>VYXC01000927.1:106397-515361 GCA_013397175.1 Platysteira castanea | reverse complement strand
TTTTTTTTTTTTTGGATAATACCTTGTCTCTGTTATTTCAAGTAACCTCCTTGCACTGCTAAAGGAAATAGACTTGACTGATACCTGACTTCAGCATCACCTTTTGAATCCCATAATCTTCTTCAATTACTCCTACTGTGTCAGGTTATAAGTGGAACTTGTCTGGCGTTGGTATTGTGAGAAAAACCAAAACAACAACAACAAATCCCCTCTCTGTTTTTTTTTTTTTTCATCAACATTGTTGCTTTTTGTTTTCCTCCTCCATAACGTGCAGCATGAGGGGCATGGAATGTGCTGGCAGTCCTTGTGAGAACTCCAGAATGGGGGTTCTGGGTTTTAGGGATGGATTTTATGTGTTTTGATGAATTTTGGCAATATATAGGCAAATATTTCAGTGAGTATTTCTGACTCAGTTGTCTGCAAGGCAGGGGTTTCGTATCTGTCTGGACAAAGTTTTGTTCCCTGAAGCATCCTTGTCAATTCCTTGTTGTTCCATATGCATTTATGAGATGCAAACCAGATTTTGGGGAATCTTAGTTGTGCTGTCTCTTGATTTCTATTTTTGCCAGGACTATTAAGTGTAGTTTTTTACTCACGTGATGCTTCCCAGGCTACAAGAGGAAACTGCCTTTTTCTATCAGAGCCTGCCTCTACCCCAAGCTTAGTAATATTTCAAGGGAGCCCTGAAATTTGCTGTTAATGCTGTTAACAAAATGAATATTTCATATCAAGATGAACATGAATTCTGAGTCTAAAAGATCGTGTAGTACCAAACTTTAAATTAGGAAATGAAATATATTTAAATTATGTTGAAGGAGGCTCTGATTAACAGCCATTAGCATTAAACTTGGCATTTTATTAAAAACACATGACATGCTCAGGAAGAAGTCTGCATCTTCCTAGAAGTATTTTTCTGTGTACATTTTTCTTCTCCTTTATGCAGTGACATGCTGAAGCACCTTTCAGAGGGTTTTATAAGTACCTGCACAGCCTTCCCAGTGTCAGGGTGACAAACCTGCTGCTCCCAGTGACTGTTTTCGTCTCATGCAGCCAGAGCTGGTTTTGAAATACTTGAATTTTGTGATTCTGTGGCGAGCTTTGTGAAGGTAGCGTGTCATTTATGATGCACTGTCTGAATCCTATCCCTGTGCAACTCATCTTGTACTTTTCTTGCTTTCAGGAAATGTAATTAAGTTTAGAGTAGCTCATTGCCTCGGCATGCTCCCTGTTTAGGAACTCTGGCCACAGAAATAGTGCGCAGCACCTCCTAAACCTTCTCATCCAGTACCTAGACCCCAGTGAGGTAACATGGACTGTGATCTACTCTTTAACTGCAGCAGAGGTTTTTTTCATTTAAGATTTATATTTTATGTTTACAAATAGGCCTTTTAAGGTAATGATCTTGAAAGGTATATGTGCCTTTGTGGAGGCACAGACAGGAAAGTTACTTTAACATTCAAGAAAGAGAAAAATAATCTGCAGTCTTTTGTGTCCAGATTTACCGACATAGTGATTGTAAAATTTTGTTTATGTGTTTTTAAGAACTTGACAAGTATACTCCTTGGATGAACAAAAAGTAATGAAACCTATTCCAGAGATATACACTGAAATGTTGCCTGGTTTCGCTAGTGGTGAGATAACTAAGCATTGAAACTAGAAGCAGTAAAGTAAATATTTCATATTCTAATGCATTAGGTGTCAAGTAGATAAATGAAAATTCAAATGAAACCTGTTAGCAGTGTTTCAACCTCAGAAAGTCCACATACAATAGAAAGGTGGTGTTGTTACTTTGGTTTTCTGCATGTAAGCTAACATCCTTTGGAGAGCAACTTGATATTCACATGGCTAGCTCGTAGTTGGGTTAATTAAGTGGGAATTGGCCTAAATTTTGGTAGAGTATGGCTGGTGCAAATTACTCTCGAAGTACATTTTCTTGGGCAATAAAATAAACAAACCTCTGTATATGAAACGATGAGATCTGCTGGATATTCTTTAAAAGCAGTGCAGTTTTAGGAACTACCTCCCCAAATCAAAACACTTTCCTTTAGGATACAATGTAGGTATGAAAGCTAGGCTGAATCTTTAAGTTGAAAATTTTATTTATATTCTCATGAAGACCTCTGTGTGGTGTACAAATATAGCATACAGTATTTGATTGAACCATAATATTCATAATAGTAAACCAGATTAAGCAGAAAATCCCTCAAAATGAAAGAACCCACAGAAATGTCATTGCACACATACTTTATTTAAAGATTACTATCATTATTTGTCTAAGTTTTACAGATAGAGCTTATTACAGCACAGTCTCCTGCCCTGCCAAACAAAAAGATGTGAGCTTAATGCATTCTTTAGGAACAGCAGTTTTGTGCATCTTGATTTAGGAGGAGAAACTCATCTGTTTCCATGAATTATGAGGCTTTGAGTTGCTTCTTTAAAAATGTGGCTGCAAATAGAACTGGCAGGTTGTTGAGGCCAGAGTGGAGTTTCTGCTGGCTGGTGATAAGAGGTGCCTGGCAGCACGGGCATCTGATAGAGGGAGGACAGACTGAATGTCAGTCCCGTAATGTGAGCAATGGCAGGAAGTCATTGAAAGTAATGGTTTGCAAAAATTTCACTTGGTTGCTTCCAGTGTGGTTCATTTTCTGCCATCTGCTCCAAGACATCAAAACAATAAGATGAAACATGCAATTATCTGCATACGTCATTTGCATAATGCGGATATAGATGTAAGTTGTCCTGTCTAACTGTTCAGCCTGGGCCAAACCAGGCTGTTCAACTTGTCAGTGACCTGTTCACACAATGTTAACACATGACTGAAATATAAATCAAATCTAGAAACTCAAAACTAAGAGTAAAGTGTTGCCCTGGTTTTTGTAAGCCTTCTGTTTTTAACCTTGGAGTCAGATTTTTTCACATAGTTTCATGTAAATAATAGCCAGTGTTTACTTAACGGTATTTTCTGTTTTTCATTTCTTTTGTGATAAGAGAACTTTGATGAGCACCTTTCTTCTCCAGTGGGATTGAGAAGGAAGTGACATGCTCTCCAATCCCTTGTGGAGTTGGGACGTGTATAAGAACGAAATAATGTAAACAATAAAGGAAAATTCCTTCCTTTCTGCTGAACGTGGCAGGTCTGAGAGCGTTTTTATTGTGTCTTCCCAGACACAGTAAAGAGCTTTGCAGAGGGTATAGAGGGACAATTTCAAACGTGCAATATTTAGTTTGTTTTGGGTTGATCGAATAATCCACTGTGTAACAGCTTAATTTCCCATGCTTTGGAAAAGTCTAGAACATCTAAAACATGTACTGTGGGTCTGTGAGAGTGAGTTAAAATTCACTTTACAGGGGTTCCCAGGGAGGCTGGCCAAGAGCAGAGAATTTGTCAGCAATCCCACGCAGTATCACCAGGAAGCAGAGCTCTGGGGGAAGCTGAAACTCCTTCATCAGGGTACGTGGGGCTGGAGCTGTCAGAGGTGAGTCCGACAGAGGTCGGCTCAGGAGCTCAGCCAGTGTCAGTCAGGAAACACCTTCCTTGTGCCTCGGGTAGGCTGCACTCATGGTCACAAGGTATTTTTATTTTGCTTGTTTGTCTACTTGCTTAAAGAGGAAAAGCTCCAACAGAACTTTATCCTTAGTGGTTGTCTTAAAAAAAATCACTTAAACCCCCACGGTTGCAGTTGTGGGTGCAGGGAGTCAGAGAAGGGATGTTTTTAACCCTTACACTGCCTTTTTCAGGCATCACTGCACTGTCAGTTCTTTCTCACTGCCCTTGAGTGCTGCTGAGTTTGAAATGCTAGCTGTGTAATCAGCCGATTTAAAAAGAAAACGCGTGGTTTTAACATGTTTTTGTTCGTTAATCTCTTCTGGAGTCAAGCGTTGGCAGGGCCGGGTGAGCCGGGGAGCTGCACCACACGGTGGCACTGACGGCGTGCGGTGATGGGCTCGGGCTGCGCTCAGACACTTCCCAACATCTGAGCAGGGCAGAACTGAGCTGAAAAGCTCCCTCTGACCTCCCTGGGAAACACCTGCGCTGTGCAGCAGGCAAACACGGCCAGGGGTGCGGGTGTTGTCCCGTAGGGAATGACAGCGGCAGGAGAGGTCCCAGCACATCCCCGGCGGGGGCACGGCGGAGGCAGGGCCTGCGGGGAGGGTCCCGGAGCATCTCTGAGGGGGGAGCTGGGCTGCAGTCTCTCTATTTGCTCTGTAGTCATGCCTGCTCTACTGATCTTGAAGATTAGGAAGAAAATCTTATGTCCCCATTCTTATATTTTCCTTTTTTTTCTTTCTTTTTTTTTTTTTGTTTTTCCTTTTAATGCTGCTTTTCTAAAAATGGTGATGAAAATAAAATGAAAAAAAGAGGGATATTTTGACTCAGTTTTGATTAAGAGGCTGACAGACAAGGGTGTTCAGACCTGTATCCCCTTTGGTGACTGAGTGCAGGACTCAGTTACCATTGCACTTTCAGATACAGGGGCACAAGGTGTTTGAATTGCTTTTTCTTGTAATTTTATTTCATTTTACTGATTGGTTTTCTCCCTACAAGTTCATATGCAGAAGTAGAAAATAAATTTGTATTCTTTAGTAATCTTATCTTATTTTCATCTCCAGCATGCTTCCTTATATTAGAATCAGAGGAGAGCTTACAACACAGCCAAGATGATCTCTTACTCTATGATGGAATTGTTTGTACTTGGCCTTTAGAAACATTTCTTTAAATAGCTGCCAGCATCCTGGGACAGCTTGTTTCCAGTTCTCACTTACTGAGAACTGTCTTCCCGGTATGAAAATTGTTTCTATTGCAGTATTATTTTTTGTCAGTGGTGTATTTTTTTATTACTTCGTGCCTGTCATCCAAGTTACTGCCCACTTTGACACTCTTAGCCTTTTCCTTGCACTTTGTGTGGCATCGAGAGGACTTCCATTTTCACCATCATCTGTAACAAAAACCCAGGAACCTCTAGGATTCAAGAATCTGCAGATTAGTAGTGCTAAATTTCTTGTCCAACAGCTACCCCTATAGACCCTGCTTATCAGGTTTTCTGATGGTAGGATCTGCGTTATACCCTCACCACTGATTGTGTCTGTGACCTTTTCCTATTTTATTCTCTAGTTAATGATTTTCCACTAGTACCAGTCATTCTTTGTACCCTGGACCTCAGAGTACACACAATCCCCTTTGACATGCAGTTTTTCCTCTTCTGTCTGAAAAAGAAAGGGCTTGGGGAGCCCTTTTTGTGACCTTTTAGTATAGAAAAGCGGCTTGTAAGAAAGAAAGGAATTTTTACCAGGGCCTGACAGGAAAATGGGGTGAAAGAGGGTAGATTGATTTGGATATAGGGATGAAATTTTTATATGATGAAGGTGGGAAGACGTGGATACAAGTTGCTCAGAGAAGCTGCAGCAGCCCCATCACTGGAAGTGTTCAAGCTCAGGTGAGATGGGCTTTGAGCAACCTGGGCTAGTGAAAGATGTTCCTGTCTGTGGCAAAGAGGTTGGAATAAATAGGTTTTGGACTACAGTCTTCAAAACATTCCTTCTAACCCAAACTATTTTATGATATTGTTAATATATCATCTTAATATAACAGTTGAGAGAAGCATCCATGAAAAGTTTATCTGTGTTAGATCAGTAAGAGGGTTACCAAAATGTTTATTTTTTTTCAAATATCAAGTCTTAGATATTTACTTGCTATGCAGTAAGTGGAATGCATGTTTTATGGAAAATATGCACATACATTTAGAAGATCTGCATATGTCAATGAAAAACCTAAAATTAATTGCTGCAGATCAGTTATTGATGTAATGTATCTTGTGTTGTAAAGCAACATGAGACTATTTTTCTGAGCTTACATACTGGAGTTGGAGAAAGAGTGAGTTCAGTAAAGAGCTCTGATTTATATGGTGATTTCCCCCCCACCTGCTGTGTAGTTTTTTAAAAAATGTTAATTATTTTGCTGACATGAAGAAGAAACAGGAGGTTGTTTCCCGTATAGAAAGGGAAGAAGTCTGAGGAGAAAGATTCATATCCTTCTCCAGGTTAAGCCCATACATCTGCCTTTGCCTGGGACTACTTGGGAAAAATTCTAAGTGGTCCTCTGGCTTGGCTACACAGAGGGGAAAAGAACTAAACAATGGTTCTGATCTGAGCTAGATAAGATGCTACAAGGGTCTTCCAGACCTGTGTGAGAATGGCACAGCCCTTCTTGAGTGTGGCAGCCTCAAAGGGGTCTCTGGCATTTTGCCTCTGTGTTTCCCTTTCTGAGGCATCCCTCAGAAGCTTGTAGGTATACACAGCTCTTGGATTTGGATTATGTTTGCTGTGAACTTGCAGATGTTGGAAAATACTTTTTCATAAAACATAGAGGAGGTTTCTAAACTGAACTGAGACATCCCAAGTTATTACAGCTTTTACTTAACCACACTTATAATCATATTATGTTTTCATGTGTTAGAGGAGGGAAATGTTACTTTAGAATAACGTTAATGTTCTGACGAGGTTTTTAAACCTCATAATTAATGAAGAAATTACTAGATATTCGTGTACTAGATACATTGTACCTGGGCATCTTACAGACAGCAGCATCTCAAAGCTGTTTAACTTTAGTTAATATATGCTGTTTCCTTTAGTGACAAGCACATTTTCAGGCTTACACAGGAAGATGTATAAAACCTGTGTGATAAGAATTAATCAGAAAGGTGAAGATTTAAGGCTTAATTACAATTCTGTTCCAAAGCAAGGGACTGGGTGAACTGCTGGTACTAAACTGTACTGAGCAAACACTGCATGCTGATGGAATTTGCTTGTCAACCCCAGTGGCATTTCTTTGCACTAAGCTTGTTGTTCTGTCACTCAAGTGCATCACGGGAAAAGATGAGTATCTCAGGGGAATGTGATCTGCATTTTTAAGAAGAAAATCAACCTCAAAGGTGCCACAGAAGGACTAACACAGATTACTTTGCTCAAGAGATAGCTGGTTTATTGACTGTGAATTCTGCGTGCTTCCTAGGTGATGACACACGTTTAGTTGCTAAAACCTCAGCTGAATGTATCAATTTTTGTGTTCCATTGCTGATGAAATGACTGGTGAAAGAGTGCTGTGTTATAGCACAGTGCTGTGTTATAGCAAACAGTCACTAAATCCACATGATTTTCAAAACTTACATAGCTATTCCAATATTTGTTTTCTTTTTTTTGCTGCTCAAACTTCAGATTTGTGTATAATGTTCTCCTCCCACAGAAAGAGAACAGCAAGACTCATCACAGGTATTTTAGCCCAGTGTGTACAACAGCAAACTAGATTAAAACAGTCAAAGTAAAGGAAGTAAGACTGAGCAAACTTCTCCTCTGCTTACAAGTTGGAACACCAGATTATCCTCAGAATAAAGAAGAAAGGGCAAGTCGAGGTCAGGTTGTGACCAAAAACATTAATTCAGAGCTAGAAGTTGACGAGGTAAAATGATGCAGCAGCTTCTCAATTTGGTGAGGTAAATTCTTTCAAACTCCATTGGCATTAGAAGGACAAATGTGTGTCCTCGGGCGTGGGCTGCAGGGATGTAATCTGTCTTTTCAATGCACTTGATGATGAATAGAACCTTTTTTTATGGTTTTCTGCTAACAACTATTACTTGACTTATCAAATTTACCTCAAGACTTTCTTCAATTATGTGTTTTCATGTTACACATTAGAGTTTCTAAAGAAGCAGCAGAGATGTTTTGCCTCTCAGCTATTTGTGCTGCAGAAGGGCAATTAAACTGGGAATATTTATGGCGAAGTTTTGTACCTTTGCTTTAACAGATACAACAATGCCTGATTTTGCTTCTCTCCAACTTTATGGGAGATTGTAATTGATTTACAACAAAACTGGAACAAAACTGGGCCAGGCATTTTCAGCTGTAAATATCATTGACATTTTGAAAATGGAAGTACTGTTAAATTGCGATGCTGACAATGGATTATCCCACATTAAGCAGGTTTCACTAAGTTTTATGTGTAGCCTAGTCGTTATAATTCAAGATTTCTATGTGTGTGGGAAGCCTAATATACTATGTTTTTTACAGAGTCCTGTATATATGTAAATGGAATTGTGGAACTCCCTTAATGCTTCAATAAATATGCCAAATGTCTGTAGCAACCTGCTGTTCACTGTGCCCAGATTGCTTCTGTGTGAGGAGGTATCAATCTTCAGCACTTGCTGCATTCAGCCTCTCCTGGTCCCTGATCAGGATCCATCTGTTCCACTGTATTTGGTAGTGTGGATTTTTTATGATAGATATAGGCTTCAAAAATGTTAATCTCCAAGTGGTGCCTGATCCCTACTGGGTTGTATTTGTCAGCATAATAGTTTCAAATTGCAAAGAGATAAAGCCATGCACTTCCAGGTAAGAAAGTGTTTTGTTGCTTGGTACGTTTACATAGGCAGGGCAGACTATTTCTTTGTGACAATTTTTTTCCTCAGTTATACCTTTGTGAAGCTTAAAAACTCCCACTTGTTTTTATTCTGATTCACTGGAATAAAGCTGAAATGTTTTTTTTTCCTATATGGATATTGAATATTGGAAGGCAAGGCTGAATACATCCTGGGAAAATAATTTATTTGATTTTTAGACATTATATCTTTTTCTTTGGCCTTTACTTTCTTCCAGAACTGCTGGACCATATCTGTTAAAATGTGAAAAGTGTGGGAAATCTAAAGTAAGCACAAGGATACATAACCTTTGAGGATTTATTTGCAAATATTATCTCGTACAAATGAATTGTTGATGCACGAGTTCAAATTTAGAAAACATATAATGGGTGTGCAAGTGGGCAAACATACTGGTTCTGCAGGGAATAATTTTACAAGTCTATTTGTGATCTACTGCCTGCACAAAAATACAGTTTCATTCCTGATCTAATATGCTTGTCGTAACAGAAGACATTATCATCTGCAAATAAGCAAATGTTATGTGTGATTGTGAGTTTGACACTGTCAGCATCTGTGCTTTGAGCCTTGGTGCACAGACATTAAAGTACATTAAAGGACTGAAGACACTGGAAATGGTATTAAGAATTACTATGATTTGAAATTTATTTGAACAGTTTTTAAAAATGAAAAGAAGTTAAGAAATTTACATGGATGCATTTGAATGCCGGGTAAGATACATGTCTAAATGTTGAAGGATGCCAGAAGATAACATTTAGTCCTTTAATTTAAATTAAATAACCTTAAACATTCACTTCATGCTCTGAATGGTCATATACCTGGTCTGGATGTACTTAGCAACCCCGAGGCAAGAAATTTATCCTGAAGCTTTGTAATAAACTAAGTTTTCTCTTTCAATGAATTATGCAAATCAGCGTAAAATTGAAATTCTAAATTGAATATATGCTTGCATATTTTAAATTTTTTCAGGTTAAAAATGAATATTTCATACTCACATATTCTTAATAAATAACATCTAAGACTTGGTTAATAGGGTGCATAAAAGATCTGAAAGGCACAGCAGGACTGGCATATCAGTGGAAGGGACTGGCCATGAATTCTGCAGTTTTACAGCACTGCACAGCCCCAGAGAGGTGGAGTTGCTCCTTTGCCACTCACAAAGGGGAACCCTTCCTTTCCTAGCAAATGGCACGGACTGGGTTACCACAGACACACTGAGCAGAGCTGGACTTTTTGTCTGTGTGGCTGGGAGCTCATTCCATCCCTAATTAACTGTTGACTCAGATGTTCAGCACGGTGGGGCCAAAGAGAAGCAATAACTCTGCTGGGTCCATTTGCTGCCTTTGCTGGTGGGGCTGCGTGGGTGCCACGTCCTGGGCTGGTTGTGCTCTTCTCTTTGGGGTTCTTGGCTCACACAAGGCACTGCCACTGCTTTAAGGGCTCTGAACATTTATTCTCACTCTTATTTTTCTTATCAGTCACAAAATAATCTGAGTTTCTTCATTTCCTTCACCATAAACTTCTGTTTCAGGGACTTAATATTTATGATAAATCTTTGTACACCACTGGCATTTGAAATAGCTGCTTCGGCTGATAGGTTCTGCTCTTGGGAAAATATTTCAATTTTTTAAAATGTAGTCATAAACTCGGTATCTTTGTGGCTTTTTTGAATTTGCCAGAGCAGTAGCCTTATTTTTTTAAATGTTAGGAATCTTTCAATATCAAAATGTTAGCTTTTAGTTCTAGGAGAATACTAAATTCAGAAAGAAGATATTTTGATGTACATTTTTTAAGCCTCTACAAGTAGTTAAATTATTAAAAAACCAGTAGAGCTAACCAATGTTAAAAGCAGAGAAGGATGTAATGAGAACACAAACTAAAGAAAAGGAAAGCAAAACATCAACCCTCCTCCAAACTACAGGGGTGCTCTTGTCATACTTTCATTTTATTATCACTTTCTCTTCTACTTCATCTCACCCTGAAAAAAGGTTTTAATGTAAATTTTTAACCACCCTATCATAACTACACAGTTAGAAGTGATAAATACATGTAACACACATAAAGAATACAGGAAAATGATTTCTTTAGTGCTTTTGCCGTGATTCAGATCAGTATTTACTATCCAAGTATATACACAACATAGGCAAGCTGGAGGAATGCTCACTGCGACAGAAGCTGGTTGACTTTTACACCCCAGCATTGCTCACATTCATCTCAGTCTCAGCAAGTTTGACCTCTGCCTGCCACAGCAGCACTTCTTGCACTTTCCTTTGAAGCATCTGGCTCTTAGGAGGAGTAGGGTCCTGCCAAATGTGCCAATCTAATACTGCAATTCTTGCAACCCCTTTTATACTGGGAGTAGAGTCAATCTATAAATAACTTGGAAATTTTGTGTTGGTCTTAATACATGGCTAATAATAATAAAAAAAAAAAGTCTAGCTAGTATGTGGAAAATAGTTTTATTTACTGGATTTCCTGTACAAGTAGAATAGGAAACACAATTGCTTTTTTTTTTTGCCTACCTAACAGCAAGCAGTGATGGCAACTGAATAGCTCTGTATCAGACTACTAAAAGATGATAAAGAAAATAAAGTATTTATTTCTGAGTGGCTGTTCTTAAGAATGATTTTTCCAAAGTTCAAAATTGCAGATACCTTGTATAGTGGCATATAAAAACCAACTTTGAACATGTTTTAATCCTGACATATCTCTAGAGGCAAGATGATAAAGAACCCACTAAAGATTATGCCTGAAATTCCCATGAGCTTTTATAAAAACCTGTAAAAAGGTGAGCTTGTGTGGGCGGAGTGCTTAGGTAAAGCACGCCTGAAATTTGCTTGAAACTCAGCATAGAATTCTCTTTTGATGTGGGGAATTTTCACTAATAGCACCTGGTAAAGCCACTGCACTTTGTGATGGTGCCCTTGATTTTCCCTAGCACAAAAAGAGAGAGAGAGTCTTTCTTTTTCCTGGCTACTTTGTGGGATCACAATTTTCCAAAGCAACAAACCTACTTTGTATTGCATCCACTGCTCAGACCATCTATAATGTATGAACTGATTGTTTTTTCCTCTGCCATTTTTGCAGAAGCAGCTTTCTAAGCAGAGAGTTTGAAGCCAAACCATTTTCTGTAGCTAAAGCCAATGAGTGTACAGGGATTTGACCCTTCAAAAGTTCAGTTTTGCTTTACTTAAAATATTTTTATTTATGGAATGTTATGGATGCTCAGTTCTTGGCTATAATGTAGCTACTTTTTAGAGCCCCTTAAGTTTATAAATGTCCGGGCCTGGGGCACCCAATACAGGAAATTACCCTGCTGGAATGAGTCCAGAGGAGCCACTGAGATGCTTGGAGGGCTGAAGCACCTCTGTGGTGAAAATAGGCTGAGAGAGTCAGTGTGGAGAAGAGAAGGCTCTGGGGAGACCTTAGAGCACCTTCCAGTACCTAGAGGGGCTACAACAGAGCTGGAGAGGGACTTTTGACAAGGACAAGGGAGAATGGCCTTAAGCTGAAGGAGAGAGCATTTAGATTAGATATTAGGACAAAATATTGTACTCTAAAGGTGGTGGGGCACTGGAAGATGTTGCCCAGAAGGGTTGTGGACTCCCCATTCCTGGAAGTGTTCAAGACCAGGCTAGATGGGGCTTTGAACAACCTCGTCTAGTGGAAGGTGTTCTTGCCCATGCTGGGGGGATTGGTCCCTTCCAACCCCAAACCTTCTGTGATCCTATAATTCTGTGTAACTGCCCCAGCCTGTACTGATGGATTTTTCCATCCTCAGCACAGGATGCTGCATTTCTCTTTGTTTCAGCAAGAGATTCCTGTCAGCCTGTAGCTGCAGCTTCTCAAGGTCACCAGCTGATCAAGCACTCCTCCCGGTTTGTTCCTATAAGCCACGTCTCAGGGTCTGGCAGACTTCAACCCACAGCAAAATACTGGTCCAGTGTATTGATGCAGACCCCAGCTGCTGTGACCCTACTCTTTTTCTCAGTTGCAGTGAGTGCTCATAGTTCAAACCTTTGTGAGTTGCTGTTCCTCTGCAGAAGCTGAGAAAATCCCAAGTTGCTTTGTTCAATTTCTTCTTGATTCTGCTCATGCCAGGAGCTGTAGGCTGCCTCTCTTTCCCTGACAATGTGATTTGAAGATGCAGGGACAATTATGAGGTTTTATTGCTACTTAGGCCGAGTCAGCTCATACCTACTGAAAACCCTGTAAGCTGCTTTCTTGCTTCTGCTCTTTTTCCTTGGGACCCATGAAGTGGGAGCAGCTGCTTTGCACACCCAGTGTGATGCTGTGGGGTCAGCAGATATCATCTACATTTCTGTGTGTGAGTGCCCATCATTAGTAGCTGTGTCCTAGGCAATGTACATCAAAGGGAGGTACAAACTATACTGCAGTCTCTGGTATCAGTGGGTTCATCAGTTTATCCACTCTAATATTTTCTCTTCAAACAGAGGTGATAAAGAAAATCAGAATTTTTCTGTGTGGTTGAAAAGTCATCATGCACCATTCAGATGAGCAATGTGGTTACTGGATGTTATGTCCTGGTCTTGCTGACTGAAACCACACAGCTGCCCTCACTGGGCTAGTTTATTACATTTTGGCTCTTTTAATAACAGCTTTTTTATCTCTTGCATTTGGTGGTTAATGGTATTTGTACAAGACGAACTGCTCCTTGGTCTTCAAAACAATTTTACAGTACTGAGCTCATCAACACTGAAAACTCAGTGTGAGTCACTGTACTTAAAAGGTACTGAGATGGAGAAGTAAAACAATAACAAATGGAAATTAGAAGTTGTAGAAGTACACAATGTCTTTTTTAATAGCTCTGAGGGATGATGTGGTTAGGTAGTAATGAAAAGTTACAGCTTCTCATTCTTTTTTATCTGAGACAGTGAAATTGCATCTGGAATTTCAGAGCAAAGAGTGGAGCACCTTCACAATTCAGAGACACCGTATTAAACCTTCCCTCCATCTCAGTAGCTACTTTTTCTGGTTTTCGGTAGCTTATACAACATACTATTAGATTCGTTTGGGAATTCAGGTGTGGTTTTCAGAGGAATTTAAGAATTTAGGTTCTTGTGCTCTAAGATCCTTTGGAAAGCTTAGGTAATTCACAGTTCAGCACTGAGAACAGGGTCATATGTTTTCCAAAGTCTATCCCAGTGCTCCAACATACCTGATGCTAGAGTTTTGCAACCACATCACAGTAAAACTGGAATTCCCTCCAGAACCACATTTTTACCTTTTAGCAAAGGTTAAGAGGGTCTTGTTTCCTATCTGATAGAAAATGGGAACAATGAAGTAGCTCAAGGGAATTTTCTTGTGTTTCTACAACTTAGAACAGCTAAGTTTCTACAAACAGCTACGAAACAGCAAACAGGACTTCAGAGTTGCAGAATAACAAGAACTAACCTGGCTCTGATTGACCAGGTCCTCATCTGGAAGGCTGCACTTTATGTCTTGGGTTTAGTTCTGGGCCCCTCACTACAGGAAAAACATTGAAGGAACAGAGCTGGGGAAGGGTCTGGAGCACCAGGAGCGGCTGAGGGAGCTGGGGTGGGTGACCTGTGAAAAGGAATCTCAGGGGGAACCTTCTCACTCCCTACAACTCCCCAAAAGGAGGTTGTAGCCAGGTGGGAGTCGGGCTCTTCTCGTGGGTAAGAAGTGACAGGACCAGAGGAGACAGCCCCAGTGTTCACCACGTGCTGGGGAATGCTCTCAGCACAGGTGAGCTCTGGGTGGGAGCCCCAGAGGAGAGGCCAGGGATTGTCCCCCTTTGGATAACAATAAATGTGGCCGTGACGCTCCCCGTGCTTGGACTGAGAGGAGGTAAAAGCCCAGTGGTTGCTTTGTGCAGGGTCCCTTGGAAGCAACAGCTTGAGCTGCTATTTTAGTATTTAATTATTGCACCAAGATTAAATTATTTTAAGGATCTGGATGACTGACACTCTGCTGGGAGAAGCCAGGGGAAGAGCTGATAAGGAAACCCAGTGTGACTGAGAGTGTGGGGTGGCTTCAGTCCCAGCTCAGGTGATGAGTGCGAGTGCTGGCGTGGCTCCTGGATACTCAGACGGGGACGTTTAGATTGGAAGTTAAGAAACCTTTCTTCTCTGAAAGGATGGTCAGTCATGGGAACAAGCTGCTCAGGGCAGTAGTGGAATCACTGTGGCTGAGAGTGTTCAAAGACTGTATGGATGTGGCACTGGAGGGGTATGGTTGAATGATGGTGCTGGGCTAATGGTTGGACTGCATGATCATGGAGATCTTTTCCAACCCTAAGAATCCTATGATTCTATGGCTCTGTACCAGCTTTCCCTTCAGACTGTGAGTAGTGATAGCCCCACAACAAAATATGCTTTAAATTGAGGAATTTAGGAGGTAATGTAGCACTCCATAGAAAATAATTTAGAGAGTCATCAAGAAAATAAGAGAAGGGTTTCTAGGGGTTTCAAATTTTATTGTTCTTTAGTGCCTTTCCATTAGGGCCATTTTTCACATCTGGTGTGAATCCCAGCTGAAGGCAATTTCAATGATTACATTTGCCATTGTCTGTCATCTCAAAGGCCTCCCCTGCAGTATTGTGTTGCCAGCTTCAGCTGAGGAGCTGGTGGGTTAATGAGGGAGACTGAAATACTGTCTGATCCAGACAGGTGGTATTCCCAAATCAGACTGAGCTGGCAGGACAGCGCAGTGAAGCTTTAGCTGCCACTGCCTGCAGCTGGAATACTTTGGTACCCAAAGCTGTCAGCACAGAACTGCTCATGAACTCTGAGTTTAGGATATAGAAAGGGAAGCAAGGACTTCAAAGCTGTGCTGTGCTCCGAGTTTTCATATGCAGCTTGAAGATCCCAGTATTTCTGAATATGCATGTGTTTTATCTAAACACCATATGGTTTTGCTGACCTATGCAATGTTGATATTTCTACCCTAATTTGTGTGTGTTTCTCTGTGCAAAGCCTGGTTTAGTTCTAGGAAAATGGTTAGAGTGCTGCTGAGTCAGTGCAGCTGGGATAATGAGCCGACCTACTTTTCCTGTCTCATTGGGACATCCGTGCATTATTGGAAGAAAAAATTAATTGCTAAAGATAATCCTTTCCATGGTAAAGTCAATGTGGAAAATCACTTCACCTATCACTATACTTGTCCCTAAACCCAGCCATAAAAGCAGCCTACAGTAATAACACTAGGAACAGCACTAGCTGAGAAAAATATTAAAGTAACATTGATGTATAACAACTGTGCAGCCCAAGGTCATAAAGCAAGTACTCAAAGCACCAAAGGGTGGGCTGCAGCAAGCTACTTTTTGTAAACTTTGCAATGGAATGGTGAAGAAGTGGAAAGCCTTAATTCATTCAGTATCTTTTGGTACAAGCTATTCACTTCTAAAATGAGCAAGGATCTATGCAAAAAAGATCTTGATTCTTATCTGCAGGTCTTTTATGTGCCAGCTTTAAGGTAAAACACTGTGTTCTGTTATTCTATGTGTAGAAGTGTTGCAACAGCTAGAATTTATTTTGGTAAAATAGGTCTGAAATCAGGGTGATGTGACTTCCACGTTCATGAAGTTACACATTTAGTTACATGTTGTACCCACCATACCTGACCTGGCCAGAATTTACCACTTTGTCTGAGAGTTTATCTGACTGTGGAGTTTTTTCAGCAAGGTAACTCACCTATGCTGGTAGGAGAGAGCATCAAGATTTAGTATAGCTTGGTGATGGTGACAGACATGCCATCAATTTGGGGATTTCTGTGCTGTGTGCCTGCTCAGATTCATCCCTAAAATAGCCCTGGGATAGCTGCCAGGTCCAGGGAGCAACGTCCAGTTTCATGTAGAGGTACGGGCTCAGGTCCTAGCAGCAGTGTAGTGCATCCAGCACACCCAGTGTGCTACCCCAGGGTAGTTATGCCTCTCGTTCTGGAATGAGGCTTATGGTAGAGTTGGCTGAGCTATCCCAGCATGGTGCATCCTCACACAGTCATGAAATATCCATAACATGATCTGTGCAGGGAGATCCCTGCATCTTGAGTACCCTGATCAGACAAGGGTGTGGGAGCCAGTGAATATGCCAATCAGGGAATGACAGAGTCCCCAAAAGGGACAGACCCCGAGAGATCTCCCCAGGTTAGGGTGAGGCCTCCCAGGATGCTCTGTTCTACCATGCCAGTGTACCCCAGTTCTGTTTACCTGACTGCCCTGTTGATTTCCCTGCCCGTCCCGTTGATTTCCCTGCCCCTTTTTCGCTCATATGTCAAGGTCCCACCCCTGTCCCTGATGCTGTCCCTGCCCCCATACATAACCTGGAACCCTCCATCTCTCGGGGTCTTTTGTCCCTGGCTTCCCTTCACGGTGGAGCTGAAATAAATCTCTGTCTTGGAAATTCCACACAAAGACCCTTCCTGCCTCTTTGCTGTCGACCTGTCGAGAAGCTGTCCAGAGTGTGTGTGTCTGTGTGAGTGCAGTGGCTACTGAGCAACTTTCTGTTGGAGTTGGTTCAGGAGGTCGTAGCACCCCACCAGAGCACCCCTGGGATCTGACACAAGGGAGCAAACTTGAGTTGGTGTGGAACATAGCACTGTAGAACAGATGACATCAAAATGAAAACAAAAAAAAAAAAAAAAAAAGAGTTGCCAAAGCACAAAAGTTTGTGAAAATGTGGGCATGAAAATTACCTGGATGGGAGCCATTTCACTGCTGAATTCACCCTGGTACCCTGTTTTTCTAGAGCTCATAAAAGGGTATAAATTAACAATGCCAGCTGTCTGCATGGAGCACATTTCTGGTATTTGCTATGTAACACTGTCTTTCCTACAAAGCTACTCAATTTTCCATGCTGTGGGCAGAGCTCTATGTTCCTGCCAGGCTACCAGAATATCTGCTCCTCTCCTGCCAGCAGAGTCTGGCAGTAAACCCAGAGTGCCTGGCACAGGAAGATCAGTGCAGATTTTCTTCCCTGTGTGGAGCAGGTTTACCTGCTGGTCTGAATACGCCTGGGCCGTGTACCCTCATCCTGGGATCTGCATGGAACAAAGAGGCTGCTGCTCATCCATTCTTTTAGCAGATGTGATTTCATGGGTTTTAGCAACTTGAAGCATCTCTTGGGCAGTTTATGCCCATGTGCAGTGGTCCCAGGGCTACTGATGTAAAGAGTGTTGAGATACTTGTCCTTCCCTGGCTCATCCATGATCTCTGTGAGGTTGTGTGAGCCTTTCTCCTAAAGGCCTTTGCCTGGGTGGGGAGTCACAGCTTTTTCTGTTCCTATCACTGATTCAATTTCCCTGTTTTATCTGTGTGTTCTGTCCTCTCTCTGGTGGGAAAGGGGCAAATGTATGTTTCTTTATCTCCAAGGACCATTTAACTGATGCTGCATTTCAGCATTGAATATTAAAGTCTCGCAGAGATGGTTTATGTAGCAAAACAATAAAGCATTCATAATTCTCCCTCACATGAGAAATGAGACAACCATACAGTTTAAAATAAATCTTCAGCTAACTCTAGACATATGTAAAGTTGTTCAATATTATTAGTTTTGCTCTTCCACAGTCCAGTCATTTTCTTCATTCCCCTCTGAGATTTCTGCCTGCAATTTCTCTCTAAACCCAGCATTAGATATTCTGTTTCAATGCAATTCTGAAAACTGTGTGTTTCTTTATTCTAACCCATGTTTCAGACATACTGAAAACACACCCTTGGACACTGCTTCATTTGGAAGGTTTAAGGATCTTATAAGCGAACCATCTTCCCATGCTAGGGTTGGACAAACCGTGATGGGGAAGAAAGCCACTTGTTATTCATGAGAGAGAGCATATTTCCAATTAAAATATGTGTATATAGTGAATAATTTTAAGTTGCAGTATTCATTTTCTGTTGATTTCCATCCCCCCCCACCCTTAAAACAGACATGCTCTTGTAATCCTGGACCTGCAAAACTGTAATATTTAGTAGTAGTTGAGAAATAATGCTAATATTTTTGTTTGAATTCTGCTCAGGATTTTGGGCTGTATGCTGGTGGATTAACATCATAATAGGAATGAATGCACACATCAAATGCATAAAAGAAATGACAGGTAGATACACAGAAAGTACATTTTGTGTTTTCTGAATGTGAATGGTTGACACTGTCTGAAAGTGTTAATGAACCTCCACAGACCTTTCTGAGAAAAAGGGAGCACTTTAAAAACACTGCCAGGATTCTGTGTAAGGAGAAGATTCTGAAACTGACCCAGGTTAAGGAAATTACTTGTAGTGACATTAGGTTCTTTAGGCCTGAGGAGTATTTTAATCCTATGAGGATTTAATCTATATTGTGGATGCATATAAGGAAAGAAAAGATAACCTTGGATAACAACTGCTCATGGTGTACTCTCCATGACTTTGGTTAAATTCAGTCACCCTTCATGAAGGCTAAATCTAATTAAGGTATGTTTTGCCCCTTATACTTTCACAAGTCTGTTTATATCTTTTAAGGTCAGAACAGGGTAAAGTTATCCTGCTTGTATGTAAAATACTTGTACTTCCTGTCTCTTCATGCACTTGCAAGGGAAATTCTTGGTGTTTTTTTGTTAGGTTTTGAACCTTCTCTTTATTTCTATGAAATTTTTTCCCATTTTCGTTTGTATTTTCAAGAGCAACTGCAATGCAGTCTATTTAAATGCATTGCAAAGCAAAGCATGTTTGGCGTGATTGCAAAGAAAACACGGTCTAATTGTAAGATATTCCACTTATTTCTAATTGGAGTACTGGCACTACAGCTATGGTGAAGTGTAACTGTGAGGTGCTCTGATGGGTGTCATTATGTATACAATGAGTTTTTCTCAGTAATTCCAGATAGAACAGTCACCAAACAACTAGAGATGAATCACATCAGTAGTAGTTTCTGGGCACTATAAGAGAGCATTTCCTTCTAAATTTTGTTACTTATGATACTGATAATAGGAACATTAGGTTTGGGTCTGATACATGTTTACTGAATGTTATTGAAAATAACACAGAAGATAACTAAAATGGAAAGTTTTTCTTTGTTTGTCTTGATTGTTAAGAAGTGCTTTTTATTTTGGTTCTTTCACTTTCTGTGTGCATCCTCTTTTCACTTTGGCTTTTAAAAAAATTATGCTAAAATGTTCCTTTAGGGCTTTCAATGGCAGTTCTGCAAGGGGATAAAACAATGTTTAAAATCTCTCTAAGCATGAAACTGTCCATTTGTCCAAACAAAAGGCCAGTGTGTTACATTCTTTGATGTTGCAGCATCTTTTCATGTTTTCATAAAAAGACCTGCTTAGCTAATGAGATTTAAAATGAAGAATATAAGTATTTAAACAACTTGGTCTTAAACTTTCCTATGTAGATACATTTTATGCCCACTTCACTAGAATTCCAGTCTCAGTAAAAGATGAATTTGTAGTGAAGCTGAAGAAAACCTATCATGGTTGCACAACAGGTCTGTTTGCAAAGCTATCAGGAATTTGATAGATTTATCATAGTAGTTCTTGCAGCTCATACTGCTACGTGTATAAACTATAGTTCCAGCTATTAGAATTATTCTTACAGTAAAAAAAATATGCTTCCCCTAGTCCTGTTTGTATCCTTCTAGGGAAGAAAAAGTTGTGGCATCTTGTTTTCCTTCTGTCACAGACAATCAGTCTGTGTGACCTTCCTGTGACAGTTCAGTCCTGCTTTGCCGTGGAAAGGCTGTGGAAAGACTTTTTCTCCAGAGCTTTAAACATTTTCTTGCTTACAGAAGGATTTATAAGGAGCTGTTTCAGAAAAGGCTTCTGGACTCATGAATCTCTTCCTGGATGCAAATTTATGTTCCTGACTGTTGAGATACTCTGAAGAGTATTACTCAAAATCAGCTTCATCTATTATTTAGGTATTGATGAGACCCAAATTTCTCCCCTGTATTTTAGTGGGCTGGGTGGAGAGTTAGAGCTTTTAGTTATGGAGACTGAGAGGCAGAAAAAGATGTGGTGCTCTTGTAGTGCATTGTCAGGAACACAGAAATGATTTCCTGGGTAAGGAGAATCAATTGCATTGTCTGAAGACCCACACTGAGTGACACTGATTCTTCCAGAGCACACAGAATGGTGCAATTATCATTAATAATGTAGAGGATTAAACATTTTGCAATTGATCATACAGTACCAGATCTTAAGGCCTTTATTTTATTACTTCAATGAGTTCCTAGTTTAAATTTGTCTTTAAAAATACTGATATTCAATTGTATGCACAGCTGGTCTGTGTAACAATCTGCTCCTTTAATGTGCTTTGCCTCTCATTCCACTTGTTCATCACTCTACCCCTTGCATATTTCACCTTAAATTAGCTTCCAAACTCCTGAGGGATGATAGTGAAACAGAACTTGTATTTGGATTTTCCAGCACCATTCAGTAAATGTAAAACATGAAAGGGCTGTGTGTGGCCCCTGTGAAATGATGAGGCAGAATTTGACCAGGAAATACTTGGCTTAAATAGGAAGGAAGGACCCATGAGTGAATCCAAAGAGATGTTATGCTGTTTAACAAAGTGTTACCCTCTGATGTGACTGAGAATGTAAGTTGTGAGCATTTTCCTGTTCAGCAAAGCAACAGGACAATTGATGTATTAGCTGCTGCAAGAGCTGATGTAATTTGCTGCCTGGAAGAAAAATTTTGAAGGACTAATTAAAGCTCCCTATTTTACAATCTTTTCAATAGCTTTATTTTTAATATAAGTGCGAATGTGCTAAAAACTGAAAATGCTTATCTTGACATTGTAGCTGGTATCTTGTAGAAGAGTTACAATTTGAGAGTCCCTCTTATAATATCAACAGCTCTGCCAGCTGAAGGTGATGAAGGGTCTTGGCATGGAGTGGGAATTGTAACTTCAGGTTACACAGCAGCCCCTGGAACGGAAGCAAAGCTGCTTCTCCCAGCAATCCTGGTATAGTGCTGCTGCTGCTTTTTGAAGGTGTTGACTATCACAGCCAAACTCTTGTTTTAGTTGTTTTGGGAATAGGTATTGCCTTGGAGTGATTGGTGTTTTTCAAACATGGCATATTTGAACGTGATGACCGTGTTTGTGCTCTTCTTGCTAGCGAGGAGCTTAATCAAAATCAGCAAGTGTTTAGCATTCCACTGTTTCATAAATTGTTGGCAGGGATTCAGAGGTCTTAGAGTGCAACTGGGAAAATTGGAGGTGTTCAAGGACTAAGAGAGAGCAAGGATAAGTGAGCTTAGCTGTCTGCTTGAAAATGCAGAGAAAATGCACAGGAAAAAGCTGAAGTGCCATATGGGGGCTATACCATGTAAGTGCAATTCTGTGCTGAGTTGCATTCCAGAATAAATAACCCACATCTGCTTCGTGGTGTTTGTAGTTCAGTGTGGCCACAGCTGCATCTAGATGTTCAGAATTCTGATATTATTTTTAACTGACTGGAGCAGTCTTTACATTGGGTGAGTGTATGAGCAGACTGACTGTACCAGGCCTGTTCTACAAGGAAAATTTTCTTCAGCTTAAAACTTTTGGGATATGTACCATGATTTCTTTACTAAAATACTGTCATGATTTATAAAACATAAAAATATCCTTTTGCTATAAAGTTTATATTAAAATATGATTTGTGTTTTTCTTCTGAAAGCAGTATAACTAGACTGCTACAACAGTTGGTTTCTGTTCATACTTTTCTCATTTTAATTTTTTTAGTGAAACATGCCACCTAATCTAGACTACTCTCTATATAATCCAAGCAGATTTTTCATTTTTTTTGGAGTATCATGTAAGGGCAATGAAATAATGAGAGGAACACCCAATCTGGCTGTTTGGGTCATGACTTTATACAGTGCTTTCCTTTCAACAACCAGAATTTTTGCTGTATTTTAAGGAGCTTTTTGAGTGATGTGGTTTGCAATTTAGATTAGTTTACCCCTGAATTTTCCTCCAAAGTTATATAATGTCTTCAATTACACAAAAAGCTAATAAGTAATTAACCCATTTTGCACACATAAAACCTCTAGGTGAAATCCAGTAATTTGTAAAGTACTTGTAATAAACCCTGTATTACACTAATGAAATAATTTAATGAAAATATCTCCTTTATGTGTTTCATCAGGGATTCTGTACTGTACTCTTTTCACTGCATACAGTTACTAGTGGGAGAGAGGATTACATTTTGCCACTTTTTATGGGTGGATTTTTTGTTTTAGATTCTGCAAACACGGTTTTATTAAATTTTAATTAACAAAATAGCTGAAAAGTACCGGTGGATCAGGGAATGAGGTGAATATCTGATGTAACTGTGGAGTGAGAAAGTACAAACTGTTTCTCATGGAAATTAGGAGCAGCTCAGGGTACCAACTGTCCTGTACAGAAAGAAAATGCAAATATTCCTATATTTAATCCAATCATTAGCCTGGAAATTCCAGCATGAAGCTTTATAGCCCCGCTCAGGGCTGGTTGTGCTCACGGCTGCCTGAGTTGTGCTGCGTGAGTTCACCTCTGCCCTGCTGCACTTCTTGGGTAGTGGGAGGTTGTTACAGGGAGAGGGGCACTGGGGTGCAAATGCCTCTCTCCATGTCGACGATGAGAAACTGTCTCACCAAATGAGAACGTGGTCTGGGAGAAATGGCTGTAGAGGCCTTTGAGACGTGTCACAAAACACATGTGAAAAATAAAAGTCACGGAGGGATTGTCACAGGATGGATTTTATAACCTTGATGGTTTAAATCTTCTAACTAGAAGACTGAGCACTCTGGTCTTTTTTCTTTTGCTTTTTCTATGCACTAACTAAATATTCTTCCAACTCTGTAAAAGTGACTTTTTTTGAGTTGGAGCCAAAAACCAGCTGAGCAAAATATTTTTCTCCATGGCTGTCCTTAGAGCAGACACAATTCAAGTGCCTTTCAAAGCAGGAGCATCCTAATTACCTGGAGAATCTCTCAGCTGCTTGTAGGATTTCTTCTGCTGGGTGACAGAAGCAGTTACAAAACCATCCCTGTCCCCACTGCTGCACCTCTGCTGTGCATAATAGGGAGGTTATTTTATATATCTAATTCTTTTAACCCCTCTCCCTTCTGGGTCCTCAGAATAATTTATTTCCAAACTTTAAATCTGTAAAAATTTTGTGATGCTTTTCAGTTCTGTGATCACCTTGTCAGTGGTCCCTGTGTTCCCAGCACTGCTGACATGCTGTCGGAAGGTGCAGCAGTGCTGCTTTTTGCTCAGCCCTGTGATGTGAGCTCGTATCGCTGGCTCGGGATAATGGAAGGGCCATCACCTCCCATGCTTCCATCCTTCAGTGAATCCACTCTCGTTCAGGTGTCTCTTTATTCCTGCTGAGAGCAGATTCCTCCCACACAATACTGAAACTATCTACGAGTGCTGTTCGTTTCATCAGCATTTCCTTTTTGTTGCCCATTTGGGTTCTGCAACTCTTCTTGCCTCTCAGTCCTTTTTTTTCTTTTTTTTTCAGTTCTCTTTTATATTGCTATTTCTGTTTAGAATGGGATGCACTTCTCAGTCCTCAGGAATACATTTCTTTTCTATTCTCCATTATTCCCCTCAAGCTCAGAATTTGATGCTGATTGCTTTAGCCTTAGTACTTCATTGTACTTAAGCAGCTGCCCAGATTTAAGTATAAGAAGTTTAACTATAAAAATTTAAAGACTTGCTTTTTCCAGTTCAGAATGGGTGGTACCTTTAGCTTTTTCCTGAATGGGAGGCTAAAAGCCTCAATATAAATATAAGTTGAATTAAACCTTTAGTGAATATTGAGCACATACCTATATCATATATGTATTAAGTGATTTCCTAATTATAGATATTTTACCCTGATTTTAAGTTCTTCCCAACAAGAAGCATATTTTTGTTTCTCTAATTAACTGCCGTTACTGACTAGAAAAAAGATAGAGTGCTTTTACAGATAATTAAGGGAGGGTGTTTTGCTAGTCCACTTCTCTATTTTCTCATTAGACAGGCATCTATTCATCATGCTCAGATTCTGTAGACAGGATTTTTCTGCTGACAATGTACAAGTGTAACTTATTCTTATGCAGAGCTGGCAGCTAAACCTTAGTTATAGCATAATTTTGTTTGTTGGCTGCTATTCCTGAACTGCACTTGTTAAAGAAAGTGTGTGTATGTATTTACTTACCTGTCTCTTTCAGTGATGGAAGAGAGCATTTGAAACATAAGGGCCAAAACTGTAAAAATACGATTTTAAGACAGTTTTATTGCACATTATTTTTATATACACTGAATATAGACAATTATTGCTCCCCTCCTACCCCAAATTTTTTGGAATACTCTGCTTTACTTCCTTGAAAATATTTGTTTATGGACAGCAGAAAAATCAAAATAAGTTCATATACTATAGTGATAGAATTAGTGAAAAATGCAAGTTGAAAAATTTTCTCAAAATATTTCAGCTTGATTTGCTTTGAAAAGCTTGCTTGTCTGAGTAGAATGACTGAAAAAGGGTATTGTACAGGAAAAGCCCTGTTATGAATGCCTGAAATTTTTGAGGTTATTTTTGAATAGATTGATTCATATTCAGATTAGCTTCCTGCCAGATGGAGGGAATTTACAGTAAATCAGTTCTTGGCAGGAGAGAAATAAAAAATGAACAACATCTGCTTATTTATAAAAGTTGTCCTATTCTTTTTCTGTATTGGTGGGGCACAAATTACCTACCCGAAGAAAGTTTTATGACCAATAAGCTGTGGAATGTTAAAGCTTACAGGGATGAGGAGGCTTTGGTGTTTGCAGAAGAGGTTGACACCAGAGCATGTTTACAGACTGTACACAGCACCTTTGCACAGTGCAGCCACTGCTGCTCAGCATCTCTGTCTGCTCAGCTTCTCTTCCAGCACCGGGTCTTGGTGCAGGAAAAGCCTTGCTGTTGCCAGAAGTTATTCCAGGCTGTGATCTTGCAGACGTGTCTCTGTAGGCAAACTCAAAAGTCAAACATTCCACATCCACAGAGGAGGGAGACTCATGAGAATGCAAAACCTTAACAGCCTCCTTTTGACCCATGCAAATCAAAGTGTCCTGTGGTCCTATTAATATTTCTGTTCCCAAGTTTATGCTTCAGAAGTTGGATATTGGAGTGCTCAGATGTTAGGTCAATATATTTGACTGCTTCTTTGTGATGACCTTACTGTGATGGGTGTGCCTGAGGTTTTAATGAGCAGTTTGTTTACACTATTGACATTTTAATGTACATGTACATAAAAAGAGAAAGTGCAGGCCTTCTCAGTGTCATTGATGTCCAAAGTGCTGGCTCAAAGCTGCTGCAGTCAGAGGTCAGATGACTGAAGGAGGAGTTAAACTCATCCTTCTGGTATGAATAGCCAACAGCAATCCTTCAGTGACTGCAGCCCATGATCAACAATAGCTGGAAGCTACAGGCAGCGACAAGGCACAGTCAAGATATTTCCCATACCTAACTTTGTATACCAAAAATAACATGCTGTTCTCTACCCACACATTTCTAAGTAGAAATAGATGTAGAACAGTATTTTGTTGTATAAGTTTAGAGATAAGACATCCTTGGAATGCTGGTAAATTATGTCCTTTACCTCCCTAAGCAGCAGATCCCTGAAGCAGCACCTGGGCAGAGGAACAGAGTGGAGACAAAGGCACCTCTGAAACTGGTCCATGCTCGAGGATCACTGGTGGCTTTTCACACATTTATCAAGGCTGATCCCCAGCTGCAAGGTCACTTGAGCTCTTTAAAATCCTCAACAGCCCAGCTTTTAGCCCATTTCTCCCAACATGGCCCCCTACCTTCTGTGTGTGCTGTTGGCTGTGGTCTGTAGCATCTGCTGGCTCTGAGTGGATCCCGGTGCTCCTCTGTTTTTCCCCAGCTCAGGAAACCCCCTGTGCTGCAATCCCCTGCTTTGCTGTGGGATGCAGCTGCTCAGGATCTGGTCACCTTGGTGAATGAAGTCACAGCTTCCATGTCTTTATGAGATTTACGTGGAATGTAATCATCTATGGCAGATTTAAGATTGAAATTTTTTCTTCTCCTCTTATTTGTGAAATTCTATCATCCTGACCTAGAATGCCAGACATTTTGATTCCCTCCAGTTAAAAATGTAATTATGTCAGATATTTTATCAGCAAATCTACCAGGAGATATTATTGCTTTCTATTTTTCAGACACTGCCTGTCAAAGGACTTAGAATTAGCACTCGTGTCCTTGGCCAAAAAAATGCCAAGGTAATAATCTCGATGATGATAGCCAGAAATGGCTGATGAATGAAGCCTGAAGTAATACACTCATTAGATTACATTTTCTCTTTTCTAAATGCATACATATAATACTGCTATTTCTTCTTAGGTAGTAGCAAAAATGTGCTAATATAATTTGAAAATTACACTGGGAGAAAGACATATTTTCAAATAATTTGCACTATGTTAGTGGTTCATATGCAGAAATTGTAGGTGTTTTATAAAATGACTATTTTGGAGACTAAATTTGAACTTATAAGTGAATTAAAACATTAGGTCATGATTAATGTTTAACTTATTCTGTAAAATATATGTCTGTTAAGAAAGCAGCATTGTAGAGTAGTAATTTAGTATGAAATTCAGTGGATTTAAATAGATATAGCAGGGTTACAGCAAGAAAAGACCATGACTATCAAAGGTGAAGCACAAAAGTTCTGTTAACTTCCGTACCGAAGGACAGAGATAAATGAGTAGAAAATGAAAACGTTGTTAATTTGCTTTTAAATTGCTTTGCAGGCTGAGGTCCTGTGTCTTTTAAATACTTGGATAACAGGGATGTTCCATGTGGTACCTCCTGCACGCTGTAGGGAATTGGAGCTAAACAGGGAGTCCAGTGTTTGCAGAATCGTGTCATCTGAAATAGAACCTGCTCTGCTATTTCTCCTTATAGATT
Source organism: Platysteira castanea (assembly GCA_013397175.1). Lineage (NCBI taxonomy): Eukaryota > Metazoa > Chordata > Aves > Passeriformes > Platysteira > Platysteira castanea. Next base: position 488,051 of record VYXC01000927.1, on the reverse strand, counting down.
TAAACCCTAACCCTGCAAAATCCACACACACAAACCTCACAGCAACTCCTAAGGAGAGTTTGCTGCCTTTCAGAGAAGTTAACTGAAACTCTTTCAAATATGTAGGCGTTAAAGGCAAAACCAGGAAGAGGTAGACAATGCTTCTCCATCATGTATTGTATCTTCAGTCGTCTCAAAGCTGCCAACATTATTCACATTTTATGGCAGTGACGTGGAGGGTGTTAAATGACTACCCTGGAGCACCCACTGCCCCCAGAGATGCAAGAATGTGTCTGTTGAGTTCCAGTGTGTGGTTTGGTTTGGTTTTTTCCCCCTCTGTGCCCTATTATCTTCCTGTTTCTCAGCCAGGTCTTGAACTCCTGCAAACCTCTGTGTGGACAAGAAATGTGTTGAAACATTACTTGCACTTAAATATTGCAGGTGATTGTTCCTGCCCTTCTTAGGGACAAGAGAATCCCAAGCAGTCAGTGCAATCAGAGTCCTAAGCACATTTCCACTTTCACAGGGTGTAGTTATGAACAAAACAGAAAAGGGGAGGAAGCCAGGGACTTTCTGGGTAATAAGAATTATAATTTTGTGTGTTTTTCTGAACATTAGATTTTTGCTGATGAGCAAGACACTGTGGGCTGTGCAGTAATTATTTAGTATTCTATCAGGGAACACGAAACACATCACTGACCTTGAGTATCTTCGCAATTGTATTCAAGAAAATGAAAATTAGTTTATGCAAATAATAAAGGACAATAATTAGATGAAATATAATTTAATGCTTGGAAGATTTCTAAAAATTAATTTGAAGTTACTAATGGTGTAAAATGTCAATTGCTTTTCACAAATGTGTGTTCTCTTACAAGCCATATTTAAGGAGTTTAATGTATATGTTACATATGGTAACTCAGACCTTCCCTCAGTAAAGTATCGGAGCATATTGGCACTTCAGTGAGAGAAGATTCACTGATATCAGGGCAATTATTTATCTGAAAAATCTGTTAAAAGTGTTTTATTATGGATTTGTTTGCAGTGGCAAAAGCAAATAGCAAGGTTGTGCAGTTAAGTTTGCAGCTCTCTGGTGTTCTAACTACTCTTTCAAACATTGTTTGCTTCTTCAGACTCTCCCTCCTTGTATTTGAAATAGAAATAATGAGTAAAGCGGAGTAATTTTGGGGCATGATGGAAATGGGACAAAGCAAGCTGCTTTTCCATGGGCTTTAACAAAAGCTTTTATTTTTAAATGGCTGCTGAATCATTTTGCTGGGCATTGATTGGCAAACACTGGGAAGAATCCTTTGTTGCCCATTATTGACATATGGGCTGGCTAGACATGGTTATGAACCTCTGCAATTTTGTTCTCAGTCTGCAGTTGTGTTTTATTAGACATTTTATAAGGTAAGTTAAGGAACAGTTTTGAACCCTGAGCTTTCACTACGTATTTACTTATTCTCTGAAGTGCCCTGGAGAAAATTTTACTATGGGAGTATTAGGATGGGCAATGAAATTTGAACTGAAGTTAAAATGATTCTCTGTTCAAAATACAATATTCTTAGTGCATATTTAAAATGAAAAATGAAAATGTTCAATTTTAATATAGGCTGGCACAGTGTTTAGCAGGAATGTTTTAACTAAAGGCAAAATCAGTCTGTATTTCCTTTGAGTTTTTGTTTTCTTTCAAAAAGTAAGTATCTGCATTCACTGGTGCTACAGAAATCAAATTCCGAGGATAAAAAATTATGCCTTATGTAAATATATTGGAAAACCTTGACCTCAATAAATGGCACTTTTTTCTTTCCTGCTTCTTTGCTCTTATCCCTATGTGTTAATTGGGAGAATAAGCATGCCATAAATGGGTGTATAAATATATAGGATGCTTTTCAACAAAATAATTTTTCAGAATCTTAATTCCCTAATTTGACCTAAGAATGGGAATGTTTGCTCCATGTGTTTTGTCAGAATTTATATTTAAAATAAGAATCAAATCATCTGACTTTTTGCAGCCATGGAAAACTATTAATTGGCAATAATAGCAAAACAATATTTTGACCTTCCACAGCTCAAAAGTATACTTTTATTAATTAACATAAATTGATTATGTTTAGTAACAAGAGCAGAGTCAATAGTGCAAAATACTTTGCATTAATATTCATGTGAATGTTAAGTGTGCCTATTTCAGGTGTCTTTGTGCCACTTCCTGAGTTCTCTTGCACTGGCTGGGCTTTTGCCAGACTAAATGCTCACAGGAAAAAAGAATCTTAAGACGACATATTTTAGCACTTAAGTTTGTTTGCCATCAGAAATTCCTTCAGGAATCTGTGGAGACCCATGTTTGTCTAATGATGGAACCAGTGCCTGCCTAGGAAAGTTGATGGCTATTTTGAAAAAAATCCCCCACCACCACCTGGGATAAAAAAACTTCTTAAGATCATGTAGGGTGTGGATGTCAGAAGCTAAAGGATCTTTCATTTCTGGTGCCACCTGGGTCACTTTAAGCAAGGAGGTGCCTTTTTTCCTTTTATAATTTTTCTTTTCTGTGTCTTCCCAGCAGTAACCGCAGGGTGACTTAACCAAGAGAAAGAAAAGACATTACTAGAAGCAAGATAATTATAATATTATAGCAGAAAGCAATTCTTGGTATAATTTGTAACTTAATTCATAGAAACTCTCAACTGGTCTTAGCAGTTTCATGGTTCTGAAAGGTTTCTGTAGCCATACCCAAGTTCCATTATGCCTTCTGCATTATCATGAACTAGACAAGTCTCATACTAATTCTATTTCCATTTTGAATGTTTCATAGAACTTACTGATCTGTAGAAACCTATCATTTGATAAGACAGGGGTGTAGCAAGCCTCAAAGAATTTAACAACATGATGGAAAACTTGTAAGTACTGTGGAAATTTCTGCTAACTTTACCTCTTTGTATGGTGAACCTATTAATATCTGGCAGTGGCTTTGCTTTCCTACGGAATATTTTTATTACATGGTAATGGTGGTGGTAGAAAAAGACAACCTTCAGGAGTAAGTCAACTCAGGATTAAGTCAATCTTCAACTGTAAGTCATGTCTTTGAAGCAGCTGTCCCTCCTGTCACTGTGCAGCCTTCAGCATCTGAGCTCAGCCAGAAATCACCACAAGCATAAGGAAAGGAGCTGAAGTACAGTCCTGAGAAGGATGTTGAGGCATTGACATCGGAATCTCACAGTGCATTTTCAGAACAGCATCAGTCTTTCAACTGCAGTGAAGCTTCAAAGGTCTCTGAGAGAAACCAGTAAACCTCAAAGGGCAGTTGCCATCATTTTCCCAGAATCTCCTAATTATGTGCCATTAGTTGGAGAACTCATAAGTCCCTTTGAAAGAGAATCGGGTGTGGCAGTAAAACTATATTGTTTTCTCTTTTTTTCTTCTGGTGAAAAAGATCTTTCCCACAGTATATTCAGTTCATTACTTGCTTTTAAGATAAACTTTGTGGAGTGTAAGTGGAAGAGGTTGATTTATGCCCTACCTATATCAGATATGCAAAGAGCTTGTGCATCTGCACCCTGTAAACACTTTGAGCAACAGACAGTTTTGTTTTCTTTGCTATTGCAATGTTTCACGAGTATTGCAAACACATTGCCAGCAATAAAATGTTAAAAGCTTGCCAGAATCATTAGGTTCTATACACTTATTATTAAACTGAAGAAGCACTGCATGTTTATCACCAGCTGCTTTTCCGAATGTAGTAATGCACTGGAGAGGCAGAGTGCTGAATCCAGTAAGCATTGAAGAGATAATATCACTTGTCTTATAAAGAATCACTGATTGGTAAAAAAGTTTTCAATTCAATTATGGCTTCCAACCTCAATTACTTTAAGAATTTTTCTTGTTAATTTGTGGAGATGCTCACAGACAAATATTTTTTCGTGTAATTATTTTTCATTCAATGAGAAACAGAGGAAGCCAACCCCACATGGTCCAAATTTTGCATCCATAAGCCAGGTGGTAAATACACATTTCTCTCACAATACCTGCTTACCCATGGGTTTAGGAACAGTTTATCTGTAATGACACTTCCAGACTAAGAAATTCTTTCCTCTGGATGGATAGTTTGTAATCTTGCCAGAGCTCACCTTTGGGGACCAGCCCTTTCAGATGTGACAGCTCAGTGATGGCAGCACAGTTCCTGTGTCTCTAGGCAGAATAAGGAACAGCAGAATTTCTCCTTTACTGCTCATCCATCCAGGCCTTATTCAACCACTGGATGATGAAGTTGCACTGCTCATTTCCTGCCTCGCTGGAGAAAAATGATTACGTTTTCTGCCTTTGCATATGCTGATACAGAAGGTTTTAGGGAGAATCCAGGGGAAAAATGTTTTGTTTCAGCAATAACAGGAAGGAGTCTCTGTGCAGTTACCTTTTGAGAGCCCTTCTCAGCCCGTTTCTGAATGCAGGTTGTTCTGTCTGAAACTAAATGGCATTTGGAGCTCCCTAAAGATGTCTGGATTCCTGTGCTTTTCCACTGGCCCCTGGGCAGCAGCTCCTCTCCAAGACTGGCAGTGTTGCTGCACTTGCTGGTGAGGGAGGATTCTCGAACATTAAGGCAGATTCTTGTGGGGAAGAATGCATCTGGAAACAATGATACTGCTTGAGTTGTATCTTCAGAATCTGGATAAATTTTTTTATTTGTGATGGGTTAGCTAAGTTTTGAATATGGATAGTTTTCCATCTTTTTTTTTTTTATTTTTATACTTTTCAGCATTTTTGCTTTCCTTTTAAAATTTTTCTCCTTTTCATCTTGTTCCTTCTGTTTTTCTGATAGCATCTGCACTCCTCTGTGGAGTTTACCCTTTGGCTGAATTCTCTGCCATAGTAAAGTAACTAAGGGCAAAGTGTTCTCTAGATTATCTGAGCTAAAAATTGATAAAAATAAAATTTGTGCTGGCAACATCTTTTCTATTGGTAAAAGTTAGTTTAAAATGTTTTGTTGAGAAAAATCAAAGAAACTTCACTGACAGTCCTTTATGAATGAGTTGCTTTAAAAACACCCAGCCCTCCTGATAAAACACAACCTAACAACAACAAAAAACACCCCAAACAAACAAAAAAAATTCCACAGCCTTTTAAAACACTTTATATTTCCCCCTCATCTACAGTAATAAGAAAATTAAAAAAAAAAAAAAGACAGAAAGGAAGCTTAGAGGAACATTTCAAATAGATCATAGAATACCATGGCAGTTTTTTGTACAACATAGAATAAAATACCAGTAAAGGATTCTGTCTTGCCAAAGGACTTTCCAATCTGTATGCCTAATTCCTTAGTTTGTATGCAGATAGACTGATGTTGTAACAGAATGTCAGCTGATGTCAGCAATAATGAAGTTTCAGAAATTGGGATTTCCAACTCTTTTGACTTCAACTTTGCTATTGTCATGTTGTCAATGAGCTTTTGTGTGGCACTTGTCTTTTTCTTTTTATAGTTAGATTTTGCCATTTAATGCCAGCAGGAATTTAAGATTATTGTTAAAAAGCTTCTATATTAGACTATGTGCTGCTATGCTGCAGTCAACATCTGCACAGTAGTCAGATCTGTATTTCTATGAATCATTAAAAAGCTCCAGACTTAATATTTTTCTCCCAACTGGTTCTATGAGTTGCTATGGTATGTCTATTAGTTGAATCCATATGTAGGGACTGCTGTGTAAAGCATTTGTCTCTCCAGAATAGCTTTTTCCATTAAGTTCATTTATTCATAATTTATGAAGTATTAAATTTTTTGTTAGAATAATAATCTGATGTTTTCCAGTGTGTGTCATCCTGCCTCCTCACTAGAAATATTCACAAAAATTGTTATCAGAGATAAGGAAACTACAAAAGGATTGTGGCTACTTTAGGGATGAATAAGAAGTAAAGTGTGGTGTTTGGAGAGCTCCCAGTGGTGATTTCTGAACAGTGAAATAGAAATGTGTGTGACAAGTCATGTAGTGGCTGCACATGAACTGCATGTTGATATTCAGTGCACTGCCAGTCTCAGAGAAGGGCAACACACACCCAAAAGGGGCTGATGCATTTCTGGGTTTATGCCAGTATAGTTCCACTGATGTAAATCAGTGAACTTTTCTGAACTTTTGTCGTGATTTAGCCTCATCTGGCATCTAAGCCCCACATCGGTGCTCACCCTTTCCCCCTCCACTCTACTCTACCTCCTACCACCCCTGTGGAAGGGGGAGCTTTTTTACCAGTCAGAACTGGTAAAAGCTGGAAAACTTGAGGGTTGAGATAAAGACAGTTTGGCACGTAAAGCAAAAGCCATTCACACAAGCAATGCAAAACAGGGAATTCATTCCCCACTTCCCATGTGCAGGCAGGTGTTCAGACATCCCCAGGAAAGCTGGGCTCTCTCACTTGGAAACACAAATATTGTTTTTCTAAACATCCACCCCACTTTCTTTTCCCCCCCAAGCTTTATATGCTGAGCATGGGGCTGTCGCTATAGGACACAAGAAAGGAGACGGACTCTTGCTAGGTTGAGCAGAAAGAGAAAAAGGAGAAAGTTTATTTTCATTTCTCATACTTATAGGTTTCTCAGTTCCTCAAGGGATTGGAGGACATGTTATTTCCTCTTCAATCCCACTGGAGAAAGAGGATGCTTATCAAACTTTTCCCTCATCACAAAGGAATGAAAAACAGAAAGGACAGTTAAGTAAACATTGTTTATTATTTACATGAAAGTGTGTGAAAATTTCTGACTCCAAGGTTACAACTCAGAAGGTTAACAAAAAACAGGACAACATGGGGCCATATGGCCTGGGATCACTTGAGTCACTTGGGGTCCACTGTCCTGGCTGTGCCCCCTGCCAGCTCCTTGTGCACCCCCAGCCTCCTTGCTGGTGTATGGGGTGAGGAGCAGAAAAGGCCTTGGCTCTTTAACCACTGCTCAGCAATAACAAAATCATCCCTGAATTATCAGCACTGTTTCCAACACAATCCAAAACACAGCCCCATACCAGCTGTTATGACAAAAAAATTAATTCTACCCTAGTTAAACCTACCACAATTTGACTTCATAGAAGTTTGACCAGAATCAATTAGAGAGTTCTTATGTCTCTGCCCATTGCAAAAGAGTAACTTTTGATCTCTCCTGATCTGTTAAAGGATATTTCAATGGAATTAATAAAACTACCATTTACAGGCATGAATTAGGTCACAGCCCTCTCAAATGAGTATCTCATTTTTGAAGTCAGTAGGAGTTAAGTGCTGCTTGTCACTGCCCTTAGAAACCATTTCCATGGAATAAGTGTGTAGCCATAGTTGAGTGTCTGATATGCACCACAGGACCTATGTAATCATTTATTTCTAATGAAATCAAATGGTCTTACTCAGAGGTTTTTCATTTATGTTCATTGCTGGACCAGAAACAAGAGCACACCAACCTGACAAGTTTAACCTCTGAGCGGGAAATGTGGTTGGAAATTTCCCAGGCACAAATTATCCTAAAAGCCACGCTCTGTTGCCTTCTCTACAAGTCATAACACTACAAATTACAAGCATTGTCCTCAAATACATGAAATACCTGTAGCAGATTTGGCACCCACTACAAAGAGCTCAAAAAGGCAGTGTGTGATGGCGGTGAGATTTTTTGGCACCCGGGGCCCCTTCCCTACGCAGAGGAGCCATTACCCCTTACAGGAAAGACTCGTGGCTGTCACAGGTGGGGAGTTCCCAGAGTTGGTGCTGCAGTGATGCTGTTTGGCATCCCTCTTGCAGGAAATGAGAGCCGTGCTTTGCTGGAGCTGCTAATGCCTCTGTGCTTCTGTACCTTTGAAAGTCAATACTTAAGAGCCATAGCGTGGAAAAAGCAGTATAGGACAAGTGGTTTATCTCATGAATCATGAATAATGCATCTTGGCTTCACTGAATATGTGTAATGGCGCTGCCTGCTTTTTTAAAGATCTGTTTTAAAAACAGTGTATTAATAAACATAAAAGGTATTTCTCACTTCAGTGATGAAGACTGCATGGCCGCAATACACTTTTGTGACATAAACCATATTTCTGCAGTTAGATTTATTAGTGTGAAGAAAATTGCTCTTCTGAAAAACAAGTAATACAGACACATTATTACTGTTGCAGAAGGTGTTATTAATCCGCACCCTGCCTCTCCAGTTGCATGGACCCTGTTTATTATCTGCAAAAGGAACATGACTCTAGCTTTCTCTAACAAATCCTGGAGGCAGCTATTCCATCATGAGATTTTTCCTGCTTGCTCTTCATATTCATGGGGTTACTTTAATGTCTCGATGCCATTTTAGAAGGGGTTCACTTGCCATACATAAGTAGAGGTGTATGTTGATAAAGATTTCCGTATATTTTCTTCTGAAGTTTCTTTATGAATTTAAAGAAAATAAACAAAACCAAATGAGAATGTTATTGCGTATGGTACAGAGTTGGAGATGAGGAATTAATGAGACATTTGTAAGAGCTGCCAGAGAAATAGCTTTGAAATCTCAGAGACTTAGTGCAATCAAGAAATATGAAAAATAAGTGGGAGTAGGAGCAATAACATGAGAAAATAATCCCATTTAACAGATGGTTAGGAAAAACCATTCTGGGGTGGCCTGTTGAGCAGAGATACTCCAAAAAAGGTCTGGTAATCCATGTGTGTGGAACAGGAGATAGTGAAGCACCTCCTGTATTCCCACTGCAGTTCTCTGCAGGTTCAGCAGCAGGGCTGTCCTGAATCCCCTTCTCTGCAGCTGAACTAATCACACTTCCCAGGATGTGCTCAGCATTAGCGAGGTCCTGTTTGGGCAGCCTTTGTTTAAAATGCAAAGACCAGTGGAACTTGATGAGGTTCTGACAAAATACACATTCCTGAGCAGTCAGCAAAGTGGTCATGCTTTATGTGGGCATTAATTTCAGTCTTGTGTGTCCTGTAATTCAGCATGAGAAATGATTATTACTGCTGTGTCCTTTCATGGTGTGAGGCAAATAACACTGCAGATCTTTTTCAGTTTTTTTTTTTGATTAGTTCAAAATTTTGGTCCACATTTTTTGCATTAGTTTCATTAATAATGAGAAAGAAATTGCTTAGGCTTCAGTTCCTCTAATGATATCTCTTGCTGCTCGTGGCTTTCTGTTTTCCAGTAGCACATGAGTGGCTCTTGCACTCAGTCCTCCTGCACGATGGCCACTGCCAGATACCAAGGTTAAGTTAAAATGCTGCCAGAGCTTCAGTTAAGATGATGGGTGAGGTTAAGCACAGGCTCGTGGGGGTACAGCTGGTCACATTTATTTACTGCAGCTGGGAGAGAATATTTCTCCACAGCTAAATTTTGCTAAGTATAAAACAGACAGGATCAAAGTATTCCCAAACAAGACCCTAATGGGTTTCTTTGAAGTGAAACTGTCTGAATTATTTATTTTTAGTCTTATGTGGCATAATTGGCTTAGAGAAGTAATGCTGTATCTAGTTGTAATTAAAATAAGGTAACATTTTTAATATTAATAAATGGTTTCTCTATTACTATGGCACAGTGATTAAATAGGGTACAAACCTTATTAAGACTTATTTTTGCTTGATAACAGTGCATGGCTGTAATTGACTCTTGTTTGATCCAGCGTTTCTCTAAATTACAAAGAACAAAGCTATCAGATAAAAATGAAATAACACAGAATGTGTATTTCACAATCCTTTTTGAAATGCAAATGTTACAAAACATATTTCTTATATGTTCTCAAGTTATGTTTGGTATTCGTGAAGATTGCCCATCGTTGCCTTCAGTTGCAAGTCCACTTATCAAGGATAACCTCTGTGTTCTTCATACCATAATTGATAAATCTTTCATTAAGCCTTCCCTAATAACTGCAACAGAGCCACATGGTGTTTGAGGGAAAACTATAGTGCTTTTGACTGTTGTTTTGACTGTTGTAATTTAAACAAAGACACACAAAACAAATTTGTAGCAAAAATACAAGTTGCCTTTTCCCTTCTCCAAAATGTTTTGTTTGTTGAGTGGATCTGAGGTAAGAGTAAATTAAAATAGTCTCCAGTAAAGTCAGACAGGTGTTTCAATGGCAATGATTTCGTGTTTAGTCCAGGACATTTTTAAGAAATGCACCTAATATTTAATTTTGATGTGGCAAAGAGAATACACTTCCTTCTCCCCCCTGCAATATGTGGGAATTCTACCACGGCTTGAGAAACCTCTGCATTGAGATTTGCAGCTTTGCCTCTTTGGTCTGTGTTTCTGTGCATGTTGGAAAGAAGGGGTAGTAGACAGCCAGGCTCAGCTGTGGTTTCCATGTTTGTCACAGCAGCTCTGAGGCACACAGGAGTTTGTGGTCCTTGCAGGGGAGATGCTCTCTGGTCAGGATGCATCCTGCAGCTGGAAGTGAGAGCCCACGAGAGGTAAGTTTGATTTGACATTTCTGGCTACATCTGAAAGTATCAGCCAGGGAATTTATATTGTAGAAAGGAGCCTGTGGGAATGTAAAGTTGGTGGTAGAAAGAAAAATGATCTGAACAACAGAAAGTTTGTAGCAGGCTGCACATCTGCAAACCCAGGTGGACATATTCCCAACTCCAGAAGCCCTCTCAAAAGAGAAAGAATGATCACATAGCAAACATTATTATTGTTTGGTCTGTAGCTGACCAATTGTGTCATTTTTGCCAGAATCACATCCAGAAGATAAATTATAGTATTTATATAGCAGAGCAAAACACACAGACTACCTTATGAAAATGCACAGGTGTAATGGAAAATGAGCTGCTGACCTTACTGAGTGCTTTGTATGTCCTAATGCCTAGTGCCCCTTTATTATTTTATGGAAATTTCCCCCCCTCATTAGTTATTTTGGTTTTTAAGGTCTGAAGCCAGCAAGGCTTCTCATTTTGTCCAAATTGCTAATATTAATATGGTTGTGCAAGTGCCCAGTGACAGCCTAGTTTAGCATCTGCTGGCATCTATGTATGTAAGCAAACTCATTTTGCTGCTTGCATGTGAAAAATGTGTATTGTCTGCTCCTGAAATGTCTTCTATCTGCATGCCATTCCTCTCTGTACAGACACCATCAACTCACCGTAGTTCTCTGAAATTCTAAAATGTGTGTTACTCAGCTTTCCCCGTCAAATCTCGAGTCCATTTTTCCCTCTGCAGTATCAGTTGTTTGTATGATGCCTTGTTTTCTTAGAAGCTTTGGTATGAAAATGAGGGCTTTAATTCTTCCCCATTCCCCAGCACCTTCTGCTGAAAACGTGATCTTTTCGAACGTTTGGGAAATGGCAAAGCACACATAGCAATTTTTTTAGCAGCTTAAACCAGCATTTGCTTCTCAGTCTGCAGCTTCACATTGATTAGGTGGTAGATTTTCTAGATTAACTCCTGACCACTAAAGCACTTTTGTTCTCTCCCATGCTGTTGGGAGATTTATTGATTTAATTGAAGGTGTTCTTGAGTTTTTCAGCTGTACATATGTCTTTTCCTCCTTAAGCTGTTCACTTTACTCATTTTTATCATCCTGTGGGCTATGACTGTTTTTTTTTTCCCAGAGGTTATGAGCTAAAACAAAGGCTCGACTACTTCTCAAGAGTCTACTTGTAATTAACTTGGCTTTAACTCACCCTTACCAATAGATCAGTAACACCTATACCTGCCACCTAGGGAACTTCCCTGGGGCTATATACAGATTAGTCACCAGAATATGAAGGTAATTTAATTTAAAGAAAACAGATATTTTAAAAATGCAGTGGCATCTTTGTGTCATATTTACTTGGGAGCCTTGTATGACTGTGGTATTTTTATTTTTCTCTCCTGCCAGGTGTTTCTGAAAATTAATAAAGCACAAGTTAATAAAACCAATGAAACATAAGGATGGTGCTACACCAATACAAGACGATCCTTGCTCACTTTTTTTCTGTTTTTCTAACAGCAGTAAGGACATAGTAAAAAAACCACTGGTTTTGTTTTAGGCCAGATAGTGGAATTATTCAGAAGTTATTTGCTGTTCTTCAAAATGATACTTCAGGTTATATAAATGTTTGCAAAATGTAATGCAGGATCTGTAGCAGCAGTCAAGAACTTGTAGAAAAACACAGAGTTTGCTCACTGCTCTGCAAAATGTTTGAAATCTTACTGGCTCATTTTGAAACTCCGCATTTTTGTTCTTAATATAGAAATCTTTAGCAATTTGTAGTTAGGCAAAATTGCCAACTGTAATGATAAATAATAGCATATGGGTGTATGCAAATACAGCGAGCACCCTTTCATTCCATATGCAGGATGATACAATTCCCATCATCTCCATTCCATTAGCATTGCAGATACAAAACTTGCTGTGCTGCCAAGAGAGTTTACACAGTTTTGTTGAAATCAACAAAAACTGTGCAGCTGAAGTTTTAAGAAATCCCTGAGTTTTTCTGCTCAAACATGCCTGTTGTTTCTTTTTCACCTTCCAAATGAGTCAAAGGAGGACAATTTGGATCACCATTACCAGAGCATAACTTTTTCCCCTGTAACTCTAGTTCAGTACGTGTCCAATTTTATTTCAGACTGCAAAAATGTTTATTAGAAATCTGATCCCTTTTCCCCCAGTTGAAAGGAAAGCAGGGCAGAAACCTTTTTTTTCCCCTGTGGTGTAGAATTATGAAAAAAATACAAGAATCTAATGGAGCAGATGAGCTGAAACCAATAATTGGAAGTGACAGTTCCAAACCTATCAAAGAGCTCAAAATGGAAATTTCTGGGTAGTGCTTCAATTTTTTAAATTCCCATTGTTACAAAGAAATTTGAAAAAGAAGTTCCATATGATGTAAATGTACATTAGTAATATGCTTTGCTAAAAAACAAAAGTGATTCAACAGGAAACTATATTTAATTGCTGGAAACTTTTATGAAAGGAAAATTGAAGTCTAGAGAAACATATCAAAGTTGCCAATCAATACTAACAGTGAAACTATCTGCTGGACAGCTTCTGGTGAATCCCTCCATGAGGTTTTAAATACTTCCATTTTTGTCTCTGCCCCACCGAGGGGCTGCTGCCCTCCCTGCAGAGCCCTGGGTGCTTTAGCCCCCGGTCACAGGTTATGGGTTAAATCACCACACAAAAGCATGAGCTGAGACCCTGGGGGTGGAGTGTCTGATGGAAAAGCACCTCAATCTCCTTTCTCCAGGTGCAGGAAGAGCGTTGGAAGGCAGGTGAAGACACAATGATCTTAATCTGTTGGAGGTTCATTGTGGCTGATGTAGCTGGGCTCACAGTGTTAAATTCTTTGGCTGTGACACACGGCATGAATTTCCATAAATTTAGAGTTCTCTGGATGTATCCAGATCTTTTCTGTGCATGTGTGAAGTGGCTTGGAGGCCTCATTAGGGAATTTGGGGAAAATGCTTTGTTTAAAAAGCTTACCTGCTACAGATTTTTCAGTGCCATATCGGTCTCTGTTTAGAGAAAAACCTTATGTAAATAAATAAGGATGAATTTCACAGATCATGCAGAATGTTCAAATAACCCCGGATTACCTTGGGCACTGTCACTGCTGTGACACACAGGCAGAAGCACAAGCACAAGTGTGTGCTGATGCTCTCCCACACCGCTTTTCCAGCTGCTGTGCTTGCCTCAGGTCTGGCTGACCCAGAAACAGTGTGATTAGAAACTATGGATTTTTCTTCTATGAATTTTCTCAGTTGATTCTTGAAGTCAAGTGAACATTTAGCTTCCTCAGCATTGTGCAGCAGGATGTTTCCAGGCTTAAATGTGTTTGGTGGGAAGGTTTTTTTTTATGGTTGCCTGGTCCTCTCTGGTGTTTCTTAAATGCTGCATCACATTAGCCATCCTCAAGCCCTCTGCTACTGAGGCAGATTTAAGTGGCAACTACACCCTGTAGTTATAGAATATTTATTGTCTGTTAAGTTAGTTTGGATTGCTGGGTAAATACCATCTGGTTGTGGCAATTTGTTACTGTTCACTTGTTCTGAAAACTCTTCACATTAATATTTCTATTTGAGGTAAAGCCTTCGATGTGTTATGTTGAAATAGTCTTCTCAGTATGAGTAATTCCCAGATCTCCATGGTGAACATGGCTGTGTCTTTCATGAACATTTGTCTTATGTTGTGATCATCAGATCCTTCTGCATAGCTGCTGGCAGGTTACCTAATAATGTACTTTTAAGAAGTTTTATGTTTAGTTTTCATGCCTTCTCCAAACCCTTGGTTTGTTTTATTGTGATATCATGTATAACTTCCTAGAATTTGTTTCTTGTATGGAGAAGACTGCAGATTTTTATGGTTTTTTTATTAGTTTGGAAATATTATGTGTACCATTGTGATTAATGGTGTCATATTTTTCCCCTTAATTATTTTTTCTTAGTAGTTTATATGTATGCAGTCAAAACATCAAACATGCAATTTTTAAATGCCTCCTAAAACCTGAGAACAAGAAGGTAAAATTGATTCTCAATGCTGATTGCCCTGCCTTCATAGCGACTAGAGCTGTACATAAACTTCTGGTGTTTTCCCTACGCTGTTCACTCTATTATTCACTCATTATGTGGATATCTGAGGCTCTAACCCAGCAACATTTGCACTTGCAACTCAAGTTGCTTCCCTGTTGCCTGAGACTGACCTCACAAATACTGCCTTGGAGATATCCCGGCCAACACTGCTGCTGAGTTCTTGCCATTGTGCCTCCCATCGTCAGCTCTGAAGGCAGAAGTATGTTTATAACTGAGACCTGAATCTGGTTCTGTGGAAATGATTCCAGGGTACTTTAATCACTTTAAATTGTTTGGTTGCTCTGTTTATAATTTGGGTATATTTGGAAGAATAGCTTGAGGGATCATTCTTGGCTATGCCAGCAGACTGGGGGATTATTAACCCCTCACAGAGGAAACACTTATAGATAGCTGAAGAATAGGCTGGGCTTGGAATTTTTTATACTGCAGAGCAGCATGTGTGACCATAAACTTGTCACTTAAAGAATTTTCACTGCTGTTGGCATTCTTCCATTTGGAAAATTAGATTAGTTTATGCTTGATACTCAAAAGGAAGCCTCCTGAAGACACTTGTGCAGTTTGCTGTCTCACTGGGCTACAAGTGGTCCACAGGCTGAAGCCAAGACACAAGAAGGCAACTCCAGTTTCTACACTGCTCTATAAAACTGTGTAACTCTTTTGAATGGTGAGTTTATCAACAAGGCTATTGCTGAAATCTTATAACAACTTTTTTGAAGCCATTCCTGACAGCAAGAAAATTGTACACCATAGGGAAAAAAAAAAAAGCCGTAGATGAGTTAATGTCAAGGACAGTATCCCACATATTTCTGAAGATGTCAGCAGGAAACTGGCTACAAGTTTCTGTAAGGTTGCTGGGTTCCTTGCCGAGCATTAAAGTGGCTGCTAACTGACAGCAATGGTCCACTGTGCTGTTCATCAAAAAGGATTATGCAAGGGAGTGACACCTTTAGTGCAGTCAATGAAGTTTGTGAAAACATTACCTTGAAGAAACTGTTTTTCAGTGACCATTAGTGGTGCACTGAAAGTGGTTTGTGATTTGTTTTTGTTCAGGGAGTGAGGGATCCAGTGTCCAGGCTCACTGACTCTTTGCTAAGAGGCTCTTTGTCTCAAAGACAGTAGCAATAATTTGGAGAATGTCCTGGAAATGGTTGCCAAAACTGTAAATTGAACTGTGGTCTGAGTGCTGAACTGCTGCCAGTTCTGGGCACTCCCTGATGAAGATCAGTCACCGTTCTTAACTTTGCTGTTCTCCAATGTCATATGGCCTAGCAGGAACAGGAGTCTGATGGGTGTGAACATGGCTTGGTGAGAATAAGACCTTTTATTTTAAATAAAGGTTGGAAATCATTATTATCTGCAGAAATTACAGGGTTTTGCCAGTCTCTGTTTTACCATAGGGATATCATAATGTGTAAAGTCATCAGAAGCGTGAACTTTAGAAAATACCCAGGGAGACATTTCAATAATATCATGGATGACATTCTTTAGAACCTTGAGAGTTGATGATATAACAGTCTCAAACTTTGAGTTTTATGTTGTTAGAATTTTATCAGAAAGAGCTGGGAATAGCGAGGCCTATCTAAAGAAGAACTTTTATTACAGTATTACAGATTTTGTGATTTTTCTCCCAAAGTCTTAAATTTTATTGAAACATTTCTATTTTGCTCAAACTGATTTAAATCATTTTTGAGAAGCAGCTAAATTTCTGAAAGACAGAAATCAATTTCATATCCCAGATGTGCAACTCAGTACAAACCACTGTAAAAAATGGAACCACAGAACTTTCAGTGAAAGAAAATTGACTTTTGTTTTCTGTTCATGTGTTGTGAGGTGTTTTATGGTCGTCAGGCTGCACTTCCTGGGTTATTCTTTCTCTGTTTATGTTTCTAAGTTCTTTCCTTGGTGTTTAACTTCATCAAACTGAGCTTTCAGAAGCATGTCAATAGCAAGCAGAGAACTGTGTGTATCTATCAAAAAAGCACAGGAGGTTTTTATTCAAGCAAAGTCTTCAGTGAAATGTGAGAAGCATGGAGTACAGTGGCGTCTGAATGTGCCAATGCCGTTTTAATATTGTTATTCCAATGGTTTCTCCAAATCACAGACAAAGTTATTGCTTAGAAAGTTTATGTTCATAACGCTAAAGGTTATTTGTTTCATTTGGAAAGGATCCAAACCCCTTTACCTAAATGGTTGTTTTGTTCTGCACCACCCACTCCCCAGTATTTTAGCTTGAATCGGACTTGAATTCAAATCAATGACATCATATTTACTGTCAAAAATGGAAAATATTTTCAAATGTAGCAGATCATGTTGGAGTTGTGAAACCCAGTACTTCACAATGGTTGGATATATCAACATGTGTACCATGACATATTTCTTGCCTATGACTGCATACAACTATTTTAGAAATATACTCCAAAAATTCATTAGCTTGGTAATGATTTAATAGTGGTGCTGTGAGAAGTGGCAGTTGGACTATAAGCAAATTTTAGAGAAGCAGGGGTGTCTAGCAGATTTTTTCTATCCTCTGGAATATATATTTTTTTTTACCATGCAGGTTTTTCTGAGGTAGAGATGCTTTGCTTAACATGAAAGTTTGCCAACATCGCTCCCACTTATAAATGAGGAGGTTCACTGCAATTTGGGAACTATCAGGCTTTTCGTGACCCACTTATTAGGCTTTGTATAAATAATTAAACAGCTGGTAAATAAATGTATCTGTCCTGTCTACTGTGTCTTATAATGTAATACATTCTTATTATTCTTGGCTTTGTCTAAGCCAAATTTTATCCTGAGCTACCTGCAACAATAGTATTGCTGCTGCATTCAGTCTGTGAAGGGGCACTAGAAGTGAAGTTAGAAAAACAGGACTTCCTGTGTCAGCTCTGCCACTAAGTTACTATGGACAAGTAATTTTACTTCTTCACTCATCTTCAGCCTTTGTCTGTCTTGGCACAACTGCTGTATCTTAGTATGCTCTTTAGTTTGGAACATATTTTGACATACATGGTGAAGTAGGGCATAGTCTGTCTGAAAAAGGGCTAATGAGCTGATTTGAGTTAAAATAAATATCCCCACCTTGTTACAGGCGTGAAAGTGTAAAGTATTTAAAAGTGTAAAGTATTTAAAGTGGGAAAGGCTTGACCTTTCAGGGCTTATTTGGGGCTGTGGTTTTTGTTTGTTTGTTTGTTTTGTCTGTTTTGTTTTCTCCTTTAAAAATTTTTTTTCCTTTGACTCATAGTAGCTCTCCTCTGCGGCTTATCACCCTTCCCCAGCTAAAGGTTTTCAGCTCCTCACAGCTTGTTTTTAGGAGTCCTTCCTTTTCCAAATGCACCAGGATGAGCTTGCTCAGCTGGAGGGCAGTGGTGCAGTCCAAGTGCTCTAATCTGCCATCTGCACCTTCCCTGGTGAGAAGCTGTGACTCCAGAATTCCTGGCAGGGCACACGTGGAGCGCCGGGATCCACCTCCCCACCTCGCTGCCTGCCTGTGGGGACTGGACCTGAGCACTCCCTCCTGCCTTTAGTTTCCTCCTGCAGCAGATGTATCTTTGCACCAAACGTGGCTCTGGTTTTACTTCTTAACCAGTCATTTAGTTTTGTATATTAATTTCTTGACCATCAGAATATTTGACATGACAAAATCATCTTATGTTCTTCCATCCAATACCGTCAGTTGTTACCAAGTCAGTTATTTAAAGAATTATTAACACATGATAAGAACACCAACAAAATTCCTGGGTGAATTTTATGGTTAAAATTATAAAATAGTGACAGCATGTTTTGAGAACATTAACACAGCTCTAGCAAATAATTCCAATTGCACTCTGTGCTGGGAAGATCATAAATCATTCCTGAAGTATTACAGTCAGTTGCAGTACATTATTAGAGTAAATATTATGTGTCCTTTACAGCCATTAAGGATAATCTCTGGATGTGTAAATGGATGTTATAGTTCTATAAAACCACTGTTTTTCAGCTCACATCTTCATGTCTAAAAAACCAAATGATTCTAATTTAAATGTTCCAACAAAAGAGTGTATGAAGAATACAGCTACGTTTTCTTTGGCAACTAATTCATTACATGGGTAACCCAAATTAGTTTACTGTTTGATTAACACAAATATAAGCAACACACCAAGAAGGGAAAGATTTTTGTAATTATTATCACGGTAAAGGAAATTACGTGAAACTGCAGTCAGCAAACAGGCTATTGTTCACACACTGTGCCCTTGAAAACAACTGCCAGATATATCTGAAACATATGAACAAGTCTGAAAGCTAATATGGACCTGATCCAAAGGCTACTGAAGCAAATGGAAAGATGCCCACTGACTCCAATGAGCTCTGGCTGAGGGCCAGTGAAAGTAACATTCAAGGTACCAAGGAGCCAAGCTGCCAAAATGCAATTGGAAATTTTTCCTGTCCTCTGCCAGGCTCCATGGGAGAGACATCAGCTGTCTGGATTCTTGCAAGAGAAAGCATGGCTTTGTGATGTCCATCTACTGCTGAACAGGCTATTTATAAACACTGAGGAATCACAGACTGGCTGAGGTGGGAAGGGACCACAGTGGGGCACCTGGTCCCACCTCCCTGCTCCAGCAGGGTCATCCCAGAGCACATGGCACAGGACGGTGTCCAGACGGTTCTTCAGGCTCTCCAGTGAGGGAGACTCCACAGCCTCTCTGGGCAATCTGTTCCAGTGCTCGCTCACTGCACAGTAAATAAGTTCTTTCTCATATTTAGGTGGAATTTCCTGTACATCATTTTCTTCCTGTTGCCTAGTGTACCACCTTTATCAGAGGCCTTTTTTCAGTACCCTAGAGCATGTCTGCTGTTGTGCTAAAGGTTGGATGTGTTGAAAATTAGTTCTCTTTCTCTGCATCATTACTCTGTCTCATTAATTGTGTCCTATGACAATGATAATACCTGCAGGTTCTCGTTATTAATAGGCCACAAACAGGCACACCTTGCTGATGGAAATTCTACCTAGCTGGTGCCTAATCAGCTCTGTTTTGGAAGTCAGGTGGAAAAGTTTCCGATTTCATTGCTAGCTACACTTCTTGACCAACTGCTCAGGTTTGGTGACTCTATTTTAGTGATAGCCAGTTTTGAAAACGATATTTTCTTGATATTAGGCAGAATTTGAAGTGGTAGTTAATTTCTGGCACCTTCTGAGCTGAAGACCTTTACTGAGCATTCAGAGCTGTGGTTTCTAGGTAGTGGTTGTATAAAATGAACTCTTATTGAACCAGTTTTTGACTGGAATTGTACTTTTTGGTGAGTGATGCAACACTATGTTAAATATAAACTTTGTTTACCCTGAAAAGCAAATTTTGCTTGTTATGCTAAATTATGCTAAACAGAACTATATGGAGAACCCCTTATTTAAGTTAAACTCAGACAAAATGCCAATCAAGTTTTATTCCGTTTTATTCTTTCTTTCTTGTGTTTTTGCAAAATCCTCACTTATGGCCAGCTATCATAAGATACATCACTGTGCAAACATGTTTATTTCAGAACATGGAAGAAAACATAGAAAAATGATTTTTTCAGCCACAGCAGAAGAAGATATAGCGATGACAGAAATAAATAACAATGATTTAATTAAAAACCTTTAGAATTATATTTTTTAAATTATAGAGGTATTTTTATAATGGTACAAGATTGTCTGTTTTTATTTTTTCTGGTGGTTTTCTTCTCTCTGTATAAAGTGGAGGGCTCAGTTCCTGTATTTATCAGTCAAGGAAATCCACAGTTTACTTAGTAATATGCAGCAGCTATCAAATCCATGGATGACTCATGGATCACTCTTCCTTATGGCCAATAATATCACATCGTTATGTTCTTTCCAATTAAGTTGGAAACGAAAGCCTTTAAGACTTTATTCCTGAGTTCTGCCAACAGAGCAGTCTCCAACTGTTTGGTGTGTTGAAAAATCAAACCTGAATACAATGCCAAGTGCAGAAACTTGTGTGGAATACCATTATCTGAAAAATAAACAATATTTTAAGGTTTACCTAGGGTTTGAAATAAGAAATACCCACTTCACTTATGCAAAACTTACTATAATATATAAACAGGGCACACATTAAATAAAGCTGGGGCTTTTTTTGGTATATGTGTATTAAGATTGATGTACTGACACATCTGCAAAAGAACCATCAGATGTTTTCTGCACGGGGTTTGAGAAATCAGTGATCAGGCTGGTGCTAATCAAGAATGGTGCCTCTGATGAACTGGGGTCCCTGTCTGCCTACAAATGCTGTAAACAGGAACACAGAACCAACAGTGAAAACAGAGGGAAGCAATAATCCCAACCTTTTGCCTGTTTATATATGAATACTTGCACACTTATTAAAATCTTTGCTGTGCCCTAGGGTAGCCAGGTGCTGAGTTGTACAATTATCAGGTATAATGTGCTGATAAAGCTGGATGTGCCCTTGATTTTATTGCAAACCTTTACTGCCACATTTGAGGGCTGATAGAGTTCATAGTTTTATACTCAAGATACAAAATTTACTATGCTTTGGGTATTTTATTTGTGAAAAACATACCTTGTTGATCCAATGTAATACTTTACAGGTCAAGCTAGGCAGTCTGTTGGTTAAACTCCACAGATTATTAGCAACAGTAAATGAGTAAACAAGAATTTCATCAGCAATTGAGGGATGCATGTTACTTCCACTGCAACGCTAATTTTATTTTGTAAACATAATGCTTCTTAAAATTCACTTTTAATTCTGAATATTCTTTCAGAGCCTCTTTTGGGTTGGGAAGATTACACTTAAAAACAGGTCATGGAATTTAAGATGCTGTATTTGTCCTAAATTCGAATAAAGCCAACTGATACACTACTGAACAGTTTGCCATTTGTATTTGTGTGTATAAATTGGTCTTGCATACTGCTAAAGATTTGTATGTTATCAATTAATGCAGCTCTTTCCTTCTGATGAAATAATTATTATCAATAATTGTTATTCCTGGAACCAAGCTCAGGCATTATTGCCTTACTGAACTTGTAACAACAGTGCATTCTGAGTGCTTCTATTGAGTTTAAATATAAGTTTCTAGTCTATATTAAAATCCTAATTTCATAGTTTCCAGGTTTTAATCTACTTTTTTTTTAAATTGACTGCAGTTCAGCTTAACTTTTCAGTAAATATCTTTATAGTTTCTTTTTCCAAAGGTTCCTATTCCATATTTTTTTTTTGTTGGCCAGCTAAGATTCAAATGTGAAAAATGAAACAAGATTGTTAAAAGAAACTGAACATGGGTACCAGAAAGTTGTTCCTTGACAAGCTTTCAGTTTAACTGAACCTCTTGCCCAATTAATTCTTTCAGTATCTGAGGCATCTCCAGATCAAGAGTGAAGCAGCTCTAATTCATTTCCTTGTTAACAATAAAATCTTTTATCTTTAGTCAAAGAAAAGAAAAGTTTTCTGCTTTCATTTTCTCACAGCTGGGTTAAGAGAGATGAGACTGCATCTGTTTGTGTATTTTAGCCAAGCTGGAAACTCTCAGCCTCCTTGGAATTGACGCAACTGTAACTTAAGGACTTGCAGCACAGGAATACTGGCTGCTTTATTAGTTGAAAATAGCTCATATGAAAGATGTGTCTTGGTTTAGATGTTGTTGGTGCAGAGGCATCCACACATCCTCCAAAATGGGATTTTACCTGTTAGAGCACTGTGGTTCTTGGGATGGCTGGAAGACATCAAATGGCAGTAAACTGAGAACATACTAATGAGTCCATAAGAATGCTGAGAAGCACTGCTTCTTGCTCTTCCCCTGCCTCTTCTGCAGGCCAGTAATAATTCTGAGTGTGCAGTAGAAGGATTTTGACATTTGTATTATGGTCACTGTCAACTTATTCCTCCCTCTCCCCTGAAAATGCAGCTTCAAAAAATCATTATGGTGAAGTAAAGAGGCCAGATCAGGCAGCTCTTGCTGTGCTTTCAGACAAACTCTTCAGGCTGATTCATCTACTCTGAGTTACACACTGTTTAAAAACCCACACAGGCTCTGGGTGACACAGAGAATACAAAATATGTTAAGGTTGCTTTCCAACTCCTGAGAGTTATTTTATCTATTTTGGCCTTGGTGAGGCAAATCTAAAGTAATCTACCTGAGAAAAACAACTGCTTGAGATGTCAAGATCAGAGCGTATTCTATGGCATTGAAACTCTTGTTATCACATGCATAATTTAAACAGGAAACCTAAAGCTGTGCTTGGTTATGTATTCAAGCACAGGATTTAATAAGGCAGATGTTTTACTGACATGCACCAGTTCAAAGCTGACAGAGGCAGAAAGACATTAGACATTGTTTCCCTCAGATTATTTAGGTACAACATTTGCTATTCCTGTATTTGATTTTGCACCACCATCAGATCAGCAATTACCACACTCAAAAACACTTATAATGTTCTAGTGAATTCTATTGTCTAAAAATATGTCAACTTTCTTTCCAAATGTGAAGACTGAAGTTGTCATTTAAGCAACAGAAAAATGTCTCTGCTAATTGAACATTTAAAGCAAAAGAAATAACTGAACTAATGTCACTCAGGTGGTTTAAGGAAAAGATGTGATTTGATTCATACGACAACATGTTGAGTTTGGTATTAATACTTAATTTGACTAAGACATGATCATACAGTCAAATTTCACAGACCACTGAATAGATGGTTGAGAGGACAAGTAGCTCAGCACAGTTCCTGTCACTTCGTGATTGTCAGGAGGTCTTGGTGACCTTATAAAAGGCTGAAAGTCACTTTCATTCCAGGCCGTTTGGTAACTAAAAACACTTGACAATACTATGCCAGTTTCAGTTTAAGAGGTTCAGTGATTTTCAATGACAATAAATGAGCTGTCTTCCTGATCGGAGTAGCTGTACAATTTTGTGATGTTTCTACACCCATCAGAGCACTAGAGTCTTTGCAATCATGCTGAGCTCTGAGTGGGCAGTCATTGTGCTGTATATTGATCGTGGAGTCGTGACTGAGTGTTGTGTGAAATCAATGCCTCGTGTGAAGCAACAGCCAAACATTCGGGGATATCTGGATTAAAGTAGGATTTGATTTGTAAATCAAGTTTATGTTCATATTTACTTGTGTTTTCTCTGAAATAAATCTTTTGAAGTAGGATTTCTCTAAGCATCATGGAGGTTAGCACCTTTCCATCCAAATGGACTTTGGTGCAAGAAGACATCCTCTTAATAAGACCTTAACTCTCAGCTAAGAATTCACAAGATGGAATGCTACAGCTAGGCCAAAAAAACTGTCCTTGCCTAGGACAAGGACAGTTAATTTGCTGTGACTAATTGGAAAACATATTTGCATATTAATATGCAAAATGAAAGTGCAAGCTGTGGTTTTGCCAAGCAAAGGAATCACATAAAAGATTTATGTATAAGGTAGCATGCTCGAACTCTACATTATTTTGTATACTTTGTTTTATCAAAATGAAGGAAGTTGTTGAATTAGGAAAGAGAGATGCCCACAATTATCACCATAGAAAGTGAAAGCATGAACTGAGAAAGGGAAAGACATAGCTAAATATGGATAAGTCCATAAAACTCATCTATTTTTATATTCAGGTAGTCAGTAATAAAGAAATGAAGTGTAAGAAACTGCTCTTGTATACCCAGACGGCCCAGTCAAGGCCATTATCTTTGCACCAAAAGGTGGATTTGAATTGCATCCATTCCTAGATTTCTGTGCAGCATTTGTAGGCAGTGGGACACTACACCCAAGATATTTTAATAAAAACACCTGAGAGGTAGAGAAGACCTTCTTACAATGTGTGGGCAATATTTCCTTTCCTTTTGCACTATGAGACCTCTAGAGGTAGGAAGGTAGGAGATGCACTTGAGAAGCACGTTTTGTAATCTGGTAAAGCTGCTAATTTAGGCTTAGCTGAGACTCAGCTGAGATGGGCACAGTTAATGAAACAGCTTTATGAAGCTGAAAACCACTATGACTTGCAATTTTCCTAAGCTCTTTTTAAGTAGGGAGAAAAAGAAGTCCTCCTGCACTTCTCATCTGGAACACTGAAATTACTTACTTGTCCAAAGACTCTCCTTGTTGTGAAAAAGGGGTAGGGATCTAAAACCCTATTGTTCTTTGAACTACTTTAGCAGTACTTCACTCCCAAATGTTTTTGTTGGAGTAGATTGCACCGTTTGATGCACATTGTCCCCGGGTGCTGTTTTCTCCAGTAACGGGTGGGGCTCTGTTTAAGCAGATGAAGGTGATGCCATTCAGAGAGGCGTGTGCAGGTACAGAGATGCCCCTGACAGTGGATCTCACTTCTGCTTTGATCTGCCTTGCTCTGGTCCCCTGATGTGTCTGTGGTTTCTGACTGTGTCTTTGCTTTTCTGTACAGATGCTTATCTCCTTCACTGGCATGATTATAGAAAATGGATTCTTGAGGTGGATGTTTCCACATGGGACTTTCTTGTTCTCTCATGATCTAATGTCTACACCAGGAGTTGTCTATTTTGAATCAAAGAGTGGAATACACTACTCTGGTTTTCCTTTTTAGGCTTCTGGCAGTGTTACTGTCAGCTCTGGGAGCTTCCTTCTGTCTCTTCTTCTGTCCACATCTCTGAGTGGCAGTTCCGCCCCAGCTCTTTCAGCTGCTCCCGTTCTCCACTGAGCTAATAACAATCTTCAACAGAGGAGGAAACAAAACCCCTCAGATCCCCAGCCATTGGTATCAGTACATGTTTTTCTGTAGCTCTGTCTTTGGGACAGGTAATAGCAACAGAGTAAAGCAACTGCACTGCAGGAACTTGCACAGTTCTGCCTTGGTGCCACCTCTCTGTCCCCAGCACCCATGTCCGCACTGCCCCAGTGCCTGTGGTACAATTTCACCTCTGCTATCAGCAGCCATGCTGGTGCTTGTTTCCTCATTCAGATAAGCTGAGAGGGGAAGAGATTGTAAAATGAGATACACAAAAATCTTAAATAAGAATCACAAAAATACATATAAGAAAATGATGCTTTTCTATCTTCTCTCATTCACAGCCTCTCTCTGCTGAATTTTGAGATGTAGTGATAGTCATTGCCTTCTCTGTGTGCCTTGTGCTAAAGGGCTCAAACTTCTCCCTCAAACATACAAGGTGTTTCGAAAATATTTTGCAATCTAACATCTATCCTTCAATGTTTATATAGTCACTCAATTCACCTGAAAAGTAACTTACCTATATTATTTATTTACTGTTATTTTTTTTGTCACTAAAAGAGACTTAAAACAGGAAACTGTTAAGGCTAAACCACTGGGGTTTTTTCTGTATTACTTAATAAATATTTGAGTCTTAAGCTGTTATGCTTTGTTGTCTTTAGACTTTGAGTTGTATTTATTTAGTTAGATACAGATACATGGTTTAACGAAGGCCAGCAAAAGTGGAATTGTCAAAGGCTTGTTGAACATAATCCAAGTAAACATTTTCAAAGCTACCAGGCTTTAATACACAACCTGTTCTTCAACAGTCACAAAATTTCTCTCTCCCTTGATCTTGCTTCTTTATTAGCAACCTACAACTGCATTAGCTCATACACGATTATTTCTGCTCAGATTCTAATACTTTAGATAAATTTATGTTAATGAAAACTTGTACTTTTCCGTGTTTTGATCAATGTGCACATTCTGAACATTCTGAACCCATCCTTGTTGAAGCGCCCTTTGCTGAAGAGCCTATGAGCTGGAAATTATTTCACTTTGAAAAACATCCAGTATATTATTAAAACCATTTCCTTTGTCATATCCCTACCCTGTTACTCACTGTTCTCTTCATGGGGGCTAATTAAACGTTATGCTGCTAATCAGTGTTGATAGATACAAAGTACTGTAATGTCTTCTGGCTTTATGGATTATGCTAATGGCCATCTGCCTATTATTGATAATTTGTTCTTCAGTTACTGGAGGGGGAGGAAGGAGCTGTAAACGATAAAAGGGAGCTATTTGGTTTATGATGCATTCAGCTGTATCACCAGTTGTCTTTAGTTATTAAAGTTACTATAACTGCAAAGAATATAGTTTCATCAAGGTCTGAGTTTTCTCTAGTTATTGTACATGAAATTTGTGTGTTCAGACAGCTAGACTACATCATGAGTGATAAGAGCTTGATGGCAATAGCTTATTAAGTACTCAATGTGTTAAACCGAGGTGGATAGATACATGATTAAATTTCAAACTGCAGTTGTCTAAAATGCTGTTGACTATGAAGAGTAAAAGGCCGTGGAAAAAATCTAACTAAATTCTGTAACACGGAAATCTCGAACAAAATCTGTGTGTATAGAGACTGCCTCAGATAACTGAAAGTCTGAACATACTCCACTGGCAGCTGGAAAATGTCAATTACAAAAATTTGGAAGCTCTGCTCAGAGAGGTAATGTGTACTCCTGTTTTCATGTAGCGTGAGAGACGGGATCAGATATTCTCCAGTATGAAACACATGGGATAGCAGCCCTTTAGCAGCCTATTAAAATTTGCAAAGCCATCTTGGCTTGTACTGAAGTTTTACTGAAGTTTTTCTCTGTCTTATTTCTCAGCCAGAGCAGAGAGCTCTGACACACAGTGAGAACAGAGGAAACCCTGATGCTGGCAGCAATAGAGCTGGCTGGAAAATATCCACAGGTATTTCGAAACATGAAAACGCAGTTCACTTTTCTGTAACACTTTTTACTGCTTCTTGATGAGCTACTGCAACATAAGGAAAAAGTGAAATTAGAAATTTGGAACATTTTGGTAGGAATTTTAAATAAAACACAATAGAGTTTTTCAGCAAAACTTTCCCTGGAACTATTTGGGAATAATGTCAACACTTTAAAATAAAGGAAAGGTTCTAAACAGTAATCACATTAAAAAACTTACATATTTGACTTTTCTTTCTTGAGGAACTATGTAAATGTGAAGCTTTGAGCAGATTAAATTTCAGTTTTTCTAAGACCTTAAACTAATCTAGAAACACTCAGTTCTGAGAAAGGGAAACCTTCCAAAAAGAACTTGAAAACTCACTGAAGGAGAATGGATTGTTATGTGGAAAGGGATAGTCTGACTGATGGAATAGCAATTTTTGGCAAACACATTCAGTGGTAGCCACTGAATGTTCTGCAGCTGCTGCTTTTCATTTGACTTTACAAGCAGTGTGTGGGAATAGTAGATATCAGTAACAACCTCGACTCCTTGCAGTAACCAAAACTGCACAAAACCAAGAGTTTGTATCATGATGCCTGTCAATGAAGGGCACCACTGAGAGCTCCCTCAGGCAATCTGAAGAAACTCAGCTTGAATTTTCTGAGTGTTTGAAGAGCCATTGAAATGCTGTATCAGTAAACTGAAGCACTGAACAGTGCAGTTTTCTCTGAATAGAATTCTTATAAACCAGGAAAGTGTGAATAGCCAGATTTACACAAAATGAAATTATTGCCATATATACAATCTCTTTAAAACTGGCTAATATTCTCTCATGCAGCAGCAAAGTAGGTTTCCTGTGTGTTTCTTACGAACTTATACTTCTATTAATGAACTAACCTTACAATTTTGCAGAGATTTTATGTGGATTTCCAACCCCTGATGGCACTAACAAGCTGTTGCAGGTCTAATGAGCCACACCTGGAGCCCAATGACCCTCCAGCCCTTCTAACCCCAACCTCACTTTTTTCTCAGGATCCTTATTTAGGCTCAGTCTTTTCTGTATTTTATAGAAGAGGTCCAAGAAGCTGCTCCTTCACTTTATAATTGTTGTCTTATTTTCTTTTTAAATGTTTTTAAAAATTTTGTTTAGTCCTGTAGGTGCCTTAGATTCCCTAGGTACTTGAAGGCGGAGTATTGTAATTTTCAGTTATACCTCGTATTTGTCTGCTATGGCTGAAGACAAAAACACAGTCATCAGAGATTCCCCATGACTGATAACAGGTTTATGTCCTAACAACACTCCTATTTGCTTCCCCCAGGGTCATTCCTGAATCTAGCACATTGCTAGGACTTCCACAGAGGAAAAAATATTCTTTAGGCTAGTATTGTTATATCAAGCTTCCTATTTGAAGACTACCCTGAAACATTATTATCTGCTTCTAGAAACTGAAAAAAAAATATATCAAGAGGTATTGTTTAATCTTATTACTGAACAATGCTGGTTACTTTGGAAAGAACTGACATTTGGAATTTTTTCTTCTTATTATTTTGGTCTTTTTAATACTTTCCTGCTTATGGAATCTGATTTTCCTAAGCAGTTGATATTTGTTATAGGTGATATTACAGACCTGCTCTAGGAGGTGGTAAGTGACAACAGTGCTGCAGAAGAGTCACTGACTCAACGGTGCTGGCACTGCTTTGCTGCTCTGCTTTGAGGAACAGATGGGAGCATAATGTGTACAAGAAGCACAAACCGTGATGCTGAATGCAGAGGCCAAAGGCAATTGGGTATTCCAGTAATGGATATTTGTATACCCAGAAGAATTACATTTGTATCTCCAGCTCTTTACATGAATTCTACACAAACTAACAAGATGCATATTCCTGAGTAAAATATCCCAGCATGGTGCCTGTTAACCACTATTACAAAGAATGATATTTAGTTTCTCAACACAGCTCTAAAAACAGTTTCTAGATAGAACTGCCAGTGGGGAGGAGGGAAATAGCTCCTAATTAGAATTCCACGGGAATAGTTTAAAGGAGGGGAACTCCATCCATTTATTTCTTCAAGTGCTTAGATTGCAAACCTGGTTTATAAAGCACTTGTCTGCTGGGGTGAGGAATGTAGAGACTCTTTTGAAAAAATGTTTTGGATGGTACCAAGGAATTCAGCTCTGTGCTTGTGAAAAAGGCCATTACCAGATATGAAAGGCTTAGTGGCATGAGAAGTCACTTCTGTGGGTTTATTATGAAAAGCTGTTGTAGATTAATAATAAGAATAAGATCAGAGAATAAGAGTGATCAGAGCAGCCAGGTTCTTGTGTGTTGACACCAATGCTATGACCCTTTGTTATTAAATGCAGTAGTCCTCTGAAAACAAGCCAAACTGCAAAACATCCTTATGAAAGTACCACACAGATGATGGGGCAGCTGCAGAACTACTTACTCTATGTTTTCATGAGGGAAATAAAAAGACACATTATGCCTAGATGAATATTTTTAATTACT
The DNA here is from genome assembly GCA_013397175.1 of Platysteira castanea. NCBI lineage: Eukaryota > Metazoa > Chordata > Aves > Passeriformes > Platysteira > Platysteira castanea. The sequence goes on along the minus strand of VYXC01000927.1, from coordinate 458,426 downwards.
TATGACTGAAGTGGGCTACATCTGTTTTGTATAGCAATATAAGGAGTGTCAAATGAAAGACTGCAAAGTTTGCAGTCCCCCATGCAAATGAGCATCCTAGGGGATTGGTTAAGGCAGTCAAGAGAAATTCAGTGCTTAAGCTAAAGGAAATTCACAGGAGAATAGATGTGAAAGCTTTGTAGATGACGTATTGATCTTGACCTGCAGCATCTTTTGTCCAAAGCCAGTGCCTTCCTTTGGATACTCATGAAGGGAAATAAATGTTGAGTAATTGACTTGAAAGCAATTTGTGCTGGGAATGATTTTAGTGAAATGTAGCTTTGAAAGGACCCCACAACTTGTCAGGGAACAAATAATGCTTTCGTTGACCAGCTGGCAGTAGATTTCAAAAGCAGTCAAAGAAAATGAAGCAAACTGAGTGTTTTTAGCAATTTGTTGGTATAGTAACCCCATGACTTGTGTTTATCACAGAAAACAAGTTGTTGGCTTTTAAATGAGGCGACACTTCATATGACAGAAGTGTGGCTTTAGTGCAGTTCAGCCATAGGTTAAACAGTCATGGGTTGTTTAAGCCTAATGAAAAAAATTGCATCCATGCTGTTTTTAAGAGTGTGCTCCTGTCATGCCTAATTTCTGTGCCAGCCAGCACTGTCTGTGAGAAACTGAGCAGCTCATTGGAAACACATCGCTCTGATTCACAGCTCTGTGTTTCATCCTGCAGTTTTCATTCACAGTAATCTGCAAAAGGACCTGTTTGCCCTCTCTGGGGGTACCAGCAGGAAACAAACCTTGTCCTGCACATCACAGATTTGACTGCAGTTCCACATGGCAGCCTGTGTTAGTGAGAGAGTCTGCTTTCTCACCACTGCCCAGAATATTTATTGTAAATCAGACTCTCAGGATACCATGGATTTTTAAGAAGTCTTCCTTGCTGTTACAAAATGGCTTTTGGTGCTCCGGGCTTGTTTTCTGCTTTGGCCAGTGTAGGTTTGTGGCTATTTGGCTTTGTGGTGCTGAGCTAGAGCCTTGCAAGCACGGCACTGAATTTTAGTAGGAGTTTCTGATGTCTGTGTTCCAGCTGAAGAGGAGCAAGGCTGCAGAAACTGTGAGAAGTGTGATGCTGAGGATGCTGAACGAACAGAGGCATGCGGAGATATTTTTTGTCATGGCCAGAGCACATACCTCAGTTGATTCAGTTCACCAGTTGATTACAGGACAAGCAGAAGATAAATTTGTTTAACTGTTGTATACATTACACTACCAGTAAGTAATAAACTTACCAGGGAACACTGTATTTTGCTATGCCTTGTTTTGTACCAAGGGTTGAGGAAAATGTATGTAAACCCAGAGGATGTCAGAGTGAAAAATAACAGATAAATCCTTAGATTGAAATTTGCTGTGAGGGCGAGGCCGAGGTGTCACACCTTTGCAGCAGTGAAACCTAATGATCCTAAGAGGACACAGCACTTTACCATGGGCAACATAACAGTTCCCAAATTCCTGGGTTCTCCTGGAACAGAACGAAGGAGCAAATCACACTGTGCACATTTTCACTACAATACTTTAGGAGGAGAGACCCCTCACTTTGTAATCAAGAGAGACACACGGCTGTGTTAAACAGTGGCTAGCAGAAAAAGAAATTATCCAAATGTAGTATGATGGCAGACATGGAAGTCTGCCAAAGGTGTAAAGAATTCCTTGTGGAGAATTAGATCCTTACCCCTTTTCCCACGTAGTCTCCTTTAGTTTAAGCAAAGGGTTTCAAATATAATGTGATCTTTTTATCTATATCACTTTTTTTGTGTGTTAACCCAAGCACATTTGTATGTTTAGCTCTGATTTTGGTGGGAATTTGATGCAGCATGAAGTTAAGTGCATGTGCTTTACTGGGCAATGACCTTAGGGAAAGTTCTGGTTCTCCCTCACGTGTAATCAGCCTGCTGATCCAAAGAAGGCAACATTGGTGGAGAGGATGCTGAAAGCAGTAGAAGAGAGCAATGCTGGACTAAGCTGGCCAAGCTGGAGGTAACATGCAGAGAGCCACCCAAGGAGATGGAAGCTGCAAGTAGCAGCAAAATCTTGTCCAATGCAGAGCTGGAGTATGGAAGATGTTCATTATCAATTTTATCTGATATTGGCACAAACAAAGGTTGAGGTTGCGAGAGCAAGGCTAGGTATGCAGCTTCCTGAAGTTTTGGAATCTGTGGCAATGACTGACCAATTTCCTTCTCAGATGAGTGACCAAGTTGTACATAAGCAGCTGGGCCCTGAGTATGTGTGGTGTTAGCTATTGTGTCTGTGTCACAGCAGGGGATGCGGCTGTTTCACAACTCGTGTACTCAGACCTTGAAAACACTTCAATCATGTAAAAATTGTCAGGTTTCAATTAGAAATAGTTCTGGCTTGGGCCTGCTCTAATAAAATATCTCACAGCTCACCCTCAGGACACCTTTTTGAGAGGAGGACCACATCTTGGTCAATACTAATCTATTAGCAGTGTATGAACAAAATTCAGTTAAGCTTTTCTTGCTGCTCTTCCTGATCAGGGGTTTTGCTGAGGTGTTGCAGCTGAAGGCTCCAGCAGAAAATTATGTCCCTTTCAGGTCTTGTGCTGGTACTTAATCTTTATTACTTTATCAGGAAATTGCATCACTTACCATGTTGGCTTTTTAAAAGATGAACAGTGTTAAAAGCTTTGGATGCAAACAGCAAATATAATGATGTCTGTATGGTCTTAATTTCTAAGTAAGTCTAGAGAAAGGAGAGGCTAATGCAATACTTCTGTGTCTGACCTGCAATGACTTCCACTTTTAAAAACCTTAAATACTGTTTTGCACAAGACAGCTGCATAAATCTTTGGGCAGAAAAGTGAAGAACAACCTGAAAACTACAGGGGGCATGTTAGGCAGACTGAATGTAATCAGCTAAAGTGGGATTTGGCTGGGACACTGGAATTAATTAAAAAAAATATTATGTGGGAGTTGGATGACCAGAAGAAGTGAGGATCCTGGTGGATGTGACACTGGGGCGAGGGCAGGGCAGGCAGAGCACTGACTGCACTGTGCAGGAGCAGTGGCTCAGAACTGACTCACAGCAGGCAGGGCAGTGTCCTGTCTGATTTGTGTTCAAGTGTGGTAGGTGTGACATGAGAAGTAGGTTTTGGACTGTTGTGAGAGTGATGCTTTTTTTCTGCTTCTTGTGTACCAGTAGAAGAGGACTCACAGTGAAGCAGGGGGTTTTCAGCAGATGAGATATATGACTGAAAATGAGAATATCTTCCTTTTTCTTTATTGCTAGGCCTTGGGGAAAAAAGGTATTTAAACCTGGTGATTTACTTTGCCTGTCCAGAAAATAGGATAACAGCACTTTCTTATTAAAAACAATCTGAAGCTTAATTCCTTGCAAGGTGGTGTGATATTTTGGAAGAAATTTTTCTAAGATGTTAAGCAAACCAGTCCTGTTCAAGCTTAAATGTCTTAGAGTCACAAACTGTGAAGTGGTGGCGTCCACAGGGAACTAAAGCACACACTGGGAAAATGCTGATGTATTCATTGAGATTTCTGGAAGCATTTGATGAGGGACCTGCTGGTGAAATGAGAAAGAAGTGAAGTCCAGACTTCTAGAATGTAATTTTTCCCTAACTCTAAGTTGGAGGTAATATTAAAATCCATTCCTCCATCTGCCCTATTTTTTAAAACCAAAATCTCACAGCTATTAACTTCCCACAGAATTAACTTCAGAAACAGTTTTGTTTTGTTGTTTTTTTTTTTTTTTCCTAGATTTCCTTCTCCTTATTGAAACATAACTTGGTGAGGATGGAGAGGTCTAAAATTTGGTAAATCATACAAAAGATTTAGAGAGATCTCATTTTTTTCTTCCAAAATTCCTTTCCAGATGAGCAAGTTGGAACAGTAAGCCACTATATTTCCATTTGTCCTGTGATTCAAATCTTTTGCAAATCCTTTATAATAATACAAATTTTAGAACCAGGGCTATACAGTTTTTTGTAAAATTCTTTCTCCATATGATTGGGCATGGCTCTGCCTTAGTGTAGGGATCAGGGCATGAAATTAGTGCCTTATTTCTCTTTTCTGCATGTGGATTTCAGGCTTTTTCTGTTTTGTTCAGAGCAGTAGCTCAAAGGAATCTACTCTGCTGCTTTTGCTGAGCACCAGCACAGCCTGTCAGAGCAGCAGGACATCTCTTACATCAATACATTTTCTAGGATGCTTTAGTGGGCATGGCTAAAATGAGGTAAAAATTCATGCTTTTCTAGTGAGCTCCTTCATGTTAAAGCCGAAGAAGAGAAGTTTTTTCCTTTGATCTGCCTCCTTCAGATAATGGATCACACACTCAGCAAAATAATATGTACATATGTCAAGGATGTGGTTATGGTTGTACTATCATTCTGTTAAAGCACACAGCAAAGCTGATTAATTAAAAGTTAACATTAAAGCAAATTTAAATCTTCTCTGTAATGCAGCTTATCTGTTTTCTCTGTTAGCCTCAGAGCCTAACCACCTAGCAGATACTTATTTATTGTGGTCTGAACTTGTACCCTAAACACTTATTATAATTTCCAAAATATCATTTCATCTTATCTGCTCTTGTAGTTTTCTGTTTTGTAATGAGATTTTGTCAGAATATCTACAGAAGAGCTCTTTTTCCTCCCACACCAATTCTTGCCACTGTACGAGCTTAACTTAATCTGCTCCATGAACAATTGCTTCTAAATGCACTGTGGTGCTTTCAGCAGTTTCTTTGCTTATAGTATTGGAATACAGGTATTGATATTTCCTATGTCCTCCTTGGAGAAGCATGATAATGTTTGGTTCAGAAAACAAGACATGCTTCACTCATTTTTTTTTAAACCATCGATTTTTGTCTTGAACTTTTGTTTGATTTTAAAAAAGACAACTCCATTTCTTAAGGGAAATGTGAAGTTGAGAAGATGAACTTATCAGTAAGAATATGAACCTAAGTACAATCAGATATCAGCAATTAATAAAATGGTACTTTCTTCCTGTAAGATATATTAACTGCATAACAAATATGAAGCAAACAATCACTATGGCAGGTCTTATCAATCAGATAGAAAAGAAATACAAAAAGGTTGTGCAGTTGCTCAGCTGAAGCAGTTCTCTCTCCCATTGTAAATCAGTGAGGGTTATGTGTCAGATTTGACATATGAGCATGTGTCAGATGCACTTTCTTTGGCCTTAAAAAAAAAAAGGTGAAATCAGGGTCTCCAGAAGGAGCAGAGAGAGAGCATTACGTGTGGGGAAATAGAAATCCTGGAGGTGGGACTGGTACATTGTGTCATTTACTGGGTTTATTCGAGTAGCTGAGCAGATTGAAGCAATATGGAAGAAATAAAAGCTTGACAAAACATTGCTAAAATAGGTCTAGAGGAACAGAGAAATTGACAGGTGAATAGAGGAACCAGACTGCCAAAAAATGTTTCTAACCAAGTGTATTTGTTTTTTGTTTTTCAAAACCGAGTGTCTTGAAGACACAAGGTACAGGGCAGGTTTTTGTGCAGTTGCTGGGGGTAAGAGAAGGGAAAGATGAACTGAGACCTTTTGTGCATAATCTTGTGTGGGAGAAAGGCAGCTCCCTGCTTGTGTATCAGCCTGGAAATGAATCTCTCTTGACAGAGGTTTCTCTCAGTGTAGAATCAGAGAAAATAACATTTCATATCCCTTATCACTGAAAAATCATTGTGAGCCGGAAAAGGGGTGTTAAAGAATGTTAAGAATTCTTAAAAATTGTTGCTGAACCTTCTGCACACCTGGAAGATGCCCTTCCACCTGACATTTCCAAGCTTAGTCCAGAAAAATGTCTACATAGAAGGAAAACCATGTCAAGACAAAGAATACATTGTATTTTCAGTCTCAGGTGTCACAGTCTGAGGTATTCACCTCACAGTAACTGCTATCCATGGGCAGGCTGAGACAAAACCCATACAATAGAACACAAAATAATTACCCACAAGGGTATATAAAGTTATTTTCTGTAGGATTGGATGCTATTTGGTTACTGGGCAGCTAAGGTGAGTCTCTACCTAAACGATCTCTGTGCCCACCAGGAGGCACCAGAACCAGAGACTGAATCACCTGTGACAATTTTGAGAGTATTTTGAAATCTTTAGAGGATTAAGGAATTTTTCAAATGTAAATGAGGCTTTATACTGAAACTTTATGAATCTATATGAAAAGGTAACTGTTTCCCAAGATTTTAGTGCTCCTGTCCCTAGATGTTCGTGAAGAGGGATATGAAGTGTTTCAAGATGACACCTATCATTTAATTTTGATAAATCCCATGTGGTAAGTGCTCTGAAGTAGAGAGAAATACAGTAGTAAAGAACTCTTGATGGAAACAACAAACAGCAGTGAGAGGATGGATGGGCTGAAGTTGGAAACCAGGCTAGATGAATCTAAGGCAATTTAAAGGAATTAAGAGTATACAGTAAAATTGACAAATGAGTGATAGGAAAACCAGAAAAACAGGATTAGAGTTCAACACTGGGAGAAGGCATGGCATTGTGGATAGCTGATAATATGGAGTGTAATAAGCCTGGTGAAGCATGGCAGGAGAAAAGGCTTTATTTCTGTGATTTGATCTCGGTGTTTATTAAGACAGGGTAATTTGACAAACTGAATCTGAGAAAGGACAATAAACATCGAGCTGTGTGCAAGGGGCACAGAGAGGAGGAGTACACAAAGCTTCTGAAAAGCAGAAGCAGTCAGGAGTGCTATAGCTCTTGAGGAGGAAGCTTCCTGACATCTCAGGGACTCCCAGCCCCAAAAGCAGCCCTCGTGCTGCTGAGTCTGTGGGTGCAACCCTCCAGGAGGGCTGGTGGAGCCTGCACAGGTCAGAACACCTGAAGGAAAGTCTAAGGCAGCACAGGGGGCTGAGCAGGGCTTACAGGGGAGCTCAGGAATCCCTTTGGAATTGCAGGCTGGCTGATAATGTCCCCAGGGCCCCAGGCCTGCAGGGAAGAGCCTTCCTGCAGAGAGGAAAGGTGACAGTCCCCTGAGGGTATGTGTTGTTTTCCTCAGCCTCTCCAAGGACACAGACTCTTCTGAGGTGATTGGCTTGGAGCTGGGTACTGTATCTTGGCAAAAATATGTGATGTTCCTTGTACTGCTGTCATGAAAGGCATGCTTTAAAAATTCAGGAGTCTGGCACGAATAGAAGCAGATATCTGGACTGCTTGATTCCATGATCTATTTCAAACATCCTTGACAGAGATGCACGCTATGAATGTTTTCAGGCTTTCCCCCTAATAATTTTTGATGCTCTCACCTTATTTATATAGCTGAGGTTGGCAGCTCGTGTGTTTCCAGGAAAATGCTATAGAAAGTGTCAGGAAAAAAATAGTATAATTCAGTTTAAAAAGGCAATTAATCAAGAGACTTGAATCTATTGGAAATGAGGCTTCATTAGTTCCAGTTCTCAAGAACTGTTTGTTCCCTACTAAATTTTAAAATATAAGGCATTTTATATTAAAAATGGAAGAAAACAAGGAAGATCACACTGGACTGAAATTGGTCACCCCCACTGAAAAACCCTTGCCTTTTCACATGCCAAATGCAATGCAGCCAGAACAAAACAACTGCTGTCTGCATGAACTTGAGGTTACCCACGCTGGGTTAACAGAGACAGAGCTATTCCCAATAGGACGTGGTTGTTTTCCTTCTCAACCATCTCAGCAAGCCATGAACCTGAAAGAGAACTCCTAGGGAGGGCTCATTTTTCAAGCATTCTGCAATTGTCATCTTTTTACTTTTATGTGTGCTGTAGAAGAGTTCTACAGTAGAAAAAATTTGAAGAGCAGCTTTTGAAGTGCAAGGACAAATCAATCAATTAAAAGCTGTTATGAAGATAAGAGCGATGCTGCCTGCCTTTCACGGTGTCTTTGTGCAGCACCTAAAAGTGAAAGGTTCAGATCTCACTAGTCTCAGGCACAATAATTTGAATTTATAGTTGTTTGTGGCTTAGCAGATGATGTGGAATCTGGCTATACATACAATTATGAAGGAGTCCAGTGAGGTCTCGGCATAAAAATATATTTGGAGAAACTGCCTTTGTATTCCATGATAAAAATGATTGTGTGCAACCAGCTCTTAGTTCTAATTTTGACAAATTGGTTTGATTTGTCCTTCTAAGGACATTTAAAGATGACAGTTAAAGAACTTGGAAGCAAAAGATGCGTTTCAATGTAAGTCCAGATTCAAGTCATAATAATTAAGTTTCTAAGTTGCTGGAAAATAAAGTAAGTACAAATAAGTGAATAGCATACTTTTAATATCAGGATTTGCTGCCTTTACTATGATTACATTTTCATAGTAAATTGGAGGAGAAAAAAACAAAAGTCATACATGCATGAGTTCTGCTTTCTGTACTGACCCCCTTGGTTATTACCAAGCATTTTCTGCACAGATTATAACAGAGAAAATTCCAAAGTAATTTAATTTTTTTGAATATTTTAATGCCATAAGACATGCATTTAGTAAAGTTTAAAAACTTGTTTGAAGAACAAGAATAAAAAAAAAAGTTCATGATTGTATTTGTGAAAGTAACAAATAGGCACAACACTGTCTCTTTGAAGCTGAGAAACCTGGCAATTAATATGCAAAAAGGTTGTTTTTATTCAAGAAACCTTTAAGTCAGGCTTCTAAGGAAATTCTAAATTTGGAATACTTAATTTTTCAAGGGGCTTCACTTGCAGAAACTCTATAAGAATAGAGTCTGCTCTGCTCTGAGAGCACATTTTCAGTGACATGCTTGCATGATACAGATGTTTTTGCCTGTGTATTTTGTGGAAGCAGCTGATTTGCACCATTTATTTCACATTTTTGTATCAGCTGGTGCTAATGGGTGTTTTATATCCCCAGCTCCCTGGTGAGCATCTCCATTCCTCTCAGGGTGACCTTCAAGAGCAGGTGTCTGTGAAATGTGGTGACCTGAAGATGCATCACTCATTGGGGCCCTGAAAGGCAGCAGATTTTGCACGAACATATCCCACACCTGGAACTGATCTTGCCAGGAAACTCCTTTGCTGGAGTATATGCTAAGAATGCAATCCCATCAGCACAAACTGGACTAGATCCTCCTCATCTGAAAACTCAAATAAATCCTTTTTATGTTCTTCAGGTAGATAATTAATGGTTGATGTAGAGAATACCTAGTATTGGTGTTCTGTGACTTTTTTTTTCAGCTCCAAGTTTTCTGAGTGCTTCAGGATTTCTCACGTGGAGCTGGAAATATTCATTCTTCTATGGGTTTTCTGTGGCAAGGCTAGCTGTTTTTATTTTCAAAATAACCTACAGCAGGACATGTCCTGTGCAATATCACTGGGTGCCTTTTCAGCTTCTGCCTGTTGTCATTTCCAAAAGCAGGGTAGGAGAGGAGTATACTCTGTGCCCATCAGATTAGCCAGGTTTGCCTCTTGCCCTTAAATAGACAATATTCTGAATTTGTGATGCCATCAGAGACTTTCAAATCAGGCATCTTGTTCAATTGCCCCAAAGTGTTACTATGAAACGAACAGGTTGAGAAAGAAATGGTGGTTTCTTAAATTCAGCTCTCTCCAAAAAAATTCCCAAATGTGAGGTGCCATAAATGAGGTAGTTCTTCAGTCAGCAGCGAGATGATGCCCATCATTTCTTCGATCTGGCGTGATTAATCATATCAAGAGGGGATATATCAAATTAGAAAACTCACAAGGGATTTTACGGTTCACGGGGAAGAGAGGCAGAGTGGAGATGAGTCATGGACCTCATGCCTTAATTCTGCGTTTTGATAGTTCACACTTCGCAAAAGAGTAACAGATTCTGGATAATATAATTGTCTTAGCCTTTATTTTAGGAATTGCTATGTGACTGTGGATGAGTGTACACCATAACCCCTCCTTAGGAGAAGTCACTGGAGTGTGATACTTTCCCTGGTGTTAGTGGGAAGGGGAATTCAAGCAGATCTTTCCCCTCGTGGAATGCCTTAGGCTGGCCAAAGCCATGGAGTGAAGATATCCAGGGAAAACAGCTGCATCCTTGTCACTGCTGTACTGTACTGGACAATGATGAGGTGGTATTTTAAAAATATTAAACATATTGAATTTTAGGAATTTTTTTTTTGTGACTCCATTAAATTTTATCTCTCTGGGGCTGCTCAAGGATTAGATCAAGAAGCAAATAAATATTAGAGAATAAAGCATGCTAAAAAAGACAGGAAGTACTTGAAATATATTGGCTTTTAAAGTCACTTCTAGGTTTTGGCCATACTTTTTCCTTCTTTGAATAGCTAGATGACTGCATTTGATCTGATTCCCATGTTTTCTTATCATCATTTTCTGATCACAGAATTGTGGAATAATTTGTTGTAGATGGATATCTGGAGGGCAATCAATTGCTCAAAATGGAGTTGATTTACCAAATTAATAAAAATTTTTACTTTCGTGGTCCTGTGTGTCTGGGAAGACACAATAAAGAGGCTCTCACACCTGCCAGGTTCAGCAGAAAGGAGGGAATGACCTTTATTATTGACATATCTCACATTCTTATACACGTCCCAACTCCACAAGGGATTGGAGAGCATGTCACTTCCTTCCCAATCCCACTGGAGAAGAAAGGTGCTCATCAAAGTTCTCGTATCACAAAAGGAATGAAAAACAGAAAATACCGTTAAGTAAACATTGACTATTATTTACATGAAATTGTGTGAAAGAATCTGACTCCAAGGTTAAAAACAGAAGGCTTAGCGAAAACCAGGGCAACAGTCCTGTTCTTGAGGCAAAGGTAGGGTAGTTTCCATACTTGTCATTTTCTCTAACAAAACAGTGGCAAAAACTTCCTTATTGATATTAAAAACATTAAAAAAACTTACTAAAACCAGCTCTGTGATTTTGTTTTGGTAAATTTTATTTGTCTGGTCCCTCCAAACTTGTATAACTATTGTTCTTGAATTTTTTCCTGTTCACCTTCAGGTTCCTTGGCTCATGAACTAGAGCTTGTAAGAAGCAAGAAAATGGGGACTTTTTCTTCTGTTAGAGTTTTCTGAGCTCTCGCTTCTGCAATAGTTGTAGAATGAGAGTTCTGCTTTTCCTGGTAGTAAATGCTGTTTCCATACTGATATTCTGAAATAAGGTAGTTATTCATGATGCCATACATGCAAAAATATATTCTCATATTTCACAGGCCCAACAAATTGCATAGGAATGGGACTCCTGAGAATAAAATCAAACTTTATATGCTTCTGAAGAAGTTCTTTCCTGTTTTGACTTAGAAACTTAGCCCTGAGCTTGTAATTGCTGGTTTATGTTGGCTCACATAAAAATATGCAGAAAAAGCAATCCAGGGCTCAAGGGAGTAGAGAAATGATAAAATAGAAGCCTGAGATACAAAGAAAGCTAGAATCAGTAGTGACTTTAGTTATCTGCTTGTTGCAGAATATTATGAAACTGAGACAAATATTATATTCAAATGAAATTTATTTTATTAGCCACTTAAACCAATTAAAGCTCCACCAACACTTGAATACAGATCCATGCCAAGTGGAATTGATACTACCCAAATGACTCAAGAGTTCCCAAGATTTTAGAAAGGGCAGCTCAGCTGCTCTGTGGGTTAGGGTAAAAACAGATTTTCAGTTGTACCTCCATATCTTGTCTTTATCCATAGACAATGGAATCCTATTTCATGGGAGTATCTAGTCACAGCTTTAAATAAATTTTCAAAGGCTTAGATTAGAAAAATTGCCTGGGGGTGAGTACTCCATCCCTTTTTCTCATACCTAGATTGAATCTGGCTCTTCTCACTGTTTCCATGTATGCTTTTTTTCCTAGTGGTTCTCTGCATATTAACACTATTGGAAATATAATGACAGAAATACCTGTTACTTTTTAAAAAGTCTTTTTCCAATCTGATTTCTCTGCCGTATATCCAAGTTATTTCTCTGCTAAACTGCTTCTGCTTTCCCTCATTCAAATGTTTTGGTTCAGCAGCAACTTGTTAATGAAGTTGAAGTGATGCAGTGAAATCAAGAGGAGAGAAAATGGCTTTATGACGATTATAAGTTTTTTCACCTGCTTAGGATAGATGTAGTCCCCAAGTTAGACTTAAGCCATTATTTCAATGATTTGTTACTTCCTGTTAAGATGATAGCTAACAGCAAAATCCAGCCCAGGTTCAATCTTGTCTAAAGTAAATTTTTCTAACAGTTCATCTACTTGGATTGTACCTTAAACTCTATCCAGACAGGTTGAACTGCCAGTTTGGTATCAAGTCCTTTTTAAGTGTGGGTAATCTCTGTTAACAGCATGGTAATATTCAGTCCTAGTCACTTTTAGTAATTCCCTATCTGTAGAAAGGCAGAAATAAATTATTAGTTAGAGCTACAAAGAAGAATGAGCTAATTTTGGCCATGACTTCATATGCACAAAAGATAAGACAGAATTAATGCATTAGTATATTTTCTCTTAGAGAATTTGTTCATCTTATTTTCTCCATTTTGTCTTTCTAGTTTCAAGTCTATCTGCACATCACAGATACACAGAACAGCACTTGAATGTGCTGATGAATCTTAGAACTAATACCTGTTTATGTTTATTCCTAATTCCCATCACTGTGTGCAATTGAAGTGTAATTCACTTTACAGCTCACAGTTACAGATGTGACAGGAGAGGCACTGTAATGTTTGTGATAGTATGGGGAAAACTGCCTTTACATTCTTTTAACTTCTTTTAAAAGAATGCTTTTAACTTTTATTTTTTCTGAATTCATTTTATTGAAAAACTGAGCACCCACACATCTCCTGCTAATGCATTTCCTTCTGTGAAATACTTGGTGTAGTCAGTGTCATGTGTGGAGGATACTGATGTCTTCTGGTGCTGTTGCACCTATTTCACAAAGGAGAGAACCATGATCTCCAGTGGTCTTCCTTGTTCCTTTTTAATGTAAATGTCAGTTTTTTTCCTTGGTTTTGTAGTGGTCCATCCATTTCACTTCACCCCCTGTAAGGTTCAAAAGCTTTTGCCAGCTTATCACTTGCATCAGACAGCAGCTGGCGTGTTTGAGGTGCTCTCCCAAATGCAAGGTTGAGGCTAAAATGTGATAGCTCTCTGCTCTGCTTGTTCTGCTTGTACAAAAATAACCCAGGTATGCTCAGCCCAGGTGCCTTCAGATGAGTTTTCCTTGGTAGTTAAGTGACAGAATAACACATTAGCATTTCAGTGAGGCACTTGGTGATTCATTTTCTTCTTGAAACTTCTTAATTTGCATGTATCATATTGGTTTTTTTCACTGAAATTAAAGTTGTGAAGAGGCTGGAATTTATATTTCAGTTTTGTTGATGTGTTTATTCCTATTGTGCTACGTGCTTGGCTCTTTTTCTTGTATCTTCCTCGTATAATAAATGGTTTGTTCACACAGTTCTGCTGGTTTTTTTTTTTAATGTTTCAAAGTGTCTGAAAAATGATTCTGAATTTTGAGCCTGTCCCTTGAGATCTCCAATTCATTCCAGACCAGACAGTCTGAATTCTGAAAATTTAAGTGCATTTCTGCATTCCCAAAACTGAGCTGCAGCACCTGTGTATGGCTTGGGAGGAGAAGTTTAAAGGGTTTAGGACAACAGAGACAAACCTGCTGCACACAGAGGATAAAAAAAGATTTTGACAAAATTTCTCTTGAGCTCCCAGCTGCATCCATAGGCTTCAAGAGGGTTGCAGTATTTTAACTGAGGCTACTGCATAAATAGCAAAGTAATCTACAGCTGGTACGTATTTGTTTTGAGACAGAGTTTTGTGCCTCTATAACACAGAGATTTAGCAAGAATTGCACTTACTGATCCCCTCTCCCAATCCTCCTTCACTTTGTGTTCTTCCCTACCCGAGTTCCAAGTTGTTTTTTGGGGTTTTTTAGGCCCTTCCCGCTGGACTAGATTATGCCAATTAACTTTATGAGCATTCCTAGGGGATTTTAGATTTGTATTTCCCTCCCAGCTACCTTCCTAGAGAGTGCTGTGAGCCAGTCTTCAAAGCTGCTGAAAGCTGAGTTCCTCGTAGAACAGGGAAACAGCTGGGGAGTTCAGCACCCTTTGAAAACAGGGCTGTGTGTTTATCTCCTCTGTTTGATCAGTGGGCTCCTTGTGTCAGGATTACACTGATATCGACTGGTAACGTTAGCGTGGCTCTGAACCCAGCGTAACTCAATTAGCCAAATTTTACTTCCCTGGGTTTGCCTGCCTGCTTTCTTCTCTGTGTTTTCTCTGTAGATCAAACTCTTTTTTGAGCTAAAAAGCTGAGCTAGCTAAATCCCCACAGTAGTTTCATTCAGGATTTTATTGTGACTCACGGGACTCGACAAAATGAAAAACAAACAAATAAATGAGCTTTTACTGAAATGCTATTCTCTGAGTGACTTGTTTCACCTCTCACAAAGAAGGTTCAGACATAAAGGAGAATTTAGGTTGACTATATCAAAATCTAAATTAGAGATAAAATATTTTATTCTGCTAACACTTCTCCTTCAAAGAAGCTGACTGACCTGCTTAAAGAAGAGGATATCCTCATCTATAGAGTAAGGAGACCACGTAATAAAGTCTTTTATTACTAAATAATAAATGGTGTCCTTTCTTTTTCAGCCATATTTGGGTGTGTTCTGTTGGGCTGTACATTTAGAGAGTTGTCCTTGCTATTCTTAGAAACAGATGCAGAACTTTTGCAAAAAGCCTGTTTGAAATCTCTGGCTTAGAGCTGCTACAGCCTCCTGCCTGTAGGATGGACAGCTCTCCTGGGGCTGACGGGCATCCTGGGCTGCTCATTATAGAGGAGGAGAACCTCCACAACATCCAAATGCAATCTTTTGCCAACTTTGTGAAGAATGTTATGGATCAGCCGTTTGCCTGCTGGGCTTTCTGGGGCTCCTTTCAGTGCAGAGCCTCTGTGGGGAAGTCCAGCCTGCCCCTTCAGTGATGTTCAGGGTGGCAAAGGCAGCACAGCAGCTCCTGTGCCGGCTGTGGTGGATGTGAACAGGCTGCCTGGTGTCCCAGAGGTGCCTGTTTCTTCCATTTGTTCTTTGGGCTGTCAGGAGGAACGAATTCTCTTATTTCTCTGACACTGACTAGGTAAACAAACATGCAGCTCTGGGATTTTAGCTAAAAGAGGAGGAATCAAAAACCTGACCTGTGCTATATACACACCTTCCTCTTGAGGAAGCATAGCTTACCTTCAGGTCTCACTGGAAATTCTCTTTTTTGTCATAGGAAATGGTCATTTTTACCTTCGTGAGCCTTTGGCAAGATGCAGGAGGAACTGCAGTCATATTTTGTTCCTTGCTTTTAAAACAGCTGGCCACATAATCTAAAAAATTCTGCTACAAGAAGATGTATTTTTATTTTAAAAGGCCAAATTCAGGAGTGGCCCATTGCAGGAACTGGCAGGCTGCAGGAGCTCAGGTGCTGGGAAGACAGAACTGTGCTCTGTGGAGTGTCCTCTGTGTCTGCTGTGAGGGTAGAGAGGCTCTGCCTGGGAAAGGGGAGATGGTCTGCTCCTGTCTGAGTTCAGACTTTTATGCATTGCTGATGAGTGATTCCACAAAAGACAGTAGTGAAATCTGCTTAGGTTCAGATCCAGACCTTACAGAGGGTTTGGAGACCCTAATGCTTCCCCCCTCTTTGGAAATTCATAAAAGTTGAAGCTTTCTTCCTTATTTTGCCCCACTGCCTCTTCTCCCCAGATTTAAGATGAAGAATTAGCAAAGAGAACGATGGCAGCCTTAGGCAAAGAGCTGTGGAGATGAGACTGGAAAGGAAGAAGAGAGAAAGCTGAAAACTCTCAGCACAGTCTGTCAGCCTTGGGCACGGAATATGAACCTAACAGGCCTGGAAAGACTTCACCACTGACTCATGATTGTGTTCTTCTCTGCAAACCTTTTGTAATATCTGCTGCAAATTATGGTTTTATAGTTAAATAAGTATGTGGGGCACCTGAATGTGCTTTTTGAAATCTTTTTGTGCGTGCACTGCCTGTATTTTTTCACTTGCTCATGCTGGACAGGTTCAGCGCAGCTGTTAAACTGTGGCCGTGTGGGAGCCACTGTAACCCAACCCTTAAATATATTTTTCTCTTTAAAGAAACCTTATATGCAGGCAAGCCTCAGGGTGAGCTGTGAAAGTACCAGAATGGCTAAAGTAAGAAATATTTCAAACTAAGGCCATAGTAATAAAGTAATTATATCTGGTACTGGTGGACTTAAACTGCTGACTAAAACTGTCCTCCATCAAAATGCTGTGACAGCAGAATATCAAACTCCTGCATTTAAAATAAGCCCACTTTGGAGCTTCTGGACCATATTCACTGGTGTGTCACTTCTGTTTATACTGGTGTGAAATTAATATAAGCAGGAATTTATTGCTGTATGGTAGAGTAGGATGACTGTGTCTTCATTTATTACCATGCCAGTGAGACTGCAAATATAGCCTAATTCTTCCTTGATGGAGATGTGCAGAAAATGCACTGAAAGTCTCTGAAGGAGTTCTTAGAGGTCTGAATGCATTAAAAAAGTGAGTTAGAGAATGCTGTTTGTTTTTTTTTCCTTGGAGATCATGCTGTATAATTGCAATATGGTCTTTCTGGAAAGCTCCTAAGATCTGGTTACAGCACCTCTGCTTAAAGAGTGTCTGAGCCAGTAAGAGACTGAGAAAGTGGGGTTAGAAGTGCAGGGCTAAGCATAAGTAAAGAAATGGAAAATTTTTCTTATCATATGATACTATGTGTTCACTGTTTGCCTGGAAGCATAAGGAATAAATTTTTTTAGTATCTAGGTCAGATGTCTAGTGTGAAAATGAGATTTTAAAGACTGCATGTTTACTTTAGTGATATTGTGCAATATTAATTCATTGAACATTACTTGGGTATTGTTAAAGGGTAAAAAAAGGCAAATAAAGGACCATAAACTCATGGAAACATGAATATTCAATGGCTCATTTTTGCCTGAATACACTTGAAAAATCATAAATTCCTAAAAATAAGCACTTTCCCAAATTACCCTTGAAATACTGTTACCTCTTCTTTCAAATCTGTTCATTAGATAGCCTAGCAAGTATATAAGCAAGCTGTTCTAGTTCATATTGCTTATTTTTGTTTCTTTGGACTTAACAAGCAGATTTACTGGAGTAGAGGAGAGAAACCAGGAGGGAAACCTGTATTTTATACCGTGATAATATGATCTGGTAAGTTCTCTAATGCAATACCGATGCAAATCAAAAGCACTTGAAACAATTCCAGCCACTTTCAGAATTACATCAGGGAGAACAACATAAAGAAACTTGCTCAGAGTCACTGCACTTATTAGGAAATGCCTCAGAAACCTCCCTGGTGAAATGCAAATGAGATTCATTTGTCAATACAGGAGATGCAACAGAACCAACCCTGTGAAGATCAACTTCCCAGAGACATCCTGACATGTCAGTGTTAATGCACCTCTTTTAACTTCTTGCATTATAAATTCACGAGTCTCAAATCTGTTGTATGTTATGAATTTGTAAATTGAAACCATGACCTTCTTAACTTAAAGCAGCAAAACCCACACAAGAAAGCAAATCTTTATAGAGCCAGCAGCCGGGATGTGGCACAGTGATGAAAATAAAAGTATGACATGGTTTTTCTTCTCCTTCTGAGGGAAATCCTACTGTATTTTAAACACAACTTTAGATTTTAACAACAAAAGGTATTGTGTTGGTTTCCAACTTTCGTGACAGATGACTGTCACACGTCACATGAGGCAATGGCTAATTACTGGCATTCTGCTGCAGGCTGAGTTAAAAAGGTTAACAAGGATCTTACATGGCTCAGTCCCTTCACTTAGCAAAGAGGCAGCAGCCTTTCTCTGCCCGTCAGGATTTAACAGCCAGTTGCCAAGATCAGGCTGAGCTGGTTATTAGAACAGTGTTTTTGCTTTTGTTCTCAGGAAAACCTATCTCTGCTGAGATACCAGCAGACAAACAGGAAAGCAGATGTAGTCTTCTCTCTGAAGTTATATTTGAGATTAGTGCAGATCATGTGTTTCTAGAATCTCTGAGAGATTTTTACCTAATTGTTTACTCTGATGTGCAGAGCTAAAGGAAGAGTAAAATGGGATATATAGTATACTACCAATTTTTTTTCCCCTACTGCAAGTACCTTGTGGAAGTCATGAGGTAAAAGGGCTTTCCTTCTGTCTTTACCTGAGTGGAAAAGTTGAGGTGGGATGAAAGGTGGTGGAGGATTTCTTTGTGAACCGTGTTCAGTCAATATGCCTGCACTTAAGCACTGACTCTTGTGTAGTGGATTGCAGTATTTTCAATATCTTTCATGTAACTAAGAGTAATGGTTATCTCATGGTTTCATCTGAGACCTTGTTGAGGAGAATTCAAGTTGTGGATATATCGTGGCTTGTAGATACTTTAATGTTTTCCAGAATGGCTGCTACACTTTTTCTTTAAATGTGTTTTCTTTTCTGTTTCTATCTGCTTGCTGCTTTCACTTGACTTTAAACTGCAAATTTTTGGGGTGCAAGGGATGCATTTCTCTGTGCAGATGTGATCAGTACACAGAGATCAATCTGTTGGCTTTGGGGCTCTGAGAAACACTCAGCTTCAGCTGATAATTAGTAAAGCAAATAACACTAGGAGTGGAGAGATGAAGCTCCAACAAAATTGGGTTAAAGATGTGAGAAGGAAAGAAAACAGAATTAAACAGAGAAATGGAACCCATAGGCTGGGTAGGTGACCTTCTCCTGTGTGCTGTAGCAGTACACAGGTGTTGAAATAATTGACATAGCTTACAGGAAAACCAGACTAATGCAGTGATTAAGCAAATCAGAGCTCACTCTTGCCAGAGTCTGGATTGTTATATATTTTACAGCCTTTCTCTGCTGCTGGGAGGGCTGGAGGATGTTATGTGGAGAAAAGGGCATGGTCAGACTTATATTGGTTTAAGCAACATAACATTTATTCCTTTGAGCTGTCTCAGCTTTGCCAATGCTGAGTTAATTTAATGTTGCTGTGGACACCCTGGTGTTCTGATCTTTGTTGTAGGTGACAAAAGTAATATCTTCAAACTATTTGGAAGAGTGAATGATTGCTGTGTGCTTTCATTTAGGTAAACTGCTTAAATAAAAGTTAGCATCAAATATGGATATTTACCTCTTAAGTTCTCTTAGAACATAATCTGCTCCTTCTTTTTATTCCCCTAAAGACAACAGATAGGGCACTTCATTGGTATTATGGTAAATATTATAAATGTAAAATACCCACATACACTGAATTACTCAACTGTAAGCCTCTGTTTCTGGAACCAAATATTTTCTGACTAAAGAAAAAGTCTTTTCAATAGATTTTGATAGGTAAAGTAGTATCTTCGTGCAAGGGGTTTTGAATATACAAGATTTCCTTTTAAAATACCATCTTATTGTGAGATTTTTTGAATAGGTTTTTTCTCTCCCAAAAGATTAGCTTAACTTGGACTTTAGGATGGACCTTTTCTTGGCAGGGATGCACTTTTCCCTGATTACTAGTAGCAATTATGTAGTTTTGAGATATCTTCTGGAATTCAAGGCCATTAAGCACATCATATATTCCATGATGTGTGTTGTTCAGTAGAGTGTAGCTTCTGGAATAATGTCACCTTGATTGCAGAAGTAGTTTGAAAATACGATTTCTGAATGTGCAAAAATCTGTAAGGAAGACTAAGAAAATCCTCATGAAAGCTGAGCCAAAATGTGTATTTTAAACAGTGTACAATTACAAATACGATTATTCTCATGGCACTTTTAATTTGATTTTTAGTCTTGGAGAGACCAGGTAAGTTTGACTGATTTACTTTATGGAAAACAAATAATGACTCCTAAGGGGAAGTGCAGTACAGTGCTGGAGGGGGCTTCAGCTTGAATCTCCTCCCAGTCCTTCACCTTGTCTAACAGCAGACAAGCTGGAAAGCTTTGTGCACATTTAACATAAGTGATGTACACACTGTAAATTCCTTCTGGCAGAAATCCTGTCTGCTTCTGCAAAATATTCTGTGTAGCAGTGAGTCTGTGCTATCCAAACACCAACAGGGCCAGTAAACAAGAAAACAAGAAAACCCCTCTTATTTTGGGTGAGAATCCATCAAGGGAATCTAATGAAAATGAGGAGGAATGATGTGCCAACAGAGAGCTTTTGATGAGTCACTGCTCTGTGAGGAACCTGCCAAGCCATTTCAAACTGAGGAAGAGAAGGAGTAAAGAGCCCTTGGAGAGAATGGTAGGAGCAGAGCCACGACAGTCTGGTTCTCCAAATAAACACCGTAAAACTGCAGAGATTCCTCCAAGTCAGGCAGAGAAGGGGACGTGTGCACCGGAGAGCTGCTGATCTGCTGTGTGGGAGAGATGTTGGCTGCACCAGGAAAAGCAGAGCACCCCAGCCCTTTGGAGAGGAGTAGAGGTGGAGTCGTGCAGCTGTCCAGGCTTGTAGCATCCAACACAGGAGCAGAAACTGAGCCTCTCACAGTGCTGTAATTTCATAATTAATTCCAGCTGTGGAAAGGGAGAAAGAACCTAAATCCTTTGGGCCTGTGAGAGCCAGAGCTGTGTGTGCCTCGGTTATCAAAGTTTTCATGGGGTTCTTCTGATTAAAAAGTTAATCAGAGAAGTCAAGGCAAGCATTGAAACTCTCCTTGTTACAGGCCAGGTGTTGTGCCTTGCAACACTCAAAAATTTCCCCAGGCTGCTCAAGGAAGGGGGAACTTTCCCACACCCAAAAAGGAGAGGTTTGTACATCAGAATGGCACAAGGAAAAAAAAATTTCATCCACCCTCTTACCAATAGGAAGAATCTGAAGTAAAATAGGTCTAGTAAGGAGTTCCATTTCCTACTGACCGTGGTGCTGCATGGAATTGGCCTCTAACTGCAGAACTAGGGACGAAAATTCACATAGAGTGACTTGACAAATTTAAGAAAAATTGTAATTTCTTTTTTGCATTTCTATGGAAGAATCTGATTCTTCTTGATTAATTAAAAAAATTTTTTTTGTTGGTTGGTTTTTGTGTTTTGTTTTTGTCAAGGGGGGAGGGGTTAGCCTTCCCAAGAAGACAGATCAAGCTCCAAATATTAAAAGTACAAATGATTTTCCTTTCTGATTAAAATTTTTAAAGTATTAGATGTGTGCATACACCAGTACTTTAAAATATAACCTCAGTAGTATAAAAGGTACAGCCTACACTAGAGGAAATCAATAATAGTAATTTAAGAACACTACATTTTTCTGTTCTCTGACATGCATACATTCTAATTAAAAATGTATGGTTTTTATCCTACAGAAGAAGATTAATTGAAAGAACTACTAATGTAGGCATGATGTTTTATAAGGACTTTCGTTTGACAATGTAGTGTAGCAAGGGAGGAAAATGGATTCCCAAATGATGCTCAATAAACAAAGCTCTGCAGTTCTAAGCTCCAGGATGAACCAAGGGGATTTTTTATAGAGCATTTTTTATAGAACATAAAGCTTTGATTTTGTATAGGATGTGTGTGTTTCAGGAATGCTATTTGTCCCCAAAACACTGGTCCAAATAAGAGACTTTAGGACTGTAGCTTCCTTGTGGATCTGGTACAGCAGAGCTGCAGATTTTGACTCTCAGTAGGCTCGAATGTCTCATGTCCCAGTGATTCCCTGAGTCAGTGGAATGGGTGTGAACATGTCTTAAGGCTTTCTTCTGAGCTCCTGGAATATTAGGAAATCTCTATTGACGAGACCCTTATTTCAGATGATTCTTAATGTTTCTAATAATAATAATAATAAAAAAACCCGTCAGTGCTTTCTGATGCTGCCTTAGGGCAGTAATTGTGTACGGGTTTGAAAAAGAACATCTAACAGATAATACAAGTTGGTAAGAATCATTCATTGAAATCCATTCCAGCTCGCAGGGATCCAGGAGCAGCAACAGAAAAATCAAGCAAACTGGCTACTGAGGTGTAACAAAGCAAAACTTGAAAGAAAAGTATTTGTCTGTTGGAAGTTGGACCTTGTGCAAGCAGGTGGCTTGGTGCAGAGTGAATAACTAATCACCAGCAGGTTCAGTCTTTGAGGCTGTTTCCCATTAGAGCTTTTCCTGTGTAAGCACTTATTGGCTGACCTCAAATAAAGCAAAGCATTCCTTTGAAATAACAGCTTACTTGCAGGGCATTTTATCCCCAGGTGGCTGGTGTAATCACAAATGAATAAATCATGTATATATCATGTAAATTTGCTTGTATTGCAGTATTAAGAGTCGTTAAAAGTATAAGAATGCTCTTATTAGTGTGCAGGAAGTGCTGTGTGGGAGAGTAACTGAGGTGGTGAGTAACTAAAAAAGGTGAGAAAGGACAGAATAATATGGCTGCTAGACACATGGGTAGAAAAATGATCGTGCTCATAACATTATCATCTGTCCTTGTCAGCAGCAGTGAGAAAGTTACTTGTGCTTACCAATGTAAAGACTCTGAGTAAAGGAAAACAAAAATAACACAAGTTTGGATGTGATGTCAACTGATTGTTTAGAGTGTCTTCGGTAACTTTTCCCAGGGAGTTTGATTACATTTATTTCAACTTTGGTGTCACTAAGAGCTAAATCTCAGTCTATGGGTTTCAAAGTACCTCTAAGCAGAAATGTGTAATGCTTTGCTAGGCAACACTGCTGTCCCCTCCACCTTTGCTTTGAGCTGAAAGTAGCAAACAGATGGGAGGAGGTAAGAAATGGAGAGAAGGAAATTATAGAATTGCTTAATGTAAGAAAGGACTTTTAGCAGAGTAAAAGTAAAAAATGCATCAGGATTTGTCCTCTGGAAGCCAACACCCTTAGCTCTCTTGGGAGCTTGCACACCTATGAACGGAAAAAAGGAAACAGTGTGCTTATGGACAAAAAAATAGGGAGTCAAAAGTCTGTTATTCCTCAGATGGACAAAAAAGTTTAACTGCTCATAAGCCAACACAATTTATATATGGATTGTGAATTTGGGTACCAAGTTAAATAGGATGCAAACCTTATTCTAAACCACTTCAGAAGTTCAATGCAGGCTTAAATAGTTCCATTACACTTGTCTTGGAGGGAAATAGAATGAAACCCTAATCTAAGATCTGAGCAAAAATCATTGCATAACTAGTGGGTTTAACATTTTTGAAGGCAGTTTGATTTTTTTCCCCCTTTACATGACCTTTTATTTTTAAGCAGTATCCTCTTAGGAAAAACATAAAGCCTGCAGCAATCTAGTTTTAGCAGCTGCTGTAAAGAATATAGTCAATCTGAAGAGTTCTCCTGAACTCTCTACACTACAGGTGACAAAGCTGTGGACTGTTATTATTCTGATTACACCTTACCCTGTCTGTAAGTTTTAGTGGTCTTCCTACTTGGACACATCGTGTCCCTACTGCTTCCCCAAACATGATATTCAGTCTTAACATACACTTGAATGTCTATAACTATTTAAGAGAAGCTGTTAATCATCACTTTGAAATTTTTCTACCTGTGAGCTTTCTACCTCACTGAGCAGGATGTAATTTTGTCAGTAAAACCAGCAGCACCACAAATCTTTTGCTTTGAAAAAATTTACTTCGAACAGATATTTTAGTGTTTTAAAAGAGACAGAAAAAAAGCCAAGTCTGTCTGTAACTTTGTTATCCAGAGCTCGCCTGTCATTATGCTGAGCATTATGTAATTTTAGCAAAGTAGAGGCAGTGCCTACACATCTTCTGCTAGCTGCTGCACTTCATAGAAAAACAAACATCAGTTTATAAAAGCAAATATCTGCAGCACAAAGAGCAAAAGCTGTAATTCCCACTTTGCAGTGCTAATAAATAACAGCACAAGTGTTTCAGAGCCGTTCCAGTGCCAGTGCTGGTGTGCACCAGTGCAAACAGGTGCTGAAACACAGAGCAGAGACTGCTCCCAGCTGACCAGTGTGGTTCTGGGGTGTTACCCCAGATTTCTGCAGGTGCTCACTGGTGCAGTGCAGCCTTCAGTGGGTTTCAAGTTTAGGAACCTCTGTTTTTGTTACTCACCTTACATTTACATTTGTTACCCTTACATTGCTAGTATAGCATCAAAGAATAGAAGAAAAGGATTAGAAATGATCACATCTGTACGAAATAATTCTAATCTTACTTCAAGAATCTTAACTTTTCCTTTTATTTATTGATTTATTTATGTAGGTATGTATTTATTTATTTATTTAGTTTAATGAAATTTTTGTCGTCACCTTTTTCTCATGACTCTTTTTGTGTATTCTTACATTCTGTCAACTTTGATATATTTTACTTCATATCTCTTGGATTGTTGGTCATTATAATGTAATACATAGGAAAGTGTAAAATTGCAGGAAAAAGGAAAGGACTTTGAAGTTTTTTTTCTTACCTTTTAATGTGTTCCCACTGCACATAAGATAAAAGCAGCCAAAAATATTCTATACCCAGTTGCTTTGTAGAGTTTGCTTGATCCTCAAGAGAAAAGAAGAGCTTTTGTACTAGGTCCCCTTTTCCTTTTTAGGAAATGTAACAAGATTTTTCCAGGATAATCAAAAAATAGACAATTTCTAAATAAACTGAACATGATCTTGAGGAGTCTAAGCATTTTTTAAAAATAATGTAGGGCAGAATGTAAAGTTTAAGTATAAAAGTGAGCTACCCTGAATCTAATTTTCAGACTACCTTGCCAGTACTTTCTTTGCACATTATGATGGTCCAACAAGACTTGGATCAGCATCTCTTACATCCCATTCTTTTGTCTCTTCTAATGTGTATATATACATATGCATGCTTGGTCATTTTACTGGGATAAGGAGTTCAAAAAATTACATTGATCCTGATTTTGCAGGGTGCTGGCGAGCAAAAGTAAAGGCGTTTCTGCTGCTTCCTTCCACTCCAGGCACAAGAAAGGTGGGTGATGCCAGAAGGTATAAAAAGGTCATGAATAATTTGATTAAGGAACTGAATTTAAGTGTGGTCTAGGGGTGTGCTGTTATGAGTATTTGGGGTCTGGGTTTTCAATATAGTGGTATGGCAGACTCTGTTGCAGGTTTTATTTTATTACCACCTTCCAACCTGGTGATAGGAAGTGTTAGATTTCCTAGGTCTTCTTATTAAGACTGCAAGTTTCACTGTCTCATGAACTGATAATTTTACCTGTTACTAACATAAAACCTTATTGGCACTGCAATGCTCTTATTTGTATTTACTACTTAAAAAAAAGAAAAGAAAACAAAACAAAAAAAGCCCACAAAAACAAAAACAAAACAAAACCCTCCAAAAAAACCAAAAAACAAAACCAAAAACAAACAAAAAACCCCAACAAACCACAAACAAAACCCTCCCCAAACCCCAATTAAACAGAACTGGCTCTGTGCCATGACCTCTTCCCTGAGGAGCTTGTTCCAGTGCCCAACCACCTTCTGGGTGAAGAACCTCTTCTTAATGTCCAACCCAAACCTCCCCTGACACAGCTTTATGCCCTTCCCTCAGGTCCTGTCACTGATCACCTGAGAGAAGAGATCAGTGTCTGCTCCTTGCATTCCCCTCACGAGGAAGCTGCAGACTGTGGTGAGGTCTGTCTTCAGTGTCCTCTTCTCCAGGCTGAATAAGCCAAGTGACCTCACCCTTTCCTGACACGGTCTCCTCTAGGTCCTTCACCACCTCTGTAGCCTCCTTTGGACACTCTCTAATAGCTTTATATCCTTGTATTGTGGCCCCAGGACTCGAGGTGAGGCTGCCCCAGTGGGAGCAGAGATGGACAATCCCTCCCTTGGCGATGCTGTGCCCATTCCCCCCCAGGACAGGGATGTCCCCCCTGGCTGCCAGGGCACAACTGTGACTTGTGTCCCACTTTCCACTGACCAGGACCCCCAAGCTCCTTTCTGCAGCTGCTCTCCAGCCTCTCATTCCCCAAGCTGTCCCTGAGTCAGTCCTTGGATGTCACCAGAGAGTGGAAAAATTGCAGAGCTGGAGATTATCCTATCTTGGTAAGTGCCTGAATTGGAAACACAGATATAATTGTTGAAAGTAAACTTGCCAGTTTTATAATTGCTGTTAAATTCACAACTTAATGGACAGAAGTTCAATTTATATTTCATTATTATGCTGTGATACTCTGACTAATTTTTTTTCCTCTTACAGGTATGTAACAAAATCTTTCTTAACTGTATTTGTCTTAATTCTATTACTCAAGTTCTCACAATGGCTGAGTTTTCAGGAAACATTCTCTGATATATTCCTTAATAGCTTATTTCTTTGTAACCTTTTATATTTTTTGCATCTTCAGTCACTATTTTATTGTGCCTTAAAATAAAAGCAAAGCTTAAAAATCATGATTTTCAGCCTGAGAGAATATTGAAATGAAAGCACATATAAGAAGGATCTAATTACAACATGTAAAAATAGAATGGTATAAATCCTTCATTTTTAAAGAACTTTGTTTTGGATTGAAGTTTAATCAAATTGCACTCTGAGTGTTTGAGTTCAAACAGAGAGAAGGCTCAGAGCATTAACCCACATCCTATAAACCCTTTCTCCTGTGATAAGTCCTTCTTCACCTGAACAGTCTGAGTGATGTCAGTGGCTCGAGTGCTCATCAGCCTCAAGTGACAGAGCACAATTCACAAGGAAATGAGCCTTTGCAACTTTGGCAGACCATATTATGGCCACATAATGTGCCTACATCAGTCTTCTGTTCTCTACATGACACAGGGAGAAGTTTCCGTGGCCAGTGCAGTGAGAGTGCAGACTCTGGCTGTCTGGGAGGATTAAAAGCAGTGATTGCTTTGTCTGTGGGGCTGCCCAGGCTGGAAACAGGTGCAGTGGAAGGATCTGATGAGTCCCACCAGGTATTTGACCACGAAATAGGAATGGGAGTGGTTTGGGGAACATCCATTAAGAAAAACCCACAAACCCAATAAACAAACACTTAGGGAATATGATTAATCCAGCTTTTCACAGTCATTTCAGAGAGACTGGCAGACAGAAAAAAAGAGAAAGAAATGGGGAAAAAGCAGATGTATGACAGAATGAGTCACAAATGCCAGGTATAAATAGGGACAGATTTGTTAAGAAGCAGCTATTGATTCTTCTGCCTTTTCCCTCTGCTTTGACTTATACTTTCTATTCCCTCATACCACACATAATTATTTACTTCTCATTTTTCTTACAGCAATTTTCCCATTTTCTTTGGTACTTAAAGCATGACCCCTCAGGCTTCAGCACAGCTTCCACTTACGCTTCAGAAATGGCTTCTTCTGCCCTGCCTTCAAGTAATTAGCTGACTAAAACTGAGCAAATTGTGTGAAGTAAGGAAACATGATTTGTGTGTTTTATTCTTCAGATGTTGCCTGCATCCTCTATGCATGTTGTTTGTAAGTGTTCTGCACAAGGAATGAAAACAGTCCAGGTGAAAAATCTGGCCAGAGGTTGCTTAACTCTGATGAAAGATGGAGGATAAAAATATGGAGCAGGGAAGCAGTGACGATTAAATGAAAGAGTAGATTCAGGGGGAAATTCCACGAGTATATTTTGTTCTTATTTCTGCTTTTTGCTCTTTTGTTGAAATAAGAAAGATGATACCTTTAAGTTAATTTTGAAGCTCCTTGCCCTATATGCAGAGGGTGCATCTTGGGGTTGTTTTGCTCTCTTTTAATGTTATTCAATTAAAATACTATTTTGAAGTAGAAAGTGTAAAGTTCAATCTGAAATGTCTCAGAAATTTTCTTCCCCATATGTTCAATGAAACGATTCAGTAAATTCATCTGAATTTAAATTTTTTTTGTGTCAGATGCTCTTTATGTTCAAAATTATATACAGTGTCAAAATATCCAAGTATAGTAAAATATGTAGTTAGAAAACTCAAATAATTTATAGCTAGGTACAATCCTAGTGTTCATGCAATACTTCTAGTGTACTAGGACATAGTACAAATGCCTAAATGAGATGAATCACCCTGTAAAAACTGAACTGAAAAATTGCTTTAACCTTTTTGAAACAATGCATTTTGACATTTCCAAAATGAAACAAGAGCGAAGATTTCATGTAGACTTTTCCCACTGAAGCTGTCATAAAAATCAACAAGTTCTCATGACGCATTTTGAAGGAGAAAGCATCGTATTTTCAAGTTAGGAAATGGTACTGCAGTTAATCAGTATTTTTGTTACTTGATTCTACTGCTAAGGAGATTTGGGGACTAAGAGCATGAGCCTTGCTTTCCCTTAGTTGTTTTTTTTTGGCATGTATTTTTTGGAACTTTTTCCCCTTTAGCAGTTGAAATTCTGAGGTCCAAGACTACTTTGCAGCAAGGACAACTAATCTAAGACAACTTCAGCTGGTCCAAACAACCACGATCCCCCCAGAATGCAGTGGCATGATGGTTATAAAGAACAATTATACATCAGCCCTCTAAATTTTAAATTTTATCGGTGATATTCCCCTTCCATGAGAAAGCATTTGGTCAGCAAGGGTTGCATGGACTAGAGAGGCATTTTTGAGAAGATGAATGATCACTTATCAATCTGAAATCTGATTGAATATGTAGACACTGGAACTGCACTTCTGTTCCACAGCTGGTTTCAGGTCCCCAGATGACTTTTCATGGAGAGAAATTGAATCTATTTATTATTACTTTTTTAGTAGTAGGGGAACAAGATAACAAATTTGCTTTTAAGAGATTACTCTTTATGCCATTTTGCAACCATGTACAGAGGTTCAAGTTACAATCGATAGTAACTTTCTCTCAACTCCTCTGTAAAAAATGGTGCTATAGTTGTTTCTCTTTTTCTTTCTTCTCTTTTTAAAATCGCAGTAACTTGCTCGTGCAGTCAGATACAAACAGGTTTGACAGAACATCACTGAAACGGATGCTGTTCTCTGCTTTGCTTGTCTAAAACAGAAGTCCCTCCACTGCAACAAATGCAGTCACATTATGGCAAAACTGGTGCTGGAGCAGATTCAGGCAGACAGAATAGAAAGCTGCTGATCTGCTAAATCCCAGGGTGGTGTTGTACAGAGAGGAGAATGACATGTGGCTTTTCAGAGCTAAACCTGGATAATAAATCTCATATTGGATAGATCTTGGCAGAGGAATGAAAGTGGTTACAAAGTGGGTGCTAATTGAACAGAGTGTCTGGTTTTCACCTCTGAAGAGATCAACTGCTATTTCACATACATACATTTTACTTCTGGTGACTTTGATAAAAATAATTTAAAGAATATTTCTTTTTAAGACTCCCCACAAGATTTCACTGCATGAGAAAGCCCCAACAACAAAACCAAAGCCTCCACCAGCTGTGTCATGTGTAATAAAGTGGCATACCAAGGAAAGCACTCTGGATCAAATCCAAAGCCCATTTTAATGAATTCAGTTTTTCCCTTGACATCTCTTAAATCTCAGGAGCTCTTACTGAAGAAAGAACTTGAGAACATTTGCTATTGTAAAAGATTTAAAATATGGTTTTGTTTTTCATTTCTTGTTAAGCTTTCTAGTTATTTTAGATCGACCTATGACTCTCTTACTGAAGAAGGGGTTGTTGTAGGCTGGGAAGGACAAGGTAGTAAACTTCCAAAAGGCAGATCAGTGATGTGAAAGTCCTTGGATGTCACCAGCTCTTGGTTTTTATGCTGAAACACACTTTTGGAACTGAGAGATGAATGATTTGGTGTGGGAACCATTCATAATAGACCTCAAACCCTTCAAGATATGTAATTTTTAGATATGGTGTTACTGAAAAGGAAATTAAAGGTGGAAAGTGATTCAACTGTCAGTGATGATTTAGGTCAGAGGAAGGTGAATGATGCTGTCATGTTGAGCCTTATTTTATACAGTAATTGTGAGCTGTAATGAGAGTAGTGGGGTGGGAGATCAGCTTTGTACACAGCAGATTTGAACTTTTTATTGGAATGCTGCATTTGCTCCCTGCATGTGCATCTGTGAAAGGGTCATAGAACCTCAAGTAGAGAGAAGAGCCTTAAAAATCATATGATGGAAAATCAAAGAGGTCAGTTGTTAAATTCTTTCAAATTTACCAAACAGGTGTCTCATCCTCCTCACCCTCCTTGGGCTGGTGGTTATGGGGGAGCAGCTGGGGCTGCCTTCCTGCCTAAACCTGTGCTGTGAGATGAGAGCACACAGGGAACTGCTGAGCTTTGACTACTGTGGGTTTCTCTTAGGCAGGTGACAAACGTTCTCACACTTTCTGCTTAGATCTTTGTTACTGATCTGTAATGCTGCTTCATTTGCCTGTAATTGCCGTTTGCTGCTGCAGTGTGTCTCTTTAAATTCAGTTTGTGTGCTGAAAACTTCTCAGACAGGTGCACAAATGTCATCCAGGTGCTTTTCTTCTATAGGAATTACATTTCTCTCTTTTATGTACGATGGTGGAAAAGTCTGCCATGAGCAGTTTTACACAGATATTTAACTTTTTAAAGGAAACAAGAATTACAATTGTAATAGTGACAATTTGCACTGGCATAGATTTGAAAACATTTCCTGAGGGTGTTTTAAAATGACCACATCTCTTTTGTCAATAAGGAAAATAAGGCTTCGGAGAGACTCTGGCAATGGCCTAAGAAACAACAGGGATCTGCTATTCCAAAGAACCAAAAGAGTTAATGTTCAAGAGCCTGAATAATAGAAATTTTTATAACTCTGATGAAGTCATCTGTGTCCATTTCTACTGTCTGGAAAGATAATATTGAGTTCCAGAGTATTGATGCAAGCTCCAGTTCACTCTAATATTAACTACAATATTAACTATAATACAGCCCTCTCACACTCTGTCTGTAGAATAACTAGCTTTAAAACTGCTCGCAAAGTTTTTTTCTGAGTTCTTTTTTAAAATTTTAACAAAAATAAGGACTTCTGATATTTGATATAGTCCTTTGGTGGGAAGCTAAGTTATAGCAACCAAAACAAAGAAGTGATTAGACCTAAAACTTTTGTTTAAGTGATCAACCAAGGAACAAAGTACAAGGTTTCTTAGATCCCACTTTCCTTTTCAGATGTGCTCCAGTGTGGATTGCCTATGCTGGACCTGTATTTGTTTCTGTTTTGCAGTAGATGCCAGTATATAGCCAAAATTTCATTCCAGTATTCCCCTACCTAGTACACTATAGGCAATGTAAGTGTCTACATGTAGGTCTGACTATGAAAGCTGGTTTGTTGGGGGAGGAGAGGCTCCACACATCTGGAATTTGTAAAAAGGTGTAATGGGCAGAGTTGCAGCTCATCCCCTCTCAGCACCTCTTAAAGACAATGCCTAGTTTGACACATTTGACATACACAGTGCAAGGAAGGTCTCCACTTTGCAAAACATCTAGGAAAAAGCATCCTTTAATGCTGTGGCTGTGAGATTGATTAAATCTTTTCTAGAATCCATGTTAATGAATGACTTCTCTCCATGGATCACTGTGCTGGAATATGGGAAAGGCTGTCACTTTTCCTGCTTGGCTGGTACCGTTCTATTATTGTCATTGCTTCTTGGTGTCACACTTTGCCTGGGATGTGGCATCATCTCTCTCTGCTTCATAGACCTGAGGCTCACTAGAGGGGAGACTGAAAAGATTCAGGACTATATTAAGGCTGTTCTAATCCTTTTGGCAAGAGCCTCTGCTCTGCCACAGTCTGCTTCCTGCTTTCACACTTCTTACCCAGTTGGTTGCTTATCTTCTACTTTGGAGTATTTTCTTAAGTTATTGCTTTGTGGAGGGTGATTGATTTTGAGTTCTTCCAGGTACCAGTACTCCCACAGCAGATGATGCAGACAGGTGAGAACACCTTCCCTGGGCTGCTCCCATCAGAGAACCACGTATAGAATTTCTCTGAGGAAGAAGAATATATTGAAAACTTTAGCAAAGGAAAAAAAAAAACAACCAGAATGTCTTGGGCTTTTTACCTGCTAGAAAACTTACAATCTGCTCTGTGAAATGAGTTTTGTCTCTCTCAAACAGATCAGTGCAGCAGGGGGGAACTCTCCGTGGTCAACTTGCCACTGAAAATTCTCTTTCAGCTGCTCTCTCTCGGGTCTTCTTTCTTGCTGAAGTTCAGGGTTTATTTAAGGATCTCTGACCCTGCATCTGGGGCCTCTTTGTTCTGTGATAGATTTTAGTTGCCCAGTCTCAGTTTTAAGGAGCTGTTCAGGCAGTTTCTCCCTTTTTAATCTTTTATTAACAACCAGTGAGCCTGACTTCGTCTGACCTTTCTGCTGCTT
The DNA here is from genome assembly GCA_013397175.1 of Platysteira castanea. Taxonomy (NCBI): domain Eukaryota; kingdom Metazoa; phylum Chordata; class Aves; order Passeriformes; genus Platysteira; species Platysteira castanea. Next base: position 426,198 of record VYXC01000927.1, on the reverse strand, counting down.
GCCTTTATTTATCTGCCAAACATCAGCCCAACTCTCTCAGTGAGTTTGGATCTGTTTTGAGGAATCCTGGGAAGAGCTAGTTGGGATAACTTTCTCTTTTGGATGCCTTCCTTGGAGCTTCTCTTATATCAAGCCTTCAGAGGAATGCATCAATACAGGCAAACCCCTTGAAGTTACAATTTATGGTTAGTGCATTTTACCTTAATAATTCTGTCCATGGGGCAGGTATTGTCTATCCCCACTGTCCCCCCTGCAGTCTAAACCTGCAGAAATGTTTGAGGTTTCTTAGCTCATCACTCTGAAATGACACTGTAATGAAATATCCTTCCTCTGGGACTAGTGGGGTGCATTACACCCCAAAGGACAGATTGTATAAAGCTTTGCTAGAACACGGGAGGGTTAAGCTGCAGATCTGTCCTTCTTGCTCAACCCACTGCTGATCAGCTCTCTCTGTGTATTTAGTTACCTCACAGAGGCTTTGTTTGACTCAGCTCTTTGCTCGCCTGTCCCGTTGATGTCAGCAGGGACTGGGCTGTGGCTGCTGGGAGCTGTCAGTGCCACGCCTGCACGCTGGGCACTGGCCAGAACTAAGAATGGAAGCAGCCCTCTGACCTGCAGCAGAGTGCTGAGCTGGTTCAGGCTCTGGAGGCAGGGCTGGCAGGCGGTGACTGTGGCCGGTCTCTCTGCTCTGCCCCGTGATGCAGCCGCCAAACCGCGCTCGTTGTCTCCCAGTGCCACTTGGTAATCGTTGGAGAAGGAATCCATTAGAAGACCTTTCGGATACAAGAATTATAATTTTGCAAAACAGCAATCACTACAAGCATTACCCTTTAGCTACTGACAGCAAAGTTCAAAAATCTCATCATGTGCTGGTTTCACAGCAGCTGACAAAGGTTAATAAAATGGAGGTTTAAAAGGCAGTGTTTCTAAATTTTTTATGCTCAGAAAGGGTGATTCTCGTTTTATTGGACTGACTTAACCCACACTTTCCATTCAGATTCAAACTGCAGGACTCTCAAATTCCTTCTTGCATCACATGGAACCATAAACTCCAGGCCTTGCTGCTGCCACAGCTCTCGGAGAGGAGATTGTGCTATCTGAACTGAGCTGGTGTCTGTAAATATCCTTGCAAGATAAGATTTGTGCAGTGACCTCTGGAGAATGGCATATCTGCTTCACTGAATTATTGATGTTAATTCAGAATTGGATCCCATACAATATTACTAGTGGGAATTCTTAATGCAGTGGAATATTAAGATTTCATAGTTTACCTTTATTATGCTCCCATGTCTCTGAACTTACTAATCTATGGTATAAGTCAAAGATGTGTTGCAACAGGAAGGATTTCACTCCAGTTTTTTAGAATTCTTTGATTTAAGTTGGCCCTGCTCTTTGGAGTTAGTGCTAGTTTCACATCAGTTTGAGAGGTGTGTGCCTCCTGTCCTGTTTCCCATTAGTAATGCATGATGAGACAGGTTGTGTGCATTTTTACAGGTTGCCTTAATTTTACATGCCCCCCCGGTCTGTACCTTGAGATTATTCTGTGCTTTCTATGTAAAAAGATAAAAGTAAATATCTTGAATTAGTGGTACCACAGACTTCCACTGATTTAAGACAAAAAGAATCAGTTGTTAAATTGGGCCCATTATATTTAAAATTGAGTCCCTTTTCTGGCTCTGCAGTTGCTAGAGATGAGCCTGATCTGAATCACTAATCCAGAGGCAGGTTTATAGCTGGTTTCTTTTGTTTTTATTGTGGACCATACCTAAGCACCAAGGATATTTAGGATAACAATACTGAGATTCCAGTTCTGGTTGCTTTGTTCATTGTGTTCATAAAGGCTTCACATGTGAGACAAGACTGCAAATAAAAGGCTTTAAGCTTAAATCAGTGATATAATCACAGAAGTGGTTGTTAATACTGACTTCATATTTGATAAGACTGAGACTATTTCAGTTTTTACATCAAGTTCCACTTGAGATGCCTTGATTAATATTTGTGTCAGAACACAATTAGGACAGGGGCTGGATGGCCGTGGTACCTGTGCAGTTTGTGCACTATAATTATCACGTATTAATTTTTTATGTTGCACAATCCATCCAAATCCATCAACTTCTCCTGAAGCACTGGCTCAGATCAAAGTGGCTGATTTGCATCCTGAGAATCTACAGGTGTCCTGCCTTTTATTAAAAAATACACTCTGGCCATTGTGCTAGAATGAGCTATTTTGCACACTGTGTTGAAGATCAGGGCACTTCCCAAGAAATAGGATTGGGGTGGGACTGTGAGCTGGGTGAAGCAACTCAGCTGCCAAAGGTGGTTTGACTGGCAATTTCAGTTCTCTAGAACATTCCTAATATCATAACACACTTTGTTTTGTAGATTTTATGGCAAAACAACAACAAGGATTTGCATTGAATAATGACTTCCATCTGTGCCCTCTAAGAATCCTGAAAATGACTCACTGTAGAGTTATTATCATGCCTCATATACAAGACGAGTGCAGAGATGGACAGAGACATTAAGCAACTTGCTCAGGGCTGTATAGTGAAGGAAAAAGTGCTAAGAAAGAAAGTCTAATGTACAGATTTTTGACCTGCAGTCTTACCAGTAGACTTTACTGCTCTGGTGTAGCTTTGACAAAATTTAAATTATTTTATGTATTGTATTTATTTTATTTTTAGATTAATGTGACGTACTGACTGAGCTCAACCAAATGGAGAAGTTAATAAATACAGAGGAATTTTTTTAATATACATGAACTTGATATCTATCTTATTAAGATTAAAATAAGCAATAAACCTGTCAGATACTGTTATCAGTAGTACATGGGGTTCAGGTATAATAGCAGCAAAATGTAATAATAATATTAAAATGCAGTCAAAGCATTCTGGCAGTGAATGCATGCTCTTGCCTACAACAATTTTCAGGAAAATTTACATTTTTAAGGCTGGTTCCTTTATTATTTAGGACTGTTTGCAGTAGCATGGGAGGAGCTGACATTTCAAATAATTGCTGCAGTAACAAACAATGGCAGCATTTATCACAATATGCCAATTAATATTTGGAGGCCATTCAGCACATTTAATGAAGGCTGAAGATAATCACCCTTGTTGTGTAGCCGAGTGTCCTCCACATCCCTGCCCCAAGTACTGTTTTGATCTTTAAGATTCTGTTTCTTTAATGTAAAAGTTTTGATTTTACCAAACTTGGGGAATTTTGATGCATGTATGAGGTATCTAATTGTGCAGATCAGTTCATGCTTGGAGATAAACCTGCAAACAATGAGCAGGTGCCCAAAGGGGGAAGCTGTTACCACAGCATTGTATAATTTGAGTGATTTATGTGTTGGAGTGATGGCACCTCTACATGCTGCTTTTCCTGGTGCTGCTGCATTGAGTGCACAACTTAATGACATTTGATCTTTTCAATGTATAGTCTCACATCTCGTTCATGTTTGCTATCAAAAGGATAATTTGTAAAGCAAATGTTCTGTTGATCTGAATTGGCAGAAGCATTTTTCAATCTGCCAATTTTTCCATTTAAATGAAAAAGAATTAAATTTGTTAGCCTATAACTTTCTCTTTCCTTTAATGATGGGTTTATCATTCTATTTAGCATTTGCTCAGACAGTGGAGTAACTTTTTAAGACCAGAAGAGTGAAACAGTTGCATTTGCTTTTAACCTGATGTCAGCAACAACTGTAAATTGGGTTGATTTTTTTGGTTATGGCTTATTAGAGCAAGAGTAGGGCACTGGTGATACCACAGCAGGAATTTATCTTGTTTCAGACACATGGCAAAACCCAGCTGTGGCTGATCCAGGTAGGAATGGACCTCACTGCATGTCTGAGCTGAGGAGCAAAGGGGAGATAATTACATCTCTTTCTCCTGGATGCTGCACTAGAGCTGTCAAGCCTTAACTGCAGTTGTTTATTTAAGCCTGGCTTAAGTTATGGCTGACTGACATGAAGTTCCAGGTGTTCCAGTTTCTTTCCTGTGGCTTGTTTGTAGCCCCTCTACCTCCGTGGTTCCACTGAAGATCTACTGCTCCCTGGAGTGACACTGCCATATATTTCCTTCTATCAGTGCATTAGTGTTTGTCATGAGTTGTTTGTAACCTAAATGTTTTTCTTTATGACTTTTTTTCTGGCTCTAGACATCTCAATAGCACTGCTACAGCAGTTAAAAAAAATACAGAATGGAAAGTTGGTTGGTTGGAAAGAAGCTTAATAATATGATTTTGAATTAATTCCTCAGAGAAGAGCATTTTAATGTTTTTTAATATTGCAAGATGTACACTGTAACGCAAAGTGTAAGTGGTGAAAAGGTGTATTTTTCTTGACTTTAATTGTTAATATTATTGTAAGAAGGCCAACAAGTGCATCAAAGAATTTATCCAGAACTAAGACAACTCCTGCAGAAAAGTACGTCTATATATGAAGATGATACCTTTTTTGTCTTAAATGAAATATGAGAGATGTTTTGGGTCATGAATAATAATAATAATTCAGAGGAAGCAAAGCCAATGGCAGAAGCATTAACATGTAGAAATGAAGAGGTGCTGAGTGCTCCTGAATGGTGATAGATTTTGCTGTCTCTTTCTTGCATCAGTGTCTGCCTCCCACTGTCCTGGCAAAGAGCTTATCTCACTTTGCTCATAGACTCTTATCTGAACTTCTTTATTCCCAGAGGAAGCAATCAGTGAAATTGCACATGCATTTCTGCTTGTCTTCCCTCCCATCTCCTATGATATTTTCATGGGTTTATGCTTCTGTATTTCTGCTCCAGACTGAACTGATAAACTGCTCAGATTTTTCCAAATACATTCAGACATTCCAAGTGATCTTTTTCAGTCATGCTTTGCAAGTCCCCACAGTGGACAAATACCAGGCAATGTCTGCTTAGCACAGTGTCCAACTGCTGCTGCAAAGTCATCCAGCAAGGGTTTGTGTGTCACTGACTTGATAAATATTCTGCCATTTCCCCGAAAACTTTCCTCTTCTTCTTCTTCTTTCCAGTGATTTTTCTCTCTTCTGCCTTTCTGTAATGTACAGATGATAAGCAAATGTTATAATATCAGGTTTTGTTTACATGTATTTAAATTAGAATTAACCTATGGATTTTGAGGTGTTGAATTAAACTCAGCTCTGTTGAAAATGGTTCTCATTCTAACGAAGTAAATTTAAATGTGGTTGTTTTTCATGTGCTCCTGGCAGAAGCCTGAATTTGATATGATTCCCAATCCAAACATGAATGACTGGCACTGATGGTGCAAATAAAGACAGAAGCAGATCTGGTGCAGCTCTCTCTGGCTGTGACAGGGCTACAGCCACAATGCTGGATTTTGTCACACGATTGGAAGATGGATGAGACACTAAGTGTTAGTAAAACAATAACTGAACCTCTGTAGGCTGAAAAGAAGGGCAAACTTCAATTTGTCTCGGACATGAGGGTATTTCAAAAGCAATGTTTGAAATTATTTTTAAAAGGACAAAAAAGCTGTAAATTTGAAAGTGGAATAGAAGGTCTAGCTGAAATCTAATCATAGGTAACTGCAAATACCTACAGGTAAACCTAAATAACTCTGCAGTGGAAGCAGGTTACACATTTCCCCTTTGTGGCAGAACTCAAACAATAGCCTGTTTTTGTTAGACAGGTTAAGAGAGGGCAGGTCCCTGTTTAAATTTTATTCTGTTGAATCTGAAACTCTCTGGAATACACTGCTCCAGAAAGTCTAGCATTTAAATACATAAATCCATGGAGTTCTTTCAGAGAGGTTGCCTGACAACCAGAAGGCAGAGGCTGGGGCCCACGGGGGCTGTAAGAGAAGATTCTGTGCTGGCTCAGCTCCCTTTCCAGTGCTAGTGTTTAGATAAATAAAAACATTTATAGCCAGAAACATTATCACCCTAAAGAGACCCACAGTCAAATGCTGTGACTACAGCAACCACAATGACATGATAAAAAAGTACCAGAAGTTGCACTTTTCTGGTAAAATATCTTTTGCAGTCACTTTATGCAGAAGATTCTCTTTTACAAATTGGGATATGAATTTCTACAAAATCATACCTTAAATCAAACACTCAGAATTTTTTCATTTATTTAGACTAACCCTTCACAAGATCAGAAACCAAGTATTTATATCTTCATATTTAACATTCAGTGTGGAAACACCAAACATTTCTGAAAAAGGATGCATTTCAGAAATACAGTGCTGTTACACAGCTGGCAGGTTAACTCTGTCCTCCTGTGTTCTGTGCTTTAGGCTCAGCCATGGAGAAATCTTCAGTTCTAATCACTCAAGTCACTAATAAAATAGCATAAATTGAGTATAATTTATTTTCAAAACACGGTTATATGAAGTAACTAATATTGAACACATGTTTCAGTGTTCAGAATAAATAACAGCTTAGGTTTTTTGCTTTTCCTTTTTTTTTTTTTTTTTTTTACACGTGGAAGCCTGTCTCCTTTTGTTCAGGTAGATGTGTGATCTATCAAAGTTGTTTCTGGAGCTGCTTTTTATGAAGTGTGGGTGTAAAAGCCTATCAGATCTTAGGCCTTATGGTTGGAGATGAAAGCTGTCCATAATTAAGTCATTATTTATTTAACCCATCTGCTCAGTCCTCCAAACTTGGGCTGAGCCTTTCACTTGAAACTTATTTTAAAACATAAAAATAAAGGCTTCCCTTGAAGCAGAGCGATATATAACCGAATATTTTTATAAAAAATCTCTTTCAGTGTACTTTTCTCTGCCCCTAGGAAAAGAACATAAGAATTTTGGTTTTTTTGAAAAGGTTTGTGCATAGGTGCCCAGTGTCTTAAGTAATGTGACCATATAAGTGTATCAAGAAATGAATAGGAAAAAAATATCCTTATGTAGTGGCAGTAGAAAGCAACACAGTGAGAAAAGGCTCTGTTCTAATGGTTTTTGCATGGGGTCTAGAGAGCTTCCTCTGAATGCCTGTTTCCCTCACATGAGGCACAGAAGATCTGTGTTCCTGACTCAGAGGACTTACTGAGGTGCACAAAACCCATAGGAAGAATCTGGGTCTTTGCACCCCTTTCTTTTAGGGTGCTGTGGCACAGTGTTGGCTCATTTCTCCTGCCATTAGGTATGCAGGGTCAGTAAAAATGATACATGTATGCCTTGAAATTTCATTCCATTCCCCTGTTTGCTGCCATCATTGAGAGAACACTCAGATACTATTCCCTATTCCTGCAGGCTGCCACATTCATTCATCCTGGAACACGGTTTTTTCCCTGTTCCTGTTTGGTTACCAGCCTTAACTCCCAGCCTGCAGTAATGAAAAGTTATGGGGAGAAAAAGATGTGCATAAAGAAATGTAGGGCTGGAGATTAAACTCCCTATTGTAATTCATGTTATGCTAATGAGGCACATAAGATCATTCAGAGCAGGGTAATGCAGTGATAATATGAAGAAACTGACATAATTTACTATGGGGAGTCTTTACTTAATACATCATATTTCAGCAAGAAACTTAATAAAAGGAAGCTTAATACATAAATACCACCAAGAAGCATAGAAGATAATGCAGCATTTGATCAGACTAATACATAAACACTGCTGTGAAACCTAATTTCCAACAAGTTACCCAGGAATCAAAATATACATATTGCTTATTGTTGCTGCTGAAGCAGTAGCTTAATAACTAAGGATACCAGAAGAGGCATGATAAGCATTCCCTATTATTTATATTCCCCAGTTGCCTATAATGACCATATAACTTAATATTTGATTGAATGGTCTGGATAGGAAAGCTATTTCCCTTGCAAATTCATCCTAGCACTCAGCTGCAGTTCAGCAAGAAGTGTTACCGTGGTACAGCCGTGAGGCTTATCCCGTGACATTTCCCCCCCAGTTTTATTGATGCTTCCCTTTTTAAAGCCGTCCTGTTTCATTGACTAATAAATATATATTGTGCCATAACTTGTTTTGACTTCTATTCCATCAAGGGTCAAAAAACCATCATTGCTGTCTATTGTTTGTTATTATTAGCATTATGAGAGTCTTTACTATCTCTTTGAAAACCTGCAATGTCCATTTGAATGAGAAATTTCATCATATTAGTGTGGTCCCTGAAGAAGCGTCTTTCAAAACTGTGGCAGAGAAAGGGTAAGAAAAGAAAGTGAAAAGACTTAATGAGATGGTAGTGACATGAATTAAGAGCTCTGACTCACTGGCTGGGGTCCATGTTTCTTTTCTGCCTTGTGTGTGAAAGCCGTGACCTTGCATGTGGAAATAGAGTTGATCTGGAGGTGTCACCTGTGTAAATTGTTTCAGAGAAGTGCAGAACCACACCTGGTTATTACTCTGCTTCTGTGAGTATGAAGTAGACTTCACTGGTGTTAAAGGTCAGTGAAATTTCCTCTGGAAAATTCTTAAATGGATTTTTTTTCCTCCTGTAAGTGTTTTTATTTCTGTAAACTTCCAAACCCAAAGTTAAATGATTAAAAAGCTTGCCAGGTTGTTTTCTGTCTCACAACTGAGAATCCTGACTTCTGGAGCTGATGGATTTACTCAGTCCTGGCGGGCACAATGTCTCACAACTAAAGACAAGAGGGCTCTCTAACAAATCCTGGCTTTACAGCAGTTTGCCCTGAAAACTCTAAGAACCAGATTATAATTCAGACATCACAATGATTTAGATTCTCCTGAAGATCTGGACACTTCTGGGAGTTTTGGTTTGGGATTTCTTACATCCATACAGAAGCTTGATGTGATCAACTCCATATTCTTGGGCTCTTGATTCAGCCGTTGCTCCCAAAGATTGTACATTTCCAAATCCAACCAAAACCAAATCTGGTCTGACAGGGAGCCAGAAAACTCAGCTTCTAGTGCTGTCATGGGGTCAGATGAATCTCATTCTTTGCCTTAAGGCCTTCTAACTACACTAAGATCATTTATTCTAACAAAATCACTGCGTCCTTTCAGAAATTCCCTACTTTCAGGAACATTTTCCAGACTAGATGACCAGGACTCAAGTGGGCTGAAACCGAGATGCATCCTGCATGGAGGGTGGTCAGATGGACAGGCTGGAAAGGAGATGTAACACTGAATTCATGCTGTGTGTAACATAAAGTATTTCAGAATGAGGCAGAGCTGAAAATTTTTAACTTCTCTACCTTTCTCTAGAGCTGGTGCAGTGCTGTCTGCTCGTCTCACAGCTGCTCCTCTGGCACGCTTGGATCTCAGCCCAGCCTCCAGTCTGCCCACAGGTTTGAGAGGGGAGATCCAGGGGACACCTGCTGTGGCCAGCACTGGGCTGGCTACCTGAAGCTCAAGGTGTGGATGTCAGTAATGCAATTTCTGTTGTCTTGCTTTCATTAAATATCATTCCAGATGAAGACAGTCAAATGTATTCATGGATTATCTAGACTCTTTTAATCATTTAGGGCTTTTATTTTGCCAAATTTTCAGTCAAATTTTGTGGAAAAATAGAAACAGTTGGTCAATATTCAATATTCAAATGCGATGAATTATGTCATTTTATTTCCCAGTATCTGCAAAGCACTAATAATATAATCCTTAATCTATTTCTAATCCCCAGTGCGAGAAATGTAATAGTCCATGACTTTTTTCAAGCATCCCTATTTTTCCAGTCATAGGAATTTTTTTTCCAAGACTGTGTGCATATAACATTTGTTTATTTTCAGATTTGTAAGTAAAAATTGATTCAGGAAAAAAAGATCTATTTTCAATAATCTGCTAGTTCAAGTCTCTGTGTATACTTTACAATGGGTAACATAAAATGACACTGAATTAAATCTAAGTTAATCCACCAGTTATCATCTCAGGGAACTGTGATAGGTCTGATTTTGATCCCTAATTATACTAGATTAAGTAAAAATGACACCATGAAGGTTATTTTTGTGAAAGAACTATCAGCCACAATGTACAGCAGCTGTTATAAAATAGAAGTTAAAATTCAGAGCTGCTAATGAGATCTGCAAGCTAACCTGCCATTTCAAGGTCCTTTATATTCATAAGTTTGTAAAAAGAACATGTTAAGTTTTTGAGTTCATAGTGCTACACAGTCCTGAAAACTCATTTGTATTTACCCTATGCTATTTATTAATGCATGTAAGTAAAAAAATATAATTGGCATTTCATACGATACATACTACATCTTATAGACAGCCTAACATTACACCAAAATGCCATTTTAAAAGGAAAATTATCAACATTAGTTAAACTGAGAATCTAGGCAGATGTTCTCATGCTTTTTTTTTTTAGAAATAAATGACAAAATATGTTCACACCTATTATTTCTGTGATGATAGCTATTTGCATGGGACAAGCAGACAGCAGATAATATTTACGAAATATTTCTCTCAGTGTCCATAAAATCTGGATATTTCATGGTTAAAAAAAACAACAAAACCAAACACACACCCAAACACCATTTCCCGCCAACACCATTCCCCACCTCCCCCCTTCACAAACAAAAGTTACATAGAAAACAGTTTCTCATGAATATAATTTGTCTTCAAGAAGAGATTTGGTCTGACTCTGGTTCCATAATTATTTCTCACAGACAGAGCTTGTCTTTCTAAGAGACAGGGCAGAAAAGCCAGCGTTCCAGCTCTGCAGTGGAAATGTGAAGTTCAGCCGTGGGGCTGCCTCCCTCAAAGGTCATCTCACACGGGTTCCTCCAGCCGAGGGACACGTTCAGGCTGCTGATTCCCTCTCTCTGGCTCGCAGTGCACTCTGACTCAGGCTGTGCCGTGGCTCTCCCCAGCTCTGACTCCCCGTGTCCCACCCCATCCATGGCTCCCACCCAGCTGCAGCAGCTGCTCCCACCTCCCCGTGCTCCAAAGGACCCTTCTCCTCTTGCTGGTGGCTGCTGTCGTCTCTTCAGTGTCACTCAGCCCTGTTTTGTGACGTGCTCCTCTGCAGGAAGTCTTGCCCCCTGAAAGAGAAGGAATTCTGGCAGATCCTTTGGAGAGAGTTCCAAACCCATTGAAGCAAATGGAAAAATCTCTGACTCGCTGACTTTGAATCATGTCCATGCACCCCTGCTGACAAATGTCTCAGTATCTGACTGTGGGGGCTTAACTATCCAACTGATAGTTTCAAAACAATATTTAAATTTATTTTCTTAGTCCAGAGAAGAGTCTTATCCTTCACAACTTCATGAGGCTTTGCACTGACAAGGGGTCTGACAGATTGATTTGTGCCCAGACCCTCACCTTTGCCTGGTTGCCACACTTCCACGAGAATCCACCTGGCAATTAAAGCTCAGACCTGAGCAAAGTCAGGCGGTCATGCAGGAGAGAAGTGGCAGCAGGCTGGGGCAGGGTGATGCCCCAGTGTGTGAAACAATAACTGCTATCAATAAAAAGGCCTTCTCCTGCCAGGGGACTGGTGTCTCTGCACTCAAGTAGATGGATTTTAAGGTGTTGCTATAAATTAAATAACTCAGTAGCCTCAGCTGAACAGAATTTGGTCCATTTGCAATGTTAAACAATATTTTCTGGCATGCAAATACTAAGCATTTAGCAATACCTCCTTTAATTAGTTTTGTATATTTGGTTCTGCTTCAGCTTCCACTTTGCCAGGGGTTTTCTTTCTTCTTCCTGTACACTTTTACTCAGTCTTAACACATGATTCTTCTCTGCTTTTCACTGTTTCCCCTGACACAGGAATCAGGCTGCCAGGCCTCTCTGTCTCAGCAGGGCCAGCACCCTTTTAGCTGCACTCCACTGCTCTGCCCTGGGTTTTCCCAGTGTTCCTCAGATGTTTTGCTTTGACTTTGTGTTGCACCATCTTCAAGAAACCTGTTTGACTACGGAGAAAAAGGCATGTAATGAGGCATCAATAAAGGGACAAAGATCAGGTACCCTGAGGAGGTAGAACATCAATAGAAAAGAAGGAATGAATGCCTCTGAGGAACACAAAGCAGCACGATTCACAGCTCTGGAGAAGGTTAGGCAGGCATGAAATGTTTGTAAGGTAAATAATAGCCTAAGATCAAAAAAGCAAACAAAAGCAGATGAAGCACAGTATCAAACAGAATTTAAATCATTAGGAGAAAAACCTATTTCTTGAACTATAGGACACTAAACAGCATTTAATTAAAAATGTGTGTTTGATCTTCTTATATGATTAGTTTTGCATTACCCTGCCATTTATTTTGGTGATATTGAGGCCAAAGGGGCTGTGTCCTGGGCTGAACAAGATTTAAATAACAGAACTTGTGCTGAGGTTAGTGAAAAAAACTTTGATTTACTTCAGTGGGACCATCAACTTGTCTATTCTTAGACCTGGAAAGCAATTTTTACTTGACACCTGCTGTTTTATCTCACTTTCTCTCTCACTTAATGCTGTAGCTGGCAAACACAGGGACTGGAGCTGTGCCTAATGCCCTGCTGGGGGAATCCTTGACCCCTTTTGTAGGCAGGGCTGCCTTTGGATGGACGGATAAAATCTAGTCCAGAGGACTGTGCAAAATGTTAGAGGAAATCTTGGCCATTGTTCATCTTACCTCAGGCTCCATAAGGAGCAAAATTAAAGTAGCTCATGTTAGTGTACAGCTGGAAAAATAACAGCTTAATAGCTTTTGATCTTTTCAGTAATATATGGTGATTTTTCAAAAAATAGAAGTATCTAGAGTAATTTTTTCACATTTGCTCTTCAGCTTATGTCTGAAATGGGCAATATTAAGTAGGCCAAAGATCTTTACATAAGTCATTATTTGCCCACATTAAAACAGAAGACTGTCAACCATATCTTACCTACTGGATGCTCCTCATTTATATTATCAAAACATTCAGATGATTTCTTAGGTAAGAACTACAGGAATTGCTTTTTATATAGCAAATGTTTTACAAATATTGATAGTGTTTTAGCTCTAAGGCTTAGCTAGCATGTTATTAATGAGAAGAAAAAAGCAAGTGAAAGGAAAAATGTACTAATGTTTATTCTACAAAGTCAAATAAATGGTTTAGTGATTGCTAAGACCCCTATAAATCACTGCAGACTCTGTTTTCAGCAAGCTTCTGAAAATGAATCTGCTCTCCTGTTTAACATAGCCAGGCCTGCCCAGAGCACTGGCCTGACATAAATCAGTTCTGTTCATACCCCAACTGCTGTGAAATGCAAGTCTTGATTCTCAGATTGCCAGATCCCTTCCCTTAGGGAAGAAGGCTGAGTGCTGTGGAGAAGATATTCCAAAAAACCAGCGCAGATCTGGTTTGTAAAACCCTCGGAGGAGAGAACAGGTCTTCTATCATCAACTTTTCTATGTGTTATACAGTGTAATTGGTGCTGATGACATTATAAAAAAGGTGGTGGTAGGTCCTCAGTGAGCCATGGGCATGTTTTTATGAGAACTTTTATAAATTTAGTACATAATTGAAAAAAACAGAAAAAGAAAGCCTAAATGTAGATGAGTAACACTGGAACTCTTGAAACTGTAGGTACTGTACTCCAAATTTCATTTTTATGACACAGCTCCCGTGTTTTCATTTTCTGGGAGATTTGTAAACCACAGGCCTTGTCCCAGCTAGGAGTGCCAGGAGGTGAAGGCCAAACAGCTGAAGTTGCTTTCTGAATAGTAAAATCAGTGAGATGCCTCTGGGTATGAGAGCAGTGTGATGCTACGTGACAGACAATATTCTGTTAGATTAAATACCATTTTTGTAACTGTAACGAAGTATCTGTTTCTCAGTTTCTGTAACACTGCTCGAGGTACATTACCCATATAATTAAGCATGATTAAATGATAATTGCAGTCTTTTTGCAAAGTAATTCCATGGCTGTTTATGCTTGGTAGAAAGTACATGGCATTTATTTTGCACATGTCAAGGAAAAAACTCGAAATGTTAAAGAAGTTGCTAAGGAATAATTGCCATAAATTTACAAAGGAATTACTAGGTAACATGTGCCTGAGATGGAATAAAGTACTACACAAATTTCTGTCACAATGCAATTGTATTTTCAAAATGGCATTACTTTTGTATTATTTCTGAAAAGAAAAAGAAGTCATAGCAAGTGGAAACATCTGTATTTGGTTATGGATGATAAATTATTTAAGTAAGCTACGATGTTTCTTATCTATAAAAGCTTTTCATTCAGTGCTACAGAAACCCCTTTTTACACCTAATTCTGGAGACACACAAAGGATGCACCAAGGCTCTTTTGCTTTGATATTTATGCTTTTGAACAAGGATAATAAAGCAAGCAAAGGGTAAGGAGGTCTGTACCACAGAGCGTCACTTTGTGTGATGTATGTTAGGAAAAATCCTCATAAACACTGGCTTCATCTGCATTAACTTCTTCGTTTGGATCCAGGGGGCACCTGTGGAGTAAATCTTCCCAGCTGCTGCTGTGGAACATCCTGGCCTGCTCTTCTCATGTGAGGCTTGGAGTGAGACTGTATTCTGGTGCTCCCTAAAATCTCACTCCTTTCTGGAGGGCATTTCAAAGGAAAACATATTTCTATTAATTCTGAAGGAACCAATCAAAAAGCAATCTTAGAAGCAGAATTTCTTTGAAATAGATTTGGATATTTATCATTGTGATTTATATTTTACTTGGGATAATGGCATTTTTGGGTAAAGAATTGTTTGCTTCTTCAGCGGGAACACCCTGCTCTCTGAAAGCAGTTTGTATTTACGGAGTCCCTGGGCCTGATTTAACAAGTATTTAAACACAGGCTCGATATTAGGCTGCTAATTTATTGCAATTTTATGAATTGTACATAGTTTTGGTCAGAGGGCATCTCAGCATGGGGCTGAGGCCTGGGATTGTTTGGCCAGGAGAAGTCTCAGTGCAGATGTTGTCAATGTTGATTTCTATTTCATGGGGGCTCTAAGGAAGAAGGGCTCATGTTCCTCTCAGAGGTGCCCACTGTCAGGACAAGAGGCAGTGGGCACAGAGTGAAACACAGGAAATTCTTTGTGAACCAGAGAAAAAACTGCTTTTATTGTTAGAGGTGTCAAACGCTGGAATGAATTGGCAACAGAGGTTTCAGTTTCCATCCTCATACCAAGCTATGCTTTGGGGTGTCTTGTTGCAAAATCTTACTGGAAAGTGGTGCAGAATGCACAGGTTGGTGCCCTCTTTTTCTGTATATTTCTTTTCGGGTTGCCTTTGCACTGAAGGAGGCTTATGCTCTTTCTTCTCTCGTGCTTCTGTCTGCTGAAATGACTTTTTCCCGTAAGATTTGTTTGCTTGGAAGGGATGTCAAAAAAATTTACAGAAACCAAGATGAGTATTAAATACAGAAATTCTCTTGAGGGGAGATATGCTGTGCATATCCTGCCACAGCCAAATGAAAAATTGCCACTCAGGTACCTAAATCAACTAATTAATCCATACTACATTAATTATGATGATGAAAAGCTAATCATAGCTTATTGGCCTAAAAACAAATGCAAGTGAATGAGAGAGATTTTCAAGGCTGGCTGGTGGCCCCAATCCAACATACTCCAAAAATCTGCTGGAGGGACCAAGCAGAATTGAGTAGTGACTGCAGGTAAGAACAAATCCATTAATCTTTTGGGCCATTTGCAAAGACAATGACAAAATTGTCAGCCTTCTCTTTGTAACTAAGGGTTGTGTTAGTTTTCATGAAACATTTATGCAAGTTTTTGACCATTTCTATCTTTGTGTGACATTTATGAGTTCCTCAAATATTCTTATAAACATGTATTTTTATAAAAATATTTCATAGAAGAAAAATTACGATATTGGACAATATACATTTGTCTGGAATATTTACAAATTTCAGTCCCTGATGAACTGCATGTTTATAGCTTTAGACAAGACTGACAATGTTGTAGTGATTAAGAGAGATTTCTGTGTTGGTTTTGATTACTGTGGCAGCAAAGCGTATCTGCAAGTGACAGAGTCAAATGTATCTCCGCCAGAACAGAAGGCATGTTAAATCTGGGATGCCCCTGTTGGTTTGCCTTTCCATCTTTCTGTTTATCTCAGCAAATTATAGTCCTGCAGAGACTAGTTTGGATCTAAAGCTTAACCTACATTCCCTTAACATCTGTTCCTAAGGAGTAAAAACATATGAATTTGTACATGCTGATTCATTTTCCCCTGAAAAGTGTTTCCACTGAAACATAATCCAAACACTCCCTAAAAGACAAAAATGAATAATGTGGTACAGGGATTTTCACAGTAATTTTTCTTTTCAAAGCCAGTGCAGGTAAACAAACACAAAGGTAACCAACATAACATATAAAACAGGAACAAAGGAAATTCTTGAAAATAAAACACGAGTGGGAGAAGAAACTGAGTGGAAAAGCACAGGATTTGTCTTGTCAGAATCAAAAATAATAAACCAGGAAGGGAATAATGGCAAAATGCAAATTTTGAAAGTTAAAGCAACTCTATAGGAAGAGAGCTCTGCCATTGTGGAAAGTAATCAGCCGAAGGGCATCAGAAAATCATCCCTGACTTAAATCAATTTGTAAATAATACTGACATACTTCATATAGGTAGTGACAAGACTAGATAGGTCTACAAAGAAACAAATTTGTCTAGGATAATAAAAATGAAAGCATTATCACAAATTTTCATCCTAGGACAATTTCAACTCTTTTGCTGTAGGGCATCAGAGCAATAACCCAGTGGTAGGAAATCCAGCCTAGGAACAAGATAGACACTATAATTAATGCAAAATTGGATATTCGGTACCATTGTGAGTTATATCTTTGTTGTTGTCATAATGTGGAAGCAAATGGCAAATATTTGTACTTTTGTTTATTTGAATTTTTGTCCAAAATCTTTGTACACTGGGGAGATCATCTTACGTCACTGGGGAGTTGGGGACTTGATTTCTGTTTCAGCTGGGGATATGGCTTCTATTTTGAAGAACTGCATTTTCCTTCACATCTGCTGCCTTTATGTTTGAGTTTCTAGTAGCTGGGAAGAGCTCTACCCTCACGTCACAGCTGGAGTCAGAGAGACAGTGTTCAAAGTTGCTTTCTTCCTTTTGAATGTGAAAAGAAAATTATATCTCTCTGCCAAGTGGGGGGTGGAGAGCAGGCTGCAGAAGGGGTTGTGTTATTGCCTCTGCAGGGAGCACTTTGTTAAGGGCCTCCAGATGCAGGGAAGCAGGGTGGATTATTGCAGAGACCCCACAAGTGCCACACACTCACAGACGTGGGGATAAGGTGCTGCTGTATCCAGGACATCCATTAATGCAAGGTACCTCTAAGTTTTCCTACACCTTCTTAGCCTGGGAAGAAAGTAGGGATGGAGAAAAGTTGTTTTAACATTTCGTTTTACTTCTTATTGCCCTGCTCTGGTTTGATTGGTAATAAACTAACTTTCCCCAAAGAAACCAGTTTTCCCCATGGTGGTGATTGCTGAGTGACCTCTCCCTGTCCTTATCTCAACCCACCAGCCTTTAGCCCTCTTTGCTCTCCCCCCATCCAGCTGAGGAGAGATAGAGGGGCTCAGTGGGCACTTGGCATCCAGCCCTGCTCAACCCACTTGACTTGTTTCAGTGGGAGAATGACATCCTTGACTTCCTGAGATGTCTTCCAACCAGAATTGTTCTGTGAGTCTAAAACTGAAATCACTTTATGGAAAGGAAGTCTAAGTCTGTGAAAAATTAACTTATCTCTGTTTTCAAGTACTGGGCCATAGACTTGAATTCACTGGGTTTGTACGAATGTAACTGCTTTAAATACCTTATTGCAAAACCAATGTCACAAAATGGACAAGCTGGCATTTGTTCCAGACTTTTGGTTTGTCTCCAGGTCACTGAAGATGCATAACTAAAATGCACAATCATACACATACCTGTCCAGGCAGCCTGGGTCTACGCAGACAGCTGGATTTTCTGTTTTCTGGAGTATTTCAGTTTCTTAAGGGCAGCTACTGGTTCTGGCAGTGTATCTGACCTGCCCTGGATGCTGACGCAAACAGAACTGAAATACTTGCTGTTAGCAGCCAGAGACATTATCTTAATTCAAGTGAATTTCTCTTTGGCTTCCCAGTGATTTCCAGTCAATTGTTTTATTGGCAAGTTACTTTATTTACTGTATATGTATTTAATACTTCACCTTGTTTATGGAGGTATTTTTCAATGCCTTTT
This sequence comes from Platysteira castanea, assembly GCA_013397175.1. Lineage (NCBI taxonomy): Eukaryota > Metazoa > Chordata > Aves > Passeriformes > Platysteira > Platysteira castanea. The sequence continues at coordinate 408,113 of VYXC01000927.1, read as the reverse complement.
GATAAAGCTCAACTTTTTCTTAAATATGTGTAATTCCTCTTAAATTTCCACTTTCTATGAAAAAATGAAAGTTTCATTACGGAGCAGGGTCCTGATTCTCCCACATAACCTTGAGCAAATCTGTGGGAGAGGTTCTTCTCTAGTAAAATCAGAATACAGTCCCTTTCTTCCTGAAAGTAATTCAGGTTTTCAGGTGAACACCACATGAGAAATCGGCACAGTTTGTTATCAGAGCTCATGCCCACATCTGTGCACCTCTGCAGCATCAGGGCAGTCTGCTGATGCCACTCATTCCTCTCATCTGTGAATGTGCTTCTGTTGGCTGGGCCTTTCTCAAATAATAGTTATGCATACTGTAAATAGAACTGGAACTGGAAACTCCTTGTTGATGTCTTCTCTTCCCTCACCGTTCTGTTTTTCATTCTTATTGCTTGGGCAAGTGAATGCAGCCTTGCATGTCTTCTCTAGCAGGCACATAAAATACTATGATTTTTCACTCTTTTGTACATACAAAGCATATCCATGAAATTCAAAATTTTATTAATTTTTCCATTGTCCCTTTCTTCCTTTAAAATGTACCTAGTAATTCCTTTTCTATCCTTTTACTTTTGTCTGAGCAATATGAATACCCTGATGCTGCATGTTAATTTGTCCTGAAGTGGTTATTGTTGTAATATAACCCACTGAAAGCTCAGATATTATATATATTTGTACCTAGTGTGGTGCTGTATTGGATGTCCAGTGAATTTATCCTAGTAGCTGCAAGTAGCATAGTTCTTCGTCAAGTTTCTGTCTACTTCAATAAAAAAAATAATGAGCATGAAGATTCCTTCATTGTCTGGGAACTCAAACATAAAGCAGTTCATGCAACCGCTTTTTACAGTGAAAATAATGGAATATTAAAAAATATTCCTCCAACTTCATGGTGTATCAATTGAATGAGCCAGTACATAATTATTAAGTTCATCTTGATATTTTACAAGCCATTTCATGCCTTATTTCAAAGAAGTTAGGATGCCTTTTCCTTACGGGAAGTGAGAAAAATATTACAATTTTGCAGTGAGTTATTTTAGGGTCAGCTTGTAGAGCACTAAATGAACTGGCAGTTGCAGCTCCCAACAGATGGCAGATAAAGTGACTAATATTGAAAGATCTGCTTTAAGGATTCTGTTCATGATTCCACTGTTTTGCAGATGGTTTGTGAAACAACCAACAGTTTCACTTAAAACAACAGCATTAATCAAAGTTGCAAAGTTTTCTCTCTGAAATTTCTCCTTGTTTGGGTGCTAAATAATAGCAACAAACCATAAAACATCCTGTATCCTTTCTCCTTCCCCACCAGACTCTATTACCTCTGCCATGTCCTAGGTTTGTCCTGCCTTGTTGAGCTCCCCAGCAGCTCCGTCTCTGGCCACATCTCTTGTGCTCCTGTGCTTGTTTACTGAGACACTAATTTCTCTCTGTTTTAGTATCTTGATTTTCCCCCATATTATTGCCGACTTCCTCTCCCACATTTTTAATGGGTTTGTTTTTGCCACTGCATGTCTAACTCGGCAGATGTGGGGAGACCTCATTTCCTGAGACCTCATTTTCTCCAGAAGTACAGCCCCCTTCTCTTTTTTCACCACATGCCCTATATTACAAGTTACCCTACTAGGAGTAGTTATTGATTCCCTCCTGCTCATTTATGTTATCTGTAATTGTGTTGACCCTCAATTCCTTCACATTTTTCTTCTTATTTTTGGAAACTCTTCTGTTGGGTATGGCCATTCTTGTTGATTTTAAGGTCTTATCCTTAAGTTTGTTAGAAAGTGTGTTTTATCATAAATAAAAGAGAAACAAAAATATAGTATTATAGCTAAGGCTGCCCTCCTAGACAGCTATCACACAGGTTCTCTAAAATCCAGTCTTTCCACCTCTCATTCTGCTTTCCCACCAATGCCTCAAAGTCTTGTCCATGCCTTTCAGACCTTCTCTCTGTGCATCTATTTTACCATTTCCGCATTTAAATTTAAAAAAAAAAATAAATCCTCTTTGTGCATATCTTATTTTTTATTCTTAGTTAAATTTATTTTCATAACAATTAAGTTGATGCAAGTAGGCAAAACTTGTCTGTTTTTGGACGGAGATGTTGCCTTTACATGAAAATTCTTTTTGGTTCTTTCTTAGGAGGCTGAACGTAACTGTTTATTAACAAGAATGATTTCTTGTAGCTAAAATAAATAGTCTGCTATTCTCTATTCACCTCCCAAACCATAATATTTTCAAAATACATGGGTAAGCTCTGAATTTTAGCAGTTCCTGCTACTTACCCATAATGGACTATTAGATTGAAGGCTAAGACAAGTAAATTTCCTCTCAGTTTAACTTCTGGCAAATGTTTAATGTGTATGGTGTTTGCATTATAGCAATAAAGTCACAATATTCACCTAGGTTTAATGATTTACAGCAGAAGCTTATTTTGTATTTACTCAAAACAAAAATCCTCACTGCAGAGAGAACATAAGTGGAACTCACCTACCTGCACTGCTTTTCAGCTCAATAAAAATGACATCTGTGACAACTCCATATGAAGAGTTTTTGAGATCTGAATGAGACTGAGAAATGTAAATGAAAGAGGATGAAAAGCAGCTCAGATGAAATGCGGTGAAAGAAGAGAAAGAAAAGTGAGAAAGTGAAAAAAATAGCAAACCCAAATGTGATTGAGGCAAAGAGAAAGAAGGGGAGCCCATGAGAATTCATTCAGAATTAATTGCAGAAACTGTTAAAACCTGGAGTATGATTTTTGCAGCATGTGTTAATCCATCAACAAAGTGGGGAGATGACACAGGCAGTAGGACGAGGTCCTGGGAAAATCAAGGTAAAGGTTGAGCTGACATTAAAAGAGAAATGACTTGCAGGCTTAATCTGCCCCCTGTTCCAGAATATCAGGAAGGACATTTTTTTATTATGTTCATTTTGAAGTGAAGGAGGCTTGATGTTTCAAGATCTTGGGTACTCTAAGGTGGAAGTTCAGTTAAAACAACACTTGGAATGGATGACAAAAAATCCAAATACTCTGACTATTTGACAGAGATCTAAAATCTCTGACTTAGGAATCCAGCTCATGAAAATGAAATTAAAATGACACCAGCTAAATGTTCAGCTTTCCTTAATAGTTTTCAGAAGAAAAGGAGCATTCATTACACTTCTCATCAGCTCTACAGAAACTGAAATTGAGCAGTCATTGCAAAGTGCTGGCAGGAGCAGAGAGTGATAGGAACGTGCCCAGGGGCTTTTTAGGAAAGGGTGGCAGGTGCTGATGCTTTCCACAGATTTATACAGAGAAGGAAGGGCTTGGGTCTAAACAAGTTTAATACAATAAATAGAAATTTAATGGATATTGACAGCTATTATCCTCAGTGAGTGCAGACAGGGTAAGTTGGGGGTTTACACTGGGATTTCTTAGAGGAGAGTGTGGCTCTTAAGAAAGGATGGACACTTCCTATCCTTTGAGAAATAAGCAGTAAAACAACTGGTGAAGACAATGCGGACATAAATTTTGTTGGTTTGCTTTATTCTTTCTAAACACTGATTTAAACAGTTAACCATAAAAGGGTTGTCAAGGCTAGAAAGAGTTTTCCAAATGGCCAGTGCCAGAGCAAGCACTGGAATGGGAGCACAAAAGTACCAGTGGCTGAAGTGGATAAATTCTGAAATATTGTCTGAACTTTGTGAACTAGAAGCAAAGTTTTCCCAAGGCCAAACAACTTGAAATGCACTTTTTGACTAAATAAAGTTCATTCTGCTAAAAGTCTGAATAGAAGGAGCCAAGGTAGAAACATCCTCTCAGGACTGGTGTAGGTGGAAATAACTTAAACTGTGCAGCACATAATTGTGTTATGTGGGTGAATGTCTGAAACCCAGCTTTTGAAATTTCGAGCAGATGCTACTTGCAAGCCACAGTTGGTGAAAGACACGTGTGGGTTTGGATAACACCTGGGCTGAACAAAACTACCATGTCCTGAAACCTCCAAGTAATGAAGAGAAAAAATGCAAAACTGGCAGTTAGGAAGCTGATCTCCTGCTGTGCTTCTGCATTTGGACTGGCTGGGACATTCAGGGGCTTGGAGGCTGGGAAAGAAGGAGAAGATCTGGACTGGAGGAATGATCTTGGAAATGGGGGAGGATCCTGGACATCTGAGAGATTTGTGGAGGTGAATGATGGAGGATGTCCAGGGATCTTGGTTGGTAATGCCAGAATTGGAGATCTGGCAACTTCCCGTACCTAATATATCAGGGATATGATACATAACATTACATAATGATATAACTTTTCCTAACAATAAATAAGAAAATGAAAGAGAAAATGTTTTCAAAATATAGATGTCCTGAAATATACTGACAGCCTGAAGCATGTCGCATGGTGAAACCCAATAATTAATAACAGAGAACCAAGGGCAAACTCTTGATTTGGATAGATGGGGTTTTTTTATGTGGTTTGGTTGTTTTTTTTCATTTAGTTCTATAGATGTGAATTTGTAAGGGGTGTGAAATAGTAGAGAACTGCTGGTGAGAACATGTGGAGAATTTAAATGGAGAAAATAGCAACTGAACATAACTCTTCTGGTAATAGGGGAAAAGTTGCTTGCAGTTCACATCTTTGTGTTTGACAGGTCATGTTACCCAGGAGAAGCTTTTTGCTTCAGAGTATCTGTGGGTGGAATCATGTGGCTTAGAATTTGCTGCTGTAATCTTCTCTTCATCCCTTCCTGTGGTAAGTTTTTGGATATTCACGGAAATGGAATAAATTAATATTCCTTTATCAAAGTTATTCTTTTAATTTTGGAGAATTCAAGGCAGGCTTTTAGAAAATGTAAACAAGGCAACAAAGGCTCAACCAAAGTGTGAGATTTATGCTGCAAAAATGTTTAGTGTGAGAGTAACAAAGAACAGGAGGGAAAAGAAAGACTTTGTGCTGTTCTTATGAGTCACTGGGGGGACAGACTAGTTAGTGAAATATTGGTAAAGTTTACTGATATATTAATAAATATTGTTGGTATGTCAACAAAAGACATTTTGATTTTCTTTGGGGGGTTAAAAAAATTTATGTATGAATCTGACCTTTTTCTCACTGCTATTACTTTTTGAGCTTTTAGCAGCAAAAAAGGACAAAATGGTCGAACAACATATATGAGATGTTGCATTAATATGTGGATATGGTAGGCATTTGAAATAGATTAATGAGGAATGTACTGTGTGCAAATAACGTTTCACAAAGGGGTTTATGCTTGGATTTGACCTTGTCTGTCTTTGTTCCTTGGCAGAATAACACCCAGAAGGGTTTGAGCAATGAGTACAAATGCTGCTGCTGTCTTGCTCTTGCTGCCTGAGATTTGTTGCTAATGGCCTGACTCATTAGAACCTACTCCTACAAAGATGGACTCAGAAAGTCTGCAAAATAAAATAGGCTGCCAAAAGCTACCCAGGTGTAAATACATCAAAATACTAAGTACCAAATTGCAGCTACAGTTTGTTTTACCCACCTGTCTTTACATTTTCCCAAGGTCTCTTAAAGCTGATTTTGGAACACACTGAAGCAATTTGAACTAAAATGTTTACATCAAAGGATCTCTCTGATTTCCCACTAATTGAGATTGCTGTGGTAACAGAGCTTTACATTTAATAAGAAGTGAACTCTGCTTTCCTACGTCCTCATTCTCTCTATTTTCTATTAAACAGGGGATATTTCATGTATCCTTAGCACAACCTTTCCCCTTGTCAGAGAGCCAGGTTTCAACTCTCATCTCTGTATGGATGTATGCATACGTAACCCATCAAGGCAACAAAAGTTTTTTTTTAATTGCGATTACCATGGCCTGATGTATTTATAGAATTGTTAGGAAAATGGAGCTTTTGGTAACTAAAGGTGCACATTGATTTGAAAATTCAAGAGCCTTCTTTTAGGATGATATGCTTGGAAGATGAAGGAACATGTACTTGTTAATTTATAATGCCTGTGACAGTTTTCTCTGAGGATTAGGCTCAGAATTGTCAGTCCGAGTCAAAAGTAGAAGGTGGAATAAAGCTGATTTGCCTACAGAGGATCTCTTTGCATAAAGAGAGACTCTTGTGATCATTCAGGAACTTAAAATTAGGTAAAGCATTAAGCCAAATAAAAATTCTCGACACTGTGTGCTAACCATCACAAAATAAGAATCCAGGAGCTCTTGCTGTGCAGCCTCTGCAGGAACCTGCTGAAAGGCACACACAGAGTGCAACAACCACTAAACAACTCTCTTTTTTTTTCTTCAGATAAGGAAGAAAATCCCCTTAAACTGTTGAAAAAGCACAAGGAATTAAATTACTGTTTTGGACCTGACATGCAGCCCCTCCTGCCTCTCTTGCAGTTAAACTCAGGAAAAAATTTCCAGGTTCCTATCTAAGAGCTGTGTGTGTTTGAGTGCCAGTCTACCCTGGAACCTTTAGGAAGAGAGAGCTTGGTAATAGAAAAAATTAAGTTTGTTTGCTTGAATTAATTAAAGGGAAATTTGATTAATTTTTATGCCTTCAAATATGCTGTTAGAGCATGAACGGTAGAAGATTCCTTGAAAAGTTCACATAGCATTTATTAGCCTTTATATATTATGTAAAATAAATCAGAAAATCAGAGGGGAAGAAAGCACAAAAAAACCCTCACTAAACAAACTTCGTTGAAAGGAGAGTTCAATTGCTTGAGACATTTAATATAGGGAGGTTTTCGGACCTGAATATGAAGAGTGAAGATGGCAAAACAGAAAAAACCACCAACTTGATAGTCAGTGAAACTTACCCCTTGAAATCAGAAGTGCAGCAAAGAAGAGCTGACAGTGAGAGACACTCAGAGAAATAAAAATTGGGAAAAACCCCCACAACTAACAAACCACTTATTTAAGTGATAGTAATTATTGGTAGTCACTGGAATATTTAATCCAATGACATAATAAAATCTCCTTAATTTAGAGCCTATAAGATGATAATAAACTCACTATAAGTTCAGATTTTGTAAAGCTTATAATTTATGAATTTATGTGCTGCCGAACATCATAAACATGGTGAGACCAATGTGTAAATATTTCCCCAAAAAAATATTTCTATGGGAAACCTTTCCACTTCAATAGTGCAAGTAAAAGTAGCTCTTTTTTTTTTTTTTTTAAATGACAGAAAACATAACTCCAAAGCTGTCTTCTAAGTGAATGAGATTTCATGAGAGTTTACTACAAAATATTGTTACTTCTCAGAAATCTATGAAAACCTGTTCACATAACACTGTTGAAAAATGGAGATGTTGGGCTATTGTTTCTTCATTATTTTATGAGGACAAGTAAAAGAGAGAAGTGCATTATTAGCCACAAGATTAATGTTCAAAAGGAGTAAAATACCCCTAACATCTCTATTTCTGATCAGAGAAAGTGGTACTAAATGCTAGATAAGTGTGGGAAGGATGGTGCACCATTTGCCAATGCTCTGCAGTAGAATGAAAGGAATTGATATATACAAAAAAAAGCATTTAGTCGATTTAACTGACTATGTTTCCCAAAGCTTGCAAATTGAGAGATTTTACATTGCAAACTCAAGAAGGCACTCGGCAGAGCATTGTTCAGCCTTTAAGGATAATCTGTCACATGAATCAGGAAAGCCCGTCAGCAGATAATGCTGCCTCTTTTCCTTTTGTCAGTAGAAAGCAGCTTATGAATTTCCCTGACCATTTTCTTAATCCTTCCCTGAAATCATTAACTCTCTGTAACATCCCAGTATGGTGCCTTAAAACAGAATATGTAGAAAAACATATAAGATCACTATCTTGACACAGGCTCAGGAAAATAATTTTGATCCAGGTTGAGTTTCTTCACTGAGGGGTTTTTTTAAAAATTGATTTCTTTTTCTTGTGATGGAAATATTGCAAGTGAAAGAAGCAGGAATGCACTGCCAAAGATTCCATATAGCCCATCTTGCATTCACAATAAATAGGTTCACAGAAGATGTAGAATGTGAGTAAATTTAGCCCCAAATATAGGTTAAAATGCGCTACTGATTACGCAAGTTATTTTTTATTATTAAATTTTTTTATTATTTATTTTTATTATTTATATTTAATCCAAAAGATTTTCTTATGATTGCGTACATGGATGATTCTCTTTCTAGAACTTCAGGCACTGAAGGGCAGAGACATCTTGAACTGAAACCCATGCCAAATCCAAAGGCCACTGTTCTACTGCCTCACTTAGAGTGAAGGCCTCACACAGAGTAAAGGAACTGGAAAGTGTGAAGTATGTTGTACTGAAATATCAGCAATCTGGAAGGACAACTTTAGAACTTGATCTCAAATTCATCAGCAGCTTTATAACTTTCAGCAGGAACCACCAAGCGAAGGCTGTACCTCAGAACTTTATTCTGCAGCTGGCAGGTTCACTGAGCACAAGCTGCTTCTTGAGAAGGGAGGTGGGAAATGGGGGTACATTTTACCAGATTATCCCAATTAAGAATTTATAGTTAACTTAGAGCTGAATGAAATATCACAATAGAAACAGACAGAAGTGGGATTACCAGACTGTGTTAAAGTCAGAGCCCAAATTAGGTTGTGTCCATCCCCTGTGTTGTGCAAACGGGATGATGACAGCAGGATTCTGTAACCCTCAGTGCTGCACTGGCCCCAGCACTCCCTAGAAAAGCTGCTTTTTCCTTGGATTGCACTTGGTATTGTTGAAAAAGACCTAAATCTATGTTCCCTACTCAGTAATGAACAATATTGCTGCAACACTTCGTGTTAGTTTAAGCACTGAGATTTTTTTTCTTTTTGCCAGATATCTGTGGGATTCAGCTGTATAAAATCCATTAGTATTGATAGTAATTGGAGGCTGTGTAGCTGTATCTCTTAATTATCTTTGACTTAATTTAAGCATAGAGTCATAGAATATCCAGAGCTGGAGGGGACTTTACTCTCCCCTCTTCTGATGCAAATAATTACTTGGGGAAAAGATGTAATAAACAGGAGATAACAGCCTCTCTATACTGATGAGTGCAGCAGGTGGTAGTATATTTTCATAATGGCCTGTTCAGGTTTCATATCCATAAAGAGATCTTTAAATTACCAAACAAAATTTCATAACTTAACATATGAAGGCTATCAACACCCACATTAAATCATTAATTAGGTAGGGACTGCTTTTCTTTACCTCTCTTAGTAGCATTGTTGCAAAGAGTATGCACCGAAAAGGAAAAAAAAAGAAAAAAGAAGGTATAAGCAAACTACATACAGTTACTATGGTTATCACAGTTTTAATGGAACCATTTGAAGGATATTTATCCTTGACATTTTGAAAGTGAAGTTCAGTCAATTGTGCAGAAGGGAATACAAATGTATGCATTCATCCTGACTTAAAAGAATAATCTTTTGTTTCATTTTTTTTAAACTGTGCATAGCCATGAATTCCAGTCTTGGGAGTTTTTTAAGAATTTATTTATCCATCCATGTTACTTTTCAAAATAAACATGAAATTCATCATCAAAAAAAGCTCTTTTGTTGCCCAAGTTTGTATTGCTGATAATGACAAACAAAGAAAGAAAGAATCTCCACAGAACTCTAGAGAGGACAGTTTCTCTGGCTCTGCTTTTCATTTAATGCTTCTTTAATAGGATATAAGTTTTACAAAATGGGTTGTTTTTCACTGGTGATAAATCATCTTGGAGGTTCACAACTACTTATCCAAACTGCTATTAAGCTTCCTCCAATACATCTGCAACCAAGAGCATCTGTATTTTACAAATGTTGTTTACAGACTCTTCCATGAGAGCTCCCAGTTGAAAAGCACTATATGCTGATCAGGCAGATGTTGCAGTATCAAACACTTCATATATCAGAAGTCAGACTCAGTTTCTGCAGGCCTGGAGAACCACTGCAGCAATTATTGCAATTGCTGCATCAGTGTAGTTGTCATCGTAATAATTTAATACATCACAGCTCCGAAATTTGATGTGTGTTATTGGGTCTGTATGGCCAGATTTTGGTAGCTTTGGGGAGCTACTTGGGGTGGCTTCTGTGAGAAGGTGCCTGAGAAAATCCCCGTGTCTGACAGAGCCAGTGCCAGCCAGCTCCAGGATGGACTCGCCCCTGGCCAAGGCTGAGCCCAGCAGCGATGCTGGCAGCTCCTCTGAGATGAGGAGTTTAGGAAGGAGGAAACTGTGAGTCACTGCACAACAGCATTGCAGCCAGAGAAAAGAGGAGTGAGGGAAAATTGGGAGTGAAATTGAGCCTGAGAAGAAGGGAGGGGTGAGGGGGAGGTGTATTAAGATTTGTTTTCGTTTCTTATTATCCTACTGTGGTTAGATTGGTAATAAATTAAATTAATTTCTTCCCAAGTTGATTCTCATGACAGTAGTTGGTGATTGCTCTCCCTGACCTTATCTCAACCCTTGAGCCTTTCCTCATAATTTTCTCTCTCCTGTCCAGATGAGGAGTGATAGAATGGTTTAGTGGGCACTGGGAGTCCAGCCAAGGTCAGCTCCCCACAGTGTGAGGATAAGGAAAACATGCACAGCAGGAAATGTTTCCTGTCTGTGCAAGCAGGATACTTCCAAGATAATATTGTCTGTGTTAGTGGTGTGGTCAAGGAAAGAGTTTATAACATTTAAATAGGTTGTGGCAAAGGACGTTGTCATTGGAATAACTGGGCCACAGCAAAACAAAACTGGGAGAGCTGACAAGTTACAGTAGGAGAGTACCTGCTGGCCAGAAAAATGTCTCAAAATCTGTAACAGAAGATAATCTTTGGAAGCTCAAGATATTTGACATTATTTTTATTTCATCTGATGTTTGTGCAGTGACTTGGTATCATACTTTGGAGGGTTCATAGGTTATTAATAGATAATGTAATGAAATCTAAAAATCTGAGCTGTTATGTATTGTCTCAAATTGGAAAATAAAGTAATCTTTATGTGTTCTTCATCACTTAGCATTGTCTACTAATATTTAGAAGTAGACTGATAGGGCTACTTACTTTACCTTCTCAGAGTATGTTAATGATACTGCACAATCCCACTTTGAATTGGATTCTCCACAATGTAGTTTTCTTCACAGATGGAAAACTGCCCGAGAGTATTTTGAAGGTGGCCCAATGGCAGAATGGGGAGAAGAAGCCTGTCTCTTCTGGAATATGTGTTATCTACACATTCTGCCTCATGTTCTGGTCTGTATAATCAATTCTTTCTTTTAAAATAACTATTTATTTGTGTAGTTCTGCCCAGGGGAGGTGTAGAAGGAATGGAAGCAAAAGCCAAAGCTCCTGTCTCAGAGACATTTATTTTAAAGAAGCCTATTCAGAATCTAAAACCAGTAATTTTTCCTCCACTGTCATGTCTGAAGACACTTCCAGACCTCATTTCTGTAAGAAGCTGATTTCCAGCACACAGTTACTCATGGTGAGTTCATTTGCCTTTTGTTCTGGTGCAAAGATTGCCCTTAAGCTTAAACAGACCTTTTTTCCTTACTCCCTTTCCTGCCACTTACACTTCAGTGAGTGATCACAGCTTCTCTCAAGGTTCATCACGAACCAGGGAGTTGTTTGTCATGACTTTTACAGAGTGTGCATTTTTGCTTTCAGCTAGTGAAGGATTATTTAATTCCTTTGGTACCAAGCTCTCAAATATATGTGGCTTTCTTTCCTGCCAGCATTTCACAGTGGTCAGAGAACAGATCTGGGGGAAAAACTAAGTCGGCTAATGACTGAACTTGGTTTTTTCCCTTAAATGCTGAAAATCCCTTCTCAGCATCAACTAAAACCACCATTAAGTCTATAAAGATGGCTTGGCTTTGTGTTTGCAACCTGTAGGCCCCTTCACAAAGGACTGAAAACTGAAGTTCTTGCAGTGCTTGCCACAAAATTCTTTTGCAGAAGCTTATCCTCTGGCCCATGTATAGCAGTGCAAACATGTGAAGGACAGGACTTGGGAAGGAGAGGGGATTCCAATAGTCCTGCAGAAAATCCTGGCAAGATCAGCCCACTGTTCATTTAATCTTTTTTCTCCTACCTTTTTCATGCCTCAGGCACCGTGGTGGAAGAAACTGGTCTGCTGCTATAGAAATGAAATGATGGAGAAATGAAATTTCTAGCAATGAAATGCTAGAGAAATGAAATTCTGGTTTGATTTTTTTTCCCCCAGTGACCTTGTCTTCCTGTCTCCTGACCAGATGTAGGAGTTCCAGAGGCTTGTTTTAGTCAGCATCAGTGAGGTGTCTGAAGTTAGGTGAATTCTCATGTTTCTCCAAGCAGCTGTACAAGCACAAGTATTAGGGCTGTGCACAAGTCCTGGTGCTTGAGGGTTGCAGTGAATTTGGCATATACCAAAAATGTCTAAAGTTCTTACATATTTGACTGATTTAACCCCTGAAAAGGAAATTAAAAATCATTTATATCTTTCATAAAACCTTGTTGGATGGTTAAAAGTCTGTCATTAGCTTATTAATTATTATATCCAGTAATAAGTTCTGCTGTGTTGAGGGCGATGCAGCCGTGTGGTCTTTGTCTGGTTTGCTAAATGCTTCATTATTCCTCCCAGCTGGAGTTTTACTGTGCATGTGTTTGTTTTCTGTAGTGCATTATAAAAAGAATATGCTGCTGTGGAGTTATGGCAGCGAGTGGGCAGCACACACGCTTTATGTGTGAATCATTTTTTGTCCAGAGATAAAATGTGTGGACAACAGATTCAGACTGAATATATAATCTTCATTACCTTTTATTTGTAATAGATTATCCTTGTGCTGCGTTGCAACAGCAGAAGGTGCATACATCAGTCTGGCATAAAGCAGCTACAGAATGAGTATTGCATTCATCTGTGCTCACCTGTGGCACATAACTCATGCAGTGTCTTGACAGGAGTATAAAAATCCATGATTTCACCACCTGTGTGTAAGGACCGTCTGCGTGATGACGGGGGTGGAGATTTAGGCATGAGAATTGTTTTTCAAGGGCTTTTGGGAAGCAGAGGTTACAAGTAGATACTGAGTTTTTCAAGTAGATCTGAAAAGGTTACATAAATAGCTTACTCCGATTTCCCAGAAAACACAATGGGTTCTTCACTAGTGTTTCTGTAGGACCAGAACTGCCTTTGTCCAAGGATGCTTGAATACTTTATGAAGTATGTCTCGTGGTGATTAATGTGTAAATTCTACCCTGTCTTTGAAAAATGCTGATGGCCTTGGTCTTCAATTACTGTAGAAGTTTCTTGAGTTGTAAAGACCTAAAAAATGTTACTCGGTTTATATTTTTCCTTGTTTACCTGTCTTAGAGGTCTCTTGCTTCTTTTTAGGGCAACATGAGTATCTCCTTTCTTCATTGCCAAAGCTAAATTAATTATGCAATGCCTTATAGTAAATCTGCAAAGATTTGAGAAGTCCCTGGCTTCTCCACCTGGTATCTTATAGTTCTTTATTACCATCATTCCTGTTTTGGATGGTCTTTGAGTGTGTTTATCTTTCCAGAGGTTAAGGTCAGAGCCCAGACGCCCGTGGTGAGCTTGGTCTAGATGAGGCTCAGCTCAATTAGAGCTGGTGGAAGTCAGTTGTGGCAGGGCATGTGTTTGCAGCTGGAAAAGGGTTTTGTAAGGCTTCAGGGCTAGGAACTGAGAAAAACCTGTTTCCATGGGAGCTGGTGCAAAAGCTAGAACAGCACAAAACCACAGACCTGTGCTGCAAAGCAGAGAGGCTGAGTTGGAGCTTCTATGGGGCTTCATCACTTGATGTACATGATGCCATAACTCAGCCCGAAACTTGCAAATATGTGCAAGCCTGTTATTCCAGTGACATTAATTACATACATTAATTAGATGTTCCTGAGGGTAACTAGAAGTACAAAAGGCTGTGCTTGTTTTGGCTAGGATGGAGTTGACTTTCTAGTATGGAGCTGTGTTCTAGATTTGTGTTGAAAACAGTGTTGATAATACAGGGATGTTTTATTTACTGCTGAGCAGTGCTTGCACACTCAAAGAGAAAAAGCCTCTCTGCCTCTCATAGTGCACCACCTTTGAGGAGGCTGGGGGCACAAAAAGTTGAGAGCTGACAATAGCCATGACAACTGACCCCAGCTGACCCAAGGGATATCCCAGACCATAGGGCACCAGGCTCAGTGTATAAAGCTGTGGGACATAGAAGGAAGGTGGGATGAGTGGAGTGATGGCATTTGTCTTCCTGAGTGTAGTGGTTTTGTTCACTTTTTTTACTTTCTGTGAGTTAAGAATTAGGAGGAATGTAAAGCAGTCTCCATACTTTAAAGCATAAAAAGAAGTTATTACTAACAGAATTAAAAGAAAAAAGATATATCAAGGAATTAAAGCAAAACCCCCTTTTTCCTCCAGAGGATACCTTTTTTATTCAACTGGAACAAAGGATAACAAATTATGGTTTTGGTTAGTATTATAGTTCTTAAAAGTTTCTCCACTATTTAAGGAAAAAAGGTTTTCTTTTGCTTCACATGGTTTCTAAATTGCTCAAAGGGCAACAGACCCACCCAGAAATTCTGCTGCTGCGATAAACATCTCTCCCATGAATCTTGCAGTCTTCCCACAACTGCCAGCATGGGCCACACATGGGGTATATCTTTTGAAAGGATAAGCAAATTCTAGCTTAAAAGCAACTGCTCTCTTCTTCATAAAGTCTCTACAAGTCTCTTATAGCTCCGAGGTGACCTGGCGTGGTTGCGTTTCTTTTCCCACAGGCTGTGCACAAAATTTTCATCCCTCCATGTCTTTAAGTGGATTAAAGAGAAAAGAACAGTTTGTGATATTACAGTTTTTACCACGGCCTGCAAAAAGAATTTTTAAGCTTCGTGCTGGGTGCGACTTCACGCTCTCTTCCCGCTGTCATCTTCAGCTCCGTCTCCCATGACTCACTTTCTCTTTCCCTCTGACCTTGAAGTCCCCATGATTTCATGGGGACTCTTTCTCTTTATGCAGCCGGCTCCTGAGCTCGACTCTGGCTATGTTGGTTGCAGAAAGCTCCATCAGCTCCCGCCGAGTCTGCGTGGGGCCGTGTGAGGGGGGCAGAGGGAGGCTCTCCAGTCCTTAAAAAAAAGCTGTTCTGGGGGGTCTGGGCCATGCAGCAGCTTCATGGTTGTTTCTTAGCTGCCTGCGGCTCTGAGGGGCTCTCCCGCAGTTACCTGGGGCCCTGCCCCAGTGTCAGGGGAGGGGAGGCCCGGGGCCACTCCAAGAGATGGAGCCCAAGGCCCATTTCCCCCCCTCCCTGTGGGAGGCTCGAACACCAAAGGGAAGTTCCCACTTCTCCGTGGTTTAAATATGTAAATCTCAAGAAGCGTTATTGGTCTAAACGACTGTCCATCGACTCAGGTTCAAACCACCACACTGAGTCACTCTTACACGTGTTGGAGCCCTGCTGAACACTCGCCTGCCCATGGGAAGTAATGAATTAATTGCTTTTTTTACTTTGCTTGAGTGAAAGGCTTTTGGTTTATCTATTAAACTGTCTTTATCTCAAGTTTTCCTACTTTTGCCCTTCAGTTCTCTCCCCCATCTCACCGGTGGGGGAGTGGGAGAATGGCTGTGTGGGGCTGAGCTGCTGTGATGAAATCCTGCACACCTATGGATTAATGTGGTAGATTTACAGATCACTGTGTCTGTTTGAGTAAATCTCACAGGCAGTTGACCTGACAGCCACAAATATATCAGATAAAAGATTTACTGTAAATCAAAGTAACAATTTCACATTTTGCAGTTGCTTAAGGTTGGTAAACCAACTGATGGTCAAGGTGGAAATGGAAAAAAGAGAATATCTGGGTAGCATCGTTGAGGAATACACCTGGTGCAGGTGAGCAGCTGCATGGAGAGCTCCTGATTGGGCTCTGGGGTGGGGGAAAGGGCCGGAGCCCCAGGCAGAGGCCCAGGAACTGCTGACACTTTGCATAACAAAGGACATCTGTCGTGCTGGCCAGGTGAGGGACCTTCAGGCCAGGAGCAGAGGGCTCAGCAGGAAGAGCCCAGACTATCTGGGAGCATGGGCTGTGGGGGTGTAAGAGCCCAGGGATTCAGGGTCCCTCCCTGGAGGCATCAGCTGGAGCTGATTTTGTATTACTGCACTGTGGATAAATTGCCGTAAGAACCCAGAGGTCTGACCTCAGCTGTGGGAAGCCTGAGGTTGATCTGGTAAGGAAAACTTACAGCACTCACACTGATCCCATTTATTTCTGAGACTTTTAGTACTGTGCTGCAGTACTAGGCTGAGTATCCTAAATTCCAGGTTCAATATGAAGTTGGAAAAGACAGTGTTTATTTGACACACACTTTGCAATATACACGTTTCACCCAATAAATCATTAAGGGAGTCTAAGCTAAAAATAGCACTGTTTACATTATTTGTGGTTTCTGTTGCTCATCTAGTAGGTGTGAAGAGCTGTGACTTTAGGGTTAGTAGTCAGTGTTGCTGATGTGAAAGAATCCTTTTTATCAAAGGGCCAGACTATTACAATAGCCATGTTTTGAGTGTCATGCTTGGTATACTCACATGTATCAGAAAATCAGTGTAGCTAATGTTTTGTTTTCTATTTAAAAGAAGTGTTTTTCGTGAAATATAAATTACACCCAGACTACTTTAGATGTAAATTGGTTTTGCTGGAACATGCATAAAGGATGAAATTCACTCTCAGATCTCTAGTTCCCTGATGGCTCATTGCATGTAGACATTAATACTAATAAAGGCCACAGTGACTAGTTTAGATCAGACACCCTCTGTGGTGGAAATCCCCTCCTGCAGAGAGTATGGTCCTGCTCTTAGAAACTGCAGCATTTTGGTAACTTTTTATCTGACTCCAGCACAGATGTGGCTAAACAAATAGTAATTTCTCAGAAGTAAGAATTTCTATGGTAATCAGAACAAACAGGCTGGAAAGGTGTGCAAAGTTCTCTTTCAACAGAGTTCTGAGATGAAATGAATTTCAGAAATCCCAGGAAGTGGAATACCCACTTAAAAGTTTTATAACTTTTTAAATATCTGTATAAAACTTCTGAATTGGCATCCACAAGGCCCCTATTTTATTTCAGCCTTTTTTTTTGAAACCAACCAAAATTTCTCACTAAAATGGAATCAAATTGATTTCTATTCTAAATTATATCCACACTAGGTAAACTGACACAGCAAGTGCTTGTGAATTTAAAAGCTTAACAAAAAATACTATTAGCATGTCATTTGGCTTCTCTCTGAGAGCATCTTGCTAGAAGCAAACAGTCAGGAGACAGAAGAGAAAAAAGAATCTCGGTGCCTTCCTTAGCAAGTATAGCCTTTAGTTTGGTATAGGTTGCTGTAAATATTACATTAGAAGTATTAGGGACTCTAAAAATAGTCTGGAATGCTACAAGCCCTAGGCTTGAAATAAAGGCATGAGATGTGAAGCTGTTTGGTGTATGAATAACTTTTACTGCAGAGTCCAAGAAAGAGATGGCAATGCATGATGCCTTCAGTCATTCTCCAGTGCATTCATTTATTCTTATTACTCCGAGGAAGCAAAGGTGGAAGACAGAAGATCTACAGTGCAGGATGCACATATGAGGAGCCCTGCTGCTGCAGAGGATTTAAAATGCCACTGCAATGTATCGGCCGTGCTGCCTGCACTGCAGCATCTCTTTCAATCAGCAGTGCTGGGACCAGACTTCACAAAAATACTTGTGCAGAGAGCTGGAGATTTAAATTTCTACCTCTTAGGAAGATGGAGGGTGCAGGAAGCCTGTGACCCTTTCTATTAAAGGAGGAACTCACAGGTAATCATTCCTCAATGTAAGAAATTCTCTGTTGGAGGGAGGCTGCACTAAAAAGCACCTAGGGTGTCAAGTATTGAACGTGTCAATCCCAGCTCCTGCTGAGGGTGTTCACATAACCTCATGTCTATGAAAGCAGCTTTAAGCACCTTTGTATTCCTCTCTTCCTGGGCCAGGAATGGATTTATGCCTTAAAGGCTGCTCCCTTGTGGACAGACTGTCAGCATCTTTGAGGGACCCCTAAAGCAGCAAAGAAATTTGGTCAGCCAAACAATAGTTTGGTCACCCTCCTGGCATTCATATTTCTTAAGTTACTAGAAAAGAAACTGCAGTTAAGCACAGAAGCTTCTACAGGTGGTGTAATCCAAACCAGCACCCTGGTTATGGAAGATTTTCTCGAAATTGTAAGAAGTAGGCAAATTGTGCAAAAGTTCTTCCCCTGGAGGACAATCTCTACTGATAGCTGATGAAGAGAAATTTCCTTTAAGGTGAAAATGAACTAAGTGGGGAAAGAAGCACACAGAACTTAAAAGAAAACATATTACTCATTCTTTCTAATTTTCTGCAGTAACCTGGCTGCTTTTAATAAAAGTTTCTGAAACCATAACTCATCATAAGCTGGCTTATGTTGCTAGCCTTGGTAGACTGAACCTGATTTTTCTAGGAGGGTGATTAATAATTTTACTTCTTATTTCTATTTATGGTTTACTATGAGGTCAATCAATTCTTAGCTTTTTCCTCTAAGTTCATACTATACTGTATTATAGATGTACATTTACAATCACTTATAATCCTTTTGTTTTAAATCTCTGGTATAATATGCATTTGAGCTCTTGTTCAAATGAAATCCCTTGCAAAACCTGGAAATATTTTAATAATTTAAAATTAGCTAGTTCTGCAGCTGTTAAAAATTCTGATCACATCAAATTTGGGCACCTTGTGAAAGATGCAACAGCATGGCAATTGTACTTTGTGTTCTGGTGGCTGACCTTCCTTTGCTAGTGCCTTTGTTAAACACAAATTCATTTCACCTGTAGGTGGTAAAAGATCAGAAATCCAACAGGTGGAAATCATCTGGTTTTTATTACAGGAAGGATTCAGCTGCAAAAGGGATTTCTGAGCACAGCAACACAGTCTGCTGTTCTTTAACATATGACTGGGGAATTTCTGCACTGCTCCCAATTTGCCAGTTTCTGTCTTGTCAATTTGTTTTGATCATCTCTTTACCCCCTGATTTGGCACTTCCATGACAGTTTTGGCTAAACTCCACCAGAATTCACCAGCCTCTGCTAAAATACTGGAACTCCCTTTGCAGGCAATCTTTCAGTTACAAAGTGGCTTTAATTCAGACAAGTGTTTGTGTGCAGTCATCTTGTGTTTGTAGCTGATACTGCTCTAAAGTATTTAAAGTTGGGTCCAAAGTATTTAAGTTTGGACTAGGTCAAATACGGAGCAAAGTGGGAACAACAAAACAGGCAGACCCTTTACAGATCATATGTGTGACAATTACATTCGTCTGTTTAGAATAACAACTTTGTGAATAAAGGTGAAAAGGAGATAAAATATCAGAGCACATTTGGTAGCACATTCATGTTTGTAATGATGTCAGTGTAGTTTGGTGATAAGATTTTCACTCTGGCTTGTTTGAAAATAAGGAAAAGAAAAAACTGTGCATATATTCATTTTTTTGATTTATGAAAATGCTCTTGATGTAAATTGCAATAGCTTTAATGATGTCTGTCTCTTGTCACTGCCACCACAGTGTGTAATGTAATGATATTTTTAAGGCTGAATTTTTTCTATTTTTTCTTGCCACAATAAGGTCCCTATCACCTCCTCCTGCTGATGGTCTGAATATCTCAGTGGCTGAATGAATAGGAAAATGGGAGTTATTAGTCATGGAAAAATAAAACCACCTGTAGTCCTTGCTTGAAGAAGCAATTACAATAATCTATTTCTATTGTCATGGTTTTGCTGGAAACATGAAAACAAATGGGACTACTTGAAATTGAATAATGTTCTTAGTAATTTATGGCGACAGTTATTGTTATTACAAAGCCAATGCAGAGTAAGAAAAAATATATCAGCTAGAGGTGGAATGGGTGCTTTGCAAATAATTTATACAATATGAAAGTTTTCACTGGTTTTGATCACCACAAATGTGTTTCCCCACATTCTATTTTGCTCCTAAGTACCGCAGAAATCTCAAATTAACCATGTTGCTTCTGCCATTGAAGATAATTTTGTATATGAATGTATATGTGTCAAGATATACATGGAACCATATGTTAAAACCCCCAGTTATTCAACAGATTATTGTCTTTAATCAGTAAATCATCCCAGTGTATTGCAGGGCTGTGCAATCTGAATGTATTTTCAACACAGTGTTTATTTGTGTTACACCCCAGAATCCATTTCAGGGAGACTAAAATTGCAAAAGTGAGCTACACAATTTTCTGAATTCAGCTTCACTGTAGAATGTACTTTAGAAATAATTTCCCCAACTTGGCATGTGTTCAAATGCTTTACTTACTTGTTTTACATCAGACTGCTTAGAATAATGGTTTCTAAAAGTAAATTCTTTTATTAAAGAGGACTATATTTCTACATCTAAGGGAAAGTAAGAGCAAGATTTGCTTAAAAACTCCATTAAAACTTAACAGATATTGCAAACTGCATCCCTTAGTATTTCTATTAGAAGTGTGATGTTTTAAACTTTTTTCTTTTTTTTTTTTTTTAACGGAAAACAATTTGAAAACATTGGTCTTCAGGTAGCGTTTGTGTTTCTGACAATACATGGTTTGCTACATTCCTGTCTCACCCAAATACCATTTATGATGTTATGGTGAGCAGTTTTCAGAACTGAAAATCTGCTGGCTGCTGGTTCTTGATGCCAGATGTGATGTTTCAGATATATTAAAGGCAAGACAAAAATGTCTGCACTGTTTTCATGGCTTCAGCAAAAGAATTTTAGCTCTACAGACACACTCAACACTTCAAAACCATTTGCATATTTTTTGGCTGGAGGACTGAGGGTGTGGAGGAGCTGGATTAGTGTAATAAACCATTGTGCTCCAAGTTCCCAGTCAAGAATAAATTGTTTTATAAAAAATGAAGTGCAGTAAAAGAATGTTCAAGAGAAATGTGTTTCAAGAGATTCTGCTTCAGAATCTTTAGGAAAGATTAAAGGGACTCTGCTCTCTGTGCTTTGAGGAGGAGATGTGTGTTTATGAACACTAACAGAGCTCTGGGTCTGGGAGGGTACCTGGCTGCTCCTTGTGTCCTGTGCCTGCTGCCCAGGCAACAGAAATGCAGAGTTTGAACTGTTTTGCTTTTTCTAGAGGCTGTAGCTGAGGTGATGGTGCTTCTGAGACCTGCTGTTTGTTTGAGCCTTGCTGAGGCTGCAGCAGCTCAGAATGACATCAAGGAGAGAAAAGGGGTCCCTGCAGGTGGCTGAGACACTTTCAGAGTCCTGTGTGCTGCTTGTCCACACTGAGGAAGACCAAAAATGTAGGATGACACTCACCACCTCCAAAATCTTGCCATGGTGTGTGTCAGCTGCTCCAGACCTGCTCCTGGGTGTGTGGCACCAGGGACAGAGCCAGGTGATGCCTGAACCTGGCCCCAGCGTGGTCTCACAGCCGTGCCATGGGCAGCACAGATGTTGCTGCTGTGCCCAATTCCAATATTGTTTTATAAGATTCCTTAAAAAGAGAAGGGAATAGCTGTGGAAGTGGGAAATATTCTCTCAAAATTGCACAAAATTACTGAAAGGAAACATGCTACCCCTGCAGTTTTTTCCATTCTGTCATTAAATTCTGCTTATTGCTTCCACATCACAACACTGGGAAATCAGATCCCACATTTGGTAAAGAATGAGCCACGGGCTGTAACAGCCCAGGGAGGAGACACTAAGAACAGTTCTCTCAATAGGCAATTTTCTTTCATATGTGTGCATCTATAGAGGCTTTCATTAACAAAACCCATTTCCTTATGGTTTCACAGCCATCCCTGATATTTTTAGCACTGAGTGGTTGGTAAAAAGGTCCATAAAGGCTGTTTTAGACTTCTGAAACTTGCAGTACTGCGCATCTGATGTTTGTGAGGTAATGGCTTTAGCAAAGCATTCTATCTGAAGATTTCTCCTTTGGGTTTTAACTGTTTTTATAATATGGTAACTAAGCAATAATGTCTGTAATGTCCGGGGTCCCTGGCCATTGTTCCTTCAGCAGTGTATTAGAGCACGGAACACAGCTGGGAGGAGTTGTGAGCAAATGCATGAGACACTGAAAAAAACAGTCACATGAGAAAATTTAGTGAAAGGCAATTCCAAATGCCCTCTGATATGTGGACAAAGTATAAAAGTGCCCAAGCTGCATTTACTCATTCCTGATTTAATAGGTTAATTCCATTTGTTTGCTAACAAATGGGATTGGATATTCAAAACACAAGCAGCAATTTTGATAACTATTAACTTTGTGGCAGTGAAATAATTGCAAAGGATCCAAGAATCATGACCTGAGGATATATGTATCTTTGCTGATCTGCTTTTACATGAACATTTATTACTAACAACCAAACGTTTACTTTTAAATTAGTCTTACAAGGAATTTTACAGGGTGTTTGCTATGGGAAAGTGCCATTACTACATTGACTGCTGTGTCAGTTGTTTAATTCCATGATAGAAGTTGCTTAATTTTGTTTCCATTTGGTTCTTATAGAGTGCTTTGCCTTACACTAAGTGCACCTTGGCTTGTGTAAGCATAAAGCCAGAAAAACGAATATTAAATTTATTTGGTGTATTTATTCATTCTCTTTAAGTGCCTTTCCATCAGCTCACACCTAATAAAGGTAATGAAGTCGGTTTAGATGGGCAATAGCATTCCATTCAGAGCACTGACATTTCAGATTCAAACCTTATTTTTCAGAGACTTACTGCACAGGGATCACTTGAACATGAGTTTGGTGCCTCGTTGAGTTCATTTTATGTTAATTCAAATTATTCTTTCTGATTTTTTAAAATCATGTAGTATTTCTATTTCTCATCTGAAGTCAGTGCAGCCTTTCTTTCTTCACTATGGTGCCTGACGTTGAACAGAGCAGGCTCTTGTGGAAACATTTAGAAAATGCTGGGATTTTTGTTGCAGCTGGAGCTTCTCATTTCTCTGGTCAAATGTTTTTGCAGAGCAGATGTAACAATCAGCCTCTTGCTCTTGGTTACCAGCACAGCTACCCCTGCAGGTCTCTGATCAGACAGCCAGGTTAAAATATTAATATGCATTTATGAACTGTTTTGTTGCCAGGCTTCTTTTATGCTGTAAATAAGAACCTGTTCCTTCCTGGCTTTACTGGTGCTGTGGCTCCCAAAGCTTTCTCATGTATTTAGTCACTAATATATTTAAATTTAACAGATCCAGAGGGATTATAATATAATCCTTGTGGGTCCTTCCTTCTCCTAGGGAATAAATAAACCCATGAACGTTTCACACTAAATAAACAAAAATGCTACAGATTGATCCAATAGGATTTGTGCCAGCTCAGCAATTTGCAGTGTGTTAAACATTTCATGCCTGAAGTTGTGAGGTAAATTAATGTTGGAGCACTAGTGGAAAGAATTCAGTTGTTCTAATACCATGAAGTGTTTCATCCCTGAAACCTGAGTGGAATTTGGAAATATCCCATCTTTTGAAATTCCATGCAGTTGCAGTTCCATTCCAGTATGTAAAATTATGGCTCTGGGACAAGTGTGAAGATTTGAAAAAGGTGGCTTAGGTGGCTTTGATGTAACTTATAAGGAAGAGGTTGTTCCTGTGTTTATGAATTTCATCACGTAAAGAAAGTCTGCTCTTTCCAGTACAGTAAAGATACAAAACCTACCAGTTTGGGTGGCACCACTGCTTACTATCCCTTGCTCCTCAAAACATTTGCTTGGATATAGGAGATGGTGTAATCTACTTTAGTAAGAACATTGGAAAGCCTTGGAAAAGCAACACTTTTCTTGCTTGACCCTTGTCACTGTTGATGTATAAGGCCCAGCCAACTTACTGCCAGTAACTACTAGAATTATTCAGATCTTAGAAACTCTAACTGAAAACTTGTGTCGGAAAACCAACCCTCCTGATTTTTTAATAAATTATGAGCTTATTTGTTTATTTATTTAAAGTGTTACCTCTTTTTAACAGAGTAATAGCTACTAGGAGTAACTTTGATCTTAGTAGTTTTCTGATTGCAAGATCTACTATTTTTTTATACTGAGAATTCACCACAGTTACAAGAAAATTATATATACAGTGACTCTACTTAGTAAGAAATTATTCAACTTTAATGAAAGTGAAATGTTAGCTAGCTTTGATGAACTACTACTGCATATTGCATGTTGTTTTTCTTCATAAATAAATCCTTTTGCATTCATAGTTGTAAGTGAAAATATCTGAAATACATATTCAGATAATTAACAATTAAAGATTTCTTTTTTGATTTCTTCCCCTTAACAATATTTCAAACAAGAAGCCCTTAGCAAAAAGAGATAAACATCAGTGCTCTAAGCCTGTAAAAACTCACGAACTTTCAGTTTTATCTGCTATGAAAAAACCAAGTCAAGATAAGGATTAAGTAAAGGACTTGGTCCAAATCCCATTGAGGTCCCTAGAAACACCTTTACAGAGAGCAGTGGATTTGAATCAAATCTCTGCATGACTGCATTAAAGTTTTAGGCTTCATCCTGTCAGCATGGAATTCCGATATATTCCAAACAAAATCTGCAGTGGCAGTGAAATGACCTCCAAAGCTATTCTATTTTCATAAATCTATTTTTCACTCATGAAAATTCTATGGCCTTCAAAAAGATGGATGTTGGGCAAACTCACAAATTTTGTGGAAGATCATTCCACTCTTGAGTTCCCCCAAACCCACTTCGTTGCATAAACCTCCTCTCATAGCCTCATGTACGAGTTTTAGCTTGGGCTTTAAGGTGAGTTTTTGCATATATTTGCTCTAAGGTCTATATATGACCATGTGATTCTACCTTAATTTTTCATTCTTTTGGTTCTTCATTGAAAAATTGCCTGTTGGATACATGATTCTTAGAGAATTTGTGGGAATTTCTGCATCCCTGTCATAGCACAGGTCACACACAGCTCACTCTTGAGTTTCACCAAGAGATGGCATGATCAGGGTGGGGTAGTGGAACATCCTTGTATTTGCTGAACAGTGATGTCTTATATTGGATTACTACAGGCTCTTCCAATAATGATTGGAAAGATGCTGTAAAATTGGTAATTCACCTTATGAGATTCATTTAGTCCTAATTGGTTGGAATTATTTCTATCTTATGTGTGTATTGGTGCAGTGCTTCCTCTGAATGGATTTGAACTGATGTCCTAAACACAGAAAATGAGAAGCAGAGGGAGACATGTTGGTGTTACTGCTGCCATATAATTGACATATCTGAAAATCCTTTAAACTTTGTGAGGAAAAATGGATTAATTAAGTGGTTATTTTTACCACATAGCGTGTGACCTTTTATACTGGGGCATTATTCAAAGTAAAACTAGGGTGAGGAGATTTGAAGACCCAGCATTTTAAAACCAGATTAGAAGGGTTGGATGATTCTATTTGTTCTCTTCCACTCATCATGAACCAGATCTAGTTTTCTTACACTGTTATCAGTGTGCTGATGTGTACCTTGAAATGCTTTGATGGAATCCAAGTGTAAAGTTCTGTGCAGCACTTGGTCAAGACTCAGCAGAAAAATGTCTACACAGCAGTAGCTGTTCAACAGAAGCTCCAGGAGATCTTTGCATTTCAGTGCCTGTTTCTCCCAGCCGGTAGAAAGGTTAATATATGTAATATGAAGATTAATGGCCCAGTGAATTATACCCTTTGTGAAACTGTTTAAGGAAGCCTAACAGAGGGATTAGTTTAACTTCACAGAGGTCCAGCAAGAAACACAAAATTTCAGAGGTCTCACTACTTTGGCTGGCTGAGAAAGCAAAACTCTATGTGTTGAAATCCTGCTGTGCTGTGTAAGAGCTGCAGATTCTGCCTGACAAGGTAAACCAGCCAGAAACCCACCTGATCAGCCTTGCAATGAAAAGCTTTTACTCTGTTGAGACCCACAGCCCCTGAACCTCAGTCTACAGCACAAAGAAGATTAATGCAAGTCCTTGCTGTGCATGTTGGTATATTTGACTGATAACGAGCACATTCAGAGTGTGCCAGCCTTTTACTTCCATTGCACATCCCTTTTCTATGTCTGCTGTCCTTTGTAAATGTCTTTTGCTTTCCTGCTAAGCAGGGTGCCTGTTCTCCTGTTGCAAATTAAGTTGACTTGACTAAACCCAAGTACTACTGCTCTTCCTTTAATATTAGCCATTATTCTGTCTCCTCTGCTGCCTTCTCTTCCCTAGAACTGTTTTCTCGGTGTATAATTAGTATTTTTTCTAGATTAATCAAGCAGTTATACTTTGCTGTGGTGCTGTTTGAGAGGAGGCTTTTGATGTGAATGAGCTGTGTGTATGAATTATTGAAGAGGATTTCACGTGTTTCCTTTACCAGTGTGATTTGTAATGATGCTGCCTTTAAGAGAGGTTTCACTTTTGCTACCTGAGTTGGTTTTGCTATGCTTTAATCAGTGCAAACTGGGCAATAAAGGCAGAATGTCACATCTTATTTCAAAGTGAGTATTTAATAAA
This sequence comes from Platysteira castanea, assembly GCA_013397175.1. Lineage (NCBI taxonomy): Eukaryota > Metazoa > Chordata > Aves > Passeriformes > Platysteira > Platysteira castanea. The sequence goes on along the minus strand of VYXC01000927.1, from coordinate 381,648 downwards.
AAGTATGTGAATCTTCCAGCTATCAAGAGCATCTGAATTCCCAGTTTTGTTTTTTTCTTAAGTAGTCAAAACAAATTTGTCTTCTACTTCTTTTTTTTTCCCGGGAATAATATTTGATAATATCTGCTAAGAAATATAAATAGTGCCTATGAGAATAATTTTTCCCTGTGAGAAAAGGAAATTCTCCTTTTTAGAGGGATATTGTCAAATTGAATTTATATTCTTCCTCTAAGTATTTTAAATGTGAATAACAACAGTTAGGAACGTAACACTGTTGTGAATCTAGAGCAGGCCTCTCCCTCTTTGAGTCTTCCTGAGAATGGGTAAGCCATTTGTTTGAGTTTGAGGAGAACTTAGAATAGAAATTTCAGAGTCTTTTCCTATTGCAAATTGTTTTTCACCTGGATAGGGTGATTAAATACACGTCCTCGGAGGTTTTGCATGTTGTGACTGTAAACCCACTCAAGATTCAGCTCAGCTCTGAAAGTTGTGGGGTTTTAGATGTCTCTATTAGTTAGCAAGACAAAGGACAGATCTGAGTAAATACGATGTACTCGAGGAGACAAAAACAAGAGTTATCCTGAGATGCATTCTGAAGATGGATTGTGACACAGATCTTCCTCTCTGACCCATCATGCAAAGTCTTAAACATCACTTTGCACCGTAGTTATTTAAGCATTCCCTTCAAAGCAAATCAAAGGAAACACTGAAAGGAGCTGATGGTGGTCAGATTGTCATTTTGTCAGTTCCTTGACTGTTCTTCATATCAGTGTTACATCTTTCAACAGTAATTTATCTCTCGTTTTCCTCCTCAGTCTGTTAGAATTGTTCTGCTATTGCGTAGAGTGGAGCGGAGACTTTGGGCTCTGGACTTTTGCATCAAGAGAACAAATTTAAGACTGACATTTTACCAAGATTAAAAATCCACCCAGTAATGAAGCTCAAGTAAAGTGTGACTCAGCTTCTGTCTGATTTACACCTGCAACTCAATTCTGTTTAATTAGAAGCAAAAGTGTCTGGAACTGCACCTGTGTGTGAATTACAGATGCAGATACATGTTTGTCTGCAGAAGAGGAGGAAAACTGGTGAAATTACAGCATTTTAGCTCTGAGGCATGTATACTGATGATATCTGGAGGATGTTTGGATTGCTCTTCCCAGTTCTCAAAGCAAAATATTTTACATTTATGAGCTTTGTGTGCTTCAAACTGGATTAAGATCCTGAATGGATACTCGTCCTTTAGAAAATTTGAACAACACTTTCACGTTTTTGTGTAGAGCAGGATATGCAGCAGTGCCTTGTCTCCAGCTGGTGTTATGTCCCCCTTTGCACATGTTCAGCCTGCACAAGCACAGAATCCAGATGATTTACAGAAGATCAGATCAGACCATGAATGCTCCTACCTAGTCTCGTACTCCAAAATTTCTCCTTTCTCATTAATAACTTGGGTCTGTCCTTTAGCTTTCCTGTCACTGTTTTACCTTTTTTCACATCTTGAGACATTGTTTTCAGCTAAGGTTACGTGCAGATCCTTCCCAAAATCTCTTCCACAGAGTAAGCTCAAGCTACAATATGAGCAGCAAAATGAGAAACAGCTCTTCCATGGACATTAGAATGAAAATGCTTGGCTGCCTGCATGGCTTTGATAGTCACAAAGTTAAATCCTCATACAGTTATAAATTTCTCCAAATCAAAATTTTTCCTAGAATAGTTATGATGAAGAAAATCAAGCAAATATAGCTAATTTGATTGCAAATAATAACTCAGAGTAAACTAAGACTTAGTTTGGGTTTTTTTAATTGCAGAGAAAAACCTCAATTTAGCAATCTACTGATACTTGAGATTCCTTTATAAAAATCTGGATTCATTCACCATCTCTGCCTATTTCTAAAACAGAAACCTGGATGTGATTGTAGGTTGGCAATATGATAATTTTGAACAGACTTGGAAAACAAATGGAAAATGTACAAATACTGTGCAGGTTGAAATGTGTAACTGCTGATGTTTTCTCTGTTGACTTTTGAGTCAGTGTCTCTTAGTAAGTGAATGACATGGCAGATGTTGATTCCATGGTGGCACTGTCTGTACACTGCTTAATGCACCCAACAGGAATTTTTCATTTCATGCATCATTTATAATTTGCTGCAACGATTGAGAAGTCTCTATGTGTGTGCGTATATAAATATACATCTCCATTTTTAAGAGGAAGAAAATATGCCTTGTCAGCTTTCTCTAGGCTGTCAGACTTTTCCTGTCTATGAAATTTGATGGCATAAATTGTATCAATGCAAGTTTCTACATGCACTTATCTCTGGGGGAGATGGGAAAGAACAGTAAAGTAGCTGATGAAATTTAGGCAGTTAATTATGAGATATGTTAGAGCATTTCAGTAACACCCCATCTGTTGCCCAACTGCATCCAGAATTAATTCAGACCTGAAAATGGAGAAGCCTTGGAATACTGAGATCATGAGGACTGACACTGTTATCAAGGGTATCCTGATCTCTAGGGATCTTCGTGTGGTTCCATCTCAGAAGGACTAACCTGACAATCCTTTGCCATTAATAGTTCAAAGGAGTTAGATGGTGGGCTCTTTCTGACTATGCTTTAGTTTGTTTACTAAACCACTGAAGTTTCAAACTTGCTTGTTTGTTTGCTTTCTGTTCAAATCATATGAGAAAGTGTCTCTTTGATCTATCTTTTATTGTGGCTGTTTATATAATTCTTTAGACATGTTGGTACATTGCAGAGGTTTGGGTCATTATTTGTATATTTGACAGGCAAATATGATAGATTTCTATACTTTTAAGTATAGAAATATATTCTCTACTGGAATAAAATTAATATAGGAAAAATGACCAAATGACAAAAAATGGTGCTATATCCTCATTTAGGCTCCCCAGAATGTTAATAATTGAAAGAGCACAGAGTTTATTTGTACTTGTTCTTTCAAATTTTGATAAAGTCTTAAAGTTTTAATTGCATGTTAAAATCCATTGCAGTTTTTACCATGAATTAAAATGAGCTATTTTATAAGTGAAAACAGTCCTTCATCTTGACAAATGCCAGAATAAGAATTCTTAAGGTGCAAAGCTAGTTCTTGCCATGAAAACCAGACATTTCTCAAGTTGGCCACTACAGATAAATCTCGGTAAACAAGAAAAGATATTGATACAGGCAGGACTGGTGGCATGAATGGCCAAGTTACACAGACCCAATGAAGTCTTTTGACTTCACGTTGCTCTTAAGGTTTGTTATAATCCCCAAGAGAGTCATAAAGGGAACAATAAGGCCACATGATCTTATCTTCTTGGTCTAATGATTGCAAATTTGTCCTTTTACAAGAATTTTTTTTTTTTGGGAGGAAAATGCCCTCAACTGGTTTACTGATTTATACAAGATGAAGGGTCCTCTCAGGACTATGTGTGGCCAGCTGCTTCTTTCTCTGATTCTCTACTCATCCTCCACCAGAAGGTTTTTAATCAAGTATCTCCCTTTTTTTCTGTTCTTGTTCACCTGGTTCGAGATGCCTCGAGCCTTGTGGCTGCCTACCTTTGATTGCTCTCTGGAAATGCAGCCTTCTGAGCAAGTTTGATATCATTTACTGCATGAGCTGCTCTTTCATGCTCAATGTTTCTTATCTGGATGATATAGTTGACGGCGTACCCGTAAAACTGGATGGAAGCTGACCTGGGCAGAGGTGATAGACCTGGGAGGTGAAGGGGCACAAATGCCCTAAAGATGTGCCATCCTTGTCTGGTCTGCTCTGGGTCAATCCCTCTGACACTGGCAGTAGAAATACAGCCCTTCTCCAGTCCCCAGAGGGGTGCTGGAGCTACAGATTGCTGACATACAGGGGCATCCTGTTATTTCCTTCTTTCTTTGCCGTTTCTTGGTGTACTGCCCTAAGAAAATGAAACCACGACAGTAACTTTACCCTTGCTGCCTCAGTTTGGCTACCTCTCTCTTTTTTTCTCTCATTTTCTCGTGCTGGGTTAAGAATAAAAGAGATTATTAAATATTCCAGTGTGGAAAGGGTTGAAAACTCCCTTTCAGTCTACATGGAAGAAAAAAAACCCCGTTGACTTTATGCAAAAAAAAGGCTTTGATCAGACAGAAAGACAAAGAAAAGCCCCCAAGCATCTGGAAAACCCACCTTGAAACTGGGAACTCCACTGCAGAACACAGAATCACCTTCTCTTCATCAAACCCTTCCTACAAAAGTATTAGAGGGAGGGCACAGCCATAAGCACAGTTTTTCTGTGGGAAAACAAGTTTCTTTTTGCCAGTGGTAACAAATAACTCCACACTTACTCATCCCAAAACTCTATTTTACTTCAGTTTTAATAGGACAGAAAAAATGTATAGACAGCACATTCTAATCACTTATACTTCATTATGGCTTTTGTAGAATGACAAAGATAACTTTTAATAAGTTTTACTCTCAAAAGAAAGTGCGCTGTAATCAATATTTCAGATGTTTCAAACTTAGAAGAGCTATGGTTCTTGTTTAGAAAACATGAGGCAGTATTGGAGAAATTAAATTAAATTGCTCAGCGATTTAGCTCTTTTATAATGGCAGCAGAACAACTCAGGCTTTAAAAGGTTCCATAAAGAGAGCTATGTTTTTCCAGCACGATTATAATTAAGGCTGATGGATTGCTAGGGAGGAAAAGAATAGTGAATTTTCTGCATAATTTTTAGAGTTTGGTTAGAAACTGAAAAACATTTAAACACCTACAGATGGACAAAGCAGGCCAGGCAGCTCTTTTTCCACTACATAAATCCTTCTTGACCTTTGAAAATAAATATAAATATTCTCCCAAGAATTTTTCGTATTACTTTTCTGTGAACTTGAGATTAAGCCATCCATTTGCTTTAGCACACCTGTGACCTCTGGTATTGTCACTCACTTGGGTGGGCTGTGTTTGAGGTTTTGCCTGAATCCTCACTTCTGGCTGGCAAGGGAAACCTCCTGAGCTGTTGCCATGGAGAGATGTGGCTTTGGAGAACCAGCAGTAAGGCTTCATTTATGCTCCCCACCATATCTTTATTGGAAATTTCCCTAGTCAGGGCTAATTTTTGAGTGTGATCCCTCCCTTTTTGTTTCACAGTTATAAAGTAAAATAGGGGAGTCAAAAGAATTTGTTCCATAACATTGCCTAAATATAAAGGCTGGTTTTTATAGTGCCACAAATTTACTCAAAGTTTGTATGGATTTGGGTCAATTTCATAGGATTCCCAAACATTCTAAGAAGGTAAATATCTGGTCTTCTGAACCTGCACGAGGCAGGGAGAATTACTGCATACACACATAGAGCAGTATATTTTCTGCTTGAGCTTTAGTTTGTTGGTGGTTTTGGCTTGAACAAAACTACTTCTGCTGTGTACTTTAACTGCACTTTAAAGCATTTTGCTCTAGTTCCTGAGGAGTTCTCAAGAGCAAATAGTCTGACATCTGTAATATTTAGCACATCTTAGAAGTTTTTTGTTTCCCCAGGTGATTTTCAGCTTGTTCTGAGGTGTTAGCCAAATATTCCTGGCCAGGGCTATCCTTGAAGAAAGGGGAAACCCATATTTTTCCCTTTATAAAGTGTATTTTTTCCCCTCCTCTTTGTTTTTCAGTAGTAAAAATGTTATTGTATAAGGTTTTAGAGCTAGATTTGTAGGAAGAGGCATTTATATGATCTGGTATGTCTGTAGTGCTAATGCAAGGCTCTGAAGAGGGATATAAATAAAATATGTATAAACCCGCAGCATTTTAGTTTTTATGAATTATTCCATTCCATTGTGCTTAATTTTGTTAGGGATATTACAGATGAGAGAACCATAGAGCTGCATGACTAAAAGTACCTAAAAGTGATGTATCACCGTGTATGGAAATAGAAACACCTCATGGACATAACAAATTGGAACTTAAGCCAGATATTGCTGGCTGTGTAGAACTACCAGGTATTCTCACCATTCTCTCTGCAATGATGAAGTCAGTTCTGATCCCACAACACTGTAGACACAGGTATTGATTGTCATATTCCACAACTAAACCTGCTGAGAAGGGAAAGAGCTACAGTGGAAGATTTTATTCAATATCTGTTGCCTGTACTATTGCTACATTTTAACGATGTGAATGTTTTAATTCATATGAGATGAGAGCGCTCTTCTATTTTGAAAAATTCATAAATCAAATTATGTGGATATTAAACAACTTTTAATGGCGTTGACATCAGTGCAATTCATCACCGCCACGTTCCATATGTGCCAATTCATCAAAACAACACTCTTGTCAGGCACTGTCCTAATAAATAATTATTTCTGCATCCAGCCCTTCTGAAGGGCTTGTGAGGTTCCCTGATGATTCATTAGAGCTAATGTTGGGTTAAACCTTTTGTGATCTTCAACAGAATTGTAGTTCACTGGGTGGTTTCTATTTTTTTTTTACCTTCATAAGAGCAAAATGTACGCATTTTATTTCATTTATTATTGACAAAATGAAAGGGAATTACTTGTAGGATCATCTTGTGACCAACTTGTTTGGATAAATGTCATGGTATTCATCTGCAAATTCCTTCCCCTGTAGTAAATATTTAATAGTGATTTTTGGAAACATAGTTAAAATTTTTCCTTACATTCCTAGGACAGCAGCATATGATTCAGGAAATAGAGGTTCAAGTCTTATAGTCACTTTGAGACAGGCACTTAAAATGCTGGGTAAATAGACCCTTTCAACCCAAACCATTCTATGATAATAAAGGACCTTAAATATCATCTAATTCCAACCTCTGTTGGAGTGAGGGTTTAATATTCTGACACACTTTTTTCATGAAATATCATTTTTCTAATGGAAAAAAATACAAAACTACTCTGATCACCTCTGCATAATAAGCTTTATAATGTGGTTTGGGAAAGGCATGTAAATAAATAAAATATGAAAGAGATACTCAGCTCCTGGTGAACTGGAATTAATTGGGCAAGCTAAGTATTTATTACTAGTTGTTGTATTTACTACTAGAAGCATGGGGATATGAAATGTGCTTGAGAGTACTCTTTAAACTGCAAGTGGTACCTTCAAATCCTGAAAATCTGTGTGAGTGAACCATGTCCATACAACCTATGGAACTACTCAAACAATAGATTTTCTTATTTGTTAATTTGTATTCTTAAAAAATAGTTGCAATAATCTGATTATTTAAAAGAAATAGAATATCTAGGTTTGCACTTTTGAGCAAAATAAAAATGTTTCCTTTCTAGTCTGAATATTTTAAAGCTTATTTCCTCTACAAGAGCGCTAAAAGGAAATTCAGATAGGAAAGTCATGCTTCACTTCATAAAACAAACGTTTTATTTTTGAAGTATTGGAAAAATGTTCCTGTGGCTCCTTTTGTTTCTAAACTTTGTGAATTTGACTGGAATGCCTGAAAGACATTAATGTTGCCAAAACTGCATTTCCCTGAGTCAAACAGAGAGGAACGAATCCCTGTTCAGCCCTGGTGCACCATCCGTACTGATGGCGCTGCATTGGATCTGGGATCGGTCCTTCACCAGCTCTCTGCGAGCATCACGCCTGTTTCTGTCAATGCGGTTACACTGCTGGGTGAACAATTAGCAGTTAATTAACTCCTTTGGCACAGGACAGATATTAAGCAGCTTTTATTTGCTCTGATGGGAGCGCTGGTGCGTCCAGGGAGCGGTGCTACGGGGACTGGGAAGGGGCAGCTCCCGGCAGCCTCCCAGCTCCTGCTCCTCTAATCATCCCCGTGGTTATCCATGGCTATCCGTGGTTATCCGTGGTTATCCATGGCTATCCGTGGTTATCCGTGGTTATCCATGGATATCCGTGGTTATCTGTGGCTATCCATGGATATCCGTGGCTATCCATGGTTATCCGTGGTTATCCATGTTTACCCGTGGTTACCCGTGGCTATCCGTGGCTATCCATGGTTATCCGTGGCTATCCATGTTTACCTGTGGTTACCCGTGGTTACCCGTGGTTATCCATGGCTATCCGTGGTTAGCCGTGGTTACCCGTGGTTATCCATGGTTATCCGTGGTTATCCATGTTTACCCGTGGTTACCCGTGGTTATCCATGGCTATCCGTGGTTATCCGTGGTTATCCATGGCTATCCGTGGTTATCCGTGGTTATCCATGGATATCCGTGGTTATCTGTGGCTATCCATGGATATCCGTGGCTATCCATGGTTATCCGTGGTTATCCATGTTTACCCGTGGTTACCCGTGGCTATCCGTGGCTATCCATGGTTATCCGTGGCTATCCATGTTTACCTGTGGTTACCCGTGGTTACCCGTGGTTATCCATGGCTATCCGTGGTTAGCCGTGGTTACCCGTGGTTATCCATGGTTATCCGTGGTTATCCATGTTTACCCGTGGTTACCCGTGGTTATCCATGGCTATCCGTGGTTATCCGTGGTTATCCATGGCTATCCATGGCTATCCGTGGCTATCCATGGTTACCCGTGGTTACCCGTGGTTATCCATGGTTACCCGTGGTTATCCGTGGTTATCCATGGCTATCCATGGCTACCCGTGGCTATCCATGGCTATCCGTGGTTATCCGTGGCTATCCGTGGCTATCCATGGTTACCCGTGGTTATCCGTGGCCCTGCACTTGGGAGCAAAATCAGATTTCCTGCAGTAACTGAGAAAACTCTGCAGCATGCACGGCGGCACACAGGCAATTAAAACCATCTCCGTCCAATTGCAGGTGACATTTTCATGAGCTCAACAGCTCCTGGGCTTTGATTAGGAAATGAGTACGGGGGAAGAAAAAAAAAAAGGTCGTGTCATCTCATAGTTCTCCTACAGATGCGGCGCTTCTTAATGTGCTTTTTTTTTTCCCAGCCTGCCTTAGTAATACTGTGGCAGCTAACAAAGTTTTTGTCATTTAGAACATTGGGTAAGATACTTCTACTGGCATCCAAGGAAGATTTTGTTGTGGGGCTGTCTAGACAAAATATATTTGTGAATATAAATTTTTATGGACACTATATAAAGTGGTCATTATATAAAGTATATGAATATATGAAAAAAGCCCTAAAATTTTGTATTTATAATTCCTACATCTGTTCAAAAGACAGCTTTACTGAACACTGATTTAATTACATGTAAATTATAGCAAATCTCAAATATAAAAACAACATAAGCATAAATAAATTGAGACAGGTACAAATGGGTAATTTCTCTTTGTGTGCATTTGTTAAAATCAGGCTTGGGAGTCACCCATCACACTGATCAATAATGTGGAAGTGTGATGTTTTTCATTTAGTTGCAGCTTTATAAAACTGGAAGCTTTTTCTCTTTCTTCCTCATCCCAATTCTGATTTAAGATTTGCCATGAGTAGCTCACAGGAACAGTGGTTACAAAGCTCTGAGCACAAGAGTATTCTTTCATTACCCTTTCCAGTTAAGAAATATTCCATCTCAAAGCCCTCTGCAACTGCTAATTATTCAGCACATCTCTGAGAAGCAGTTCAGCACCGATCCCACTTCACATCTGAGGCAACAGACCCTGCTCAGACCTTGACCCTGAGATGTTCAGCAGCAATTCAAGTCAGATCCTGTGAGATTCTTCCCACCACAGGGGAGGCAGCTGCTGTCCCACCTCCCAAAACCAAAAATTAAATCAGGATGGGGATTTGAACTTTGGGCTCCAGCAAATGCTGATTCTGTTCTCCAGCTCCTTGGCTATTCTGGTCTGTCACACACTCAGAGAAGCTGCTCTAATTCAAATAAATAATAAAATATTAATTAGAGCAGAGGCAGACAGCCACAGCTAGAAGGTTTGGTGTGAATAAATCCACATTTTCTTGTTAAGAAAATGTATTCCAAGTAGGAAGCTTTCTGTTGAGCTAAAAAGCAGTCTGATTACCTAAATATAAATTAAAACCTATATGAAATCTCTAAAAAAGACCAGGAACAAATAAAACAAGAGGAAAACTGTATTTGCAGTTCATTTTTGATCAGCTGTGAAGCACCTATAACTTTGGTTTCAGGGTTCTGTGTTCCTGATGTAAATTTGCAAAATCAAGGAGAAGGCAATTTGAGGAGCAGCAGAATATATGTCAACCCACTGAAAAGGGAAACAGCTGAACAGCAATATTGGAGGAATAATTTGTGACTTTTCTGTAGCCCTTGTATGGTCTTTAAGCAAATTCTGTTGACTGCTTTCGGTAGTTGACAGCTTGAAGAAAGAGTAAATGAGAAAACAGACTTCTAGAAAAAGGCAATAAAAAGTATTTAAAAGAAATTGCTTCTTTATACAAACTAATCTGTTTTGATGTCTTTTGTTTGGATTTTTGCTTTATTATTTTCCAGTTGTGTTCCAAAAAAATGAGAACTGTTCTGCGGTATTAGGTTTTGCAGGCAGCAGGGAGATTGGCTTCAGTTCTGTCTAGAGAGGGAAATCCAGAGAGTATCCTGGTCCAGGCTCCATTTCTGACAGCTGACTTCTCTCTGAGCAGGAGGGTGGTGAGTGCTCCCAGAGCACCCTGAAGGAGCAACAATGGAGAGATCATTGGTGATATTCTGCCATCTACTCCTTGTAAAACACACACTCTTTATTTTCATGGGAAAAAGTCTGATTAATTTTCTATTTTGCAAACAGTTTTAGAGCTGTCACCCTCTTCTGTTTTGACATCTTAAAAATTGAAGAGTTTTAGGATTTTGTTTGAAACCAGTTTTCATCTAGGAAGGCAAGGTATAATTCCTGCTTAAAATATGCAAAGGAATATCGTGAAATGAACACAAAATATTGAAACCAAACAATCCACATGAGGCAGCATAGATTTTAATTTTTTCCTTACTTCAGCCTATGAAATATTTCCAACATTTTATGTTTTCTCTCCACTCTTAGATGGGTGGTGAGGGGGACAAGAAACTTAAAACTTTCCAAAATCAAGTAGTTTTCAGCTTATTTCAGAGGAGCTCCTTATTTGCTGATTAATTCAGCAGTGGGAACAGCCCAGGGTTCATCTCCTGTAACTTTGAACAGAATTGTCTGTTTGAAGTACTTGCAGAGAGTGTTTTGGGACACTAAGCACTGATTTGCAGCCTTGGTGGAGTGTTGGAGGTTCGATGGGGCTGCTGCAGACTCTCCTTATCCTCTGCCCCAGGCAGACACAGCACTGGGGGTAGAGGCAGCGCTTTCCAGCCCAGCCTCTGCCAAGGATGAGGCATCAAGGCAGAGCTGAACTGTTTGTGGGAATGAGGAGCCTGGGCCAGCTCACTGTCACTCGATTTCTTAGCTGATGTGCAGCACAACTGAAAGACTACAGTTGGTTTTTTTTGCTTATTAATCCTGTGTACTCATAAGCTTGCTTAAACTTCTGTGCATATCATAAAGTATTTCTCCAAAGTACTGCATGTGTTTAAAGCAGATGAGTTCTCAGACCTTTTACACCACGGTGCCAGAGCAGTGCTTCATTTACACGCTAAGCTAACTGAAAATGGAAATAATTCTCCACGCGGCTGGCTTAACAATCCCAAGTTATTTTACACCCCGTTCAGAAAAAGAAAGAGAAGATTACTGACTACTGAGGTTGCAGAAATCTCAGAAAAGATGCCTGTGTAAGAAAGTGTAACTTATCACAAAGGCTGCATATTTCTCCTCCTTGAATGCAAACACACATTCATGTTCTTCTGTGTCTCATTGCTGTGTAACTTTTAAAATGCCAGATAATGTGTTGTTTATTTTCCAACAAGGCATTAAGCATTTCCATTAGAGCAGGGCAAGCAGGAAAGAGAGTGGTACTTTGTGCATTAATTTAACATTACATTTTAAAAGTCCTGAATATTTACCTGGTGATACTGAGAAGACAAATTTGGAATGGTTTCTGGAAACAAATAGTGATAGTGTGGGTGTTTATAAAGTCCTTCCTGGAGATTATGGAATTTCAGTTACTGCTTTTGTTGTAGGTTCATTTTGCCAACTTTGTTTTAACTTTTCTCATACCTGCTGTCTCTTTCACACAGACAGCAACTTTTTTTACACTGTATTTCCCATAAAAAGCCCCCATAATCCCACTTCCCCCAAAAAAACAACTTCTAAGTGTTTTTTTTCTGGCCAAATCCATATTTCCCCTAGGATGTGACAAAACATTTTGTCACTTTCTGCAGCTTCTGTGATGAAGGTCTCAGCATCTCTGATTCAGCTCATAGTCCTCTCTGAATAAATTTTGTAAGGGAATCTGACCATTTGAGCTTTAGAGTGCAGTAAATTTGGGTGTCATACTTTATCCTGGTACTGTAAAATAACCTGCAGCAAACATACCTAATCTGGAAAGTAGCTTGGAGCTAGTCCGGAGGCAAACAGTGAAATCTGGGCCTGTTCTTTCTGAGGACTGGTTTGTTTGTAAGCTCTTGGGTCCAATTTTGATTGTCCATGGATATGATAACCTCTAATTTGTGGAGTTTATCCCAGAAAATGGGTAGTTTGGGTTTTTTTTCCACCTCCATTTGTGCAAGAGGATATCATAATTTCATTGATTTAATACGCCAAGTGTTCAGCTTAGTCCCCTGAGTGTGATATAATAATCCACCAAGATAAACAGAGATGTTCACCTCTGGGCAAATCCTCTCTCATTTGTCCTATGGTGCCAGTCTCTGCAGTGATAAAATCATTTAATAGCTGCTGTCTGTAGGCAGGTAGGCTTTTAACAGTCCATGGGTTCCTGGCATGAATTTGGCGTTTCTATTTCCTTTACATTTTCATCCTCCATGATTGGTCTTATCAACCCCTCGTCCTGTGGAGAGAAGAGAAATCTCTTCAGCTGAAGCTTTGATGGTCTTATTTGTCCAAATTTGCACTTCTGTCAGACTCTTGGCTGCAGCTCTATATTTCATGTGTGAGGCTGTTATGATCCATTTAAATGCCTATGGGGATCTCAACAAGCTTTTTGAAAAGATTAATGACTTAGCTGTGGTTTTTATGATAGTGTTTCCAGAGAAATTCCTGCATACCTAATAAGGTTATTTCTACAAGCCAAAATTTACATTGCTCACCATAAAAGACAAATAGAGTTTAACTACAAAACATCTGATGGTTTATGGCCTATTTTTCTCTTTTGGAGATCACTTTTGCAGAAGAAAAGGTAGACAAGTAAGGGAAAAGGGAAATAAGAAATGCAACAGCTTTAAAATGACAGCAGAGGAAGGATAAGGATGTGAGGAATTCTGTATTTTTGAATGTTGTACCATATGGATATACCTTTGTAAGGCTGTTATTGCCTACAGTCATGTTTTTATTTGGACATGACTCTTAATAGGAGAAATTTAAATTACTGTTGGAGCTTGCATAACATTTATTCGAGATTTATGTGAGTGGTTATAAAAAGATTAACTGAATCATTAGCTAAATTGCGTATCCTAATGAAATCACCAAACAGCAGGCTGAAAGGAGAGGTTATGTTTGTGCTTTTGTTAAACCCTTGACCTAGCAGAGTACAAGTTTTAGAGTGCATTTGAAACTTCTGTGTTACACCTTTTAAGGAGTGTTTGTTAAACATTTATTAAACACAAGGAATCATCCACATGCCACAACGGTTTTTGGCTAAAATATGTCTAATATCTGTTCTGATTTTCAAGAAGTGAAATGTTTGCCTGGCATAAATCTTCATTTATTGTGAAGCTGAGTGACCTAGTGTGACAACACCTTCATTTATGAGTGGTATTTTGTTAATAAGATCAGATGTCTGGTCCTTACTTTCTCTAGATTTGTCTTTTTGGTGTTACACATTAGGAGAGCCAATAATTTAAATGAGATTTTTTCTTTTCCAACTGTGGGGAGCGAGCTTAATAGGTAGTTTCTGTTCCAGCACTTCTTTTAACACATTTTACTGGTGTATTCTTATAGGACTAGTAGACAAACCTGAAATTAGAAAGTTGAAAATTTAACATAAAAGGAAACTTACAAGGGAAAATAATAATTTTAGACACTGTGATCATGTATTGCCATCTTAAGTCTATGTAAATGCTAGTAAAATCTCTCCTCCTAAATGAATATGTGTTAGAAAAAATGCCTGCATTTGCAAATAAGTGCAGAAGAAGCAATCTTGATTATTCAGATATAAAACAGAGCAGAACAGATGCATGATTCTGTGGCATATATTGCTTTTTTCTAAACAGACATTTGTTTTTATAAAATATATAGTGACTTTTACTGTAATCTCCTTGTTGCTTCATAAGAAAAATGGAGAAATGATAATATTAGCTATTGAGGACATCTTCCAATATTTGCAGAGCAAATCTGTTTGGAACACATTGTTTGACTCTAGATGCTATACATCTGTTGTTTGATTTGCTGTTAGAAACATTAGATGGTACAGAGAAGAGAATTATGATAAGAGGCACTCTGGTGATGTTGCAAGCCACTTTTCACAGATGCTGACTGTGCCTGGGTTAGGAGTTTGTCAGGGGATGAGCAGACAAACAGGAAGACGGATGTGCCTGGAGCAGAGAGGAGCTGTGGAGTCCTGTTTACTCCACAGCCCGATCCAGCTCTTGGGTAGAAAACATCTGTACAGCCTTGCAGTTTGCCCAGAGCATTCCTCTGCAAGGCCAGAGCGTAATTTGGTGTGGAAATCACAACAGAGACTCCTCGGAGCCCTTGCTAAGTGTCACACAGTGTCACATCTGTGTTACCCAGGGACGCCGCAGACCTGGACACCACCATCAGGCTCAGGAAGGGGCTTTAATCCTACCAAGGCTTCTCCAGCCTGTTTCCCACTGTTGTGATGTGTTGATTGGTCCTGTGTGCTGGGAATTTACTGGCAGTTGTCCCACTGTGGATATGGAATTCTGCTAAGTTCTGTGGGAAGCAGAGTTCTCTTCTTCTGACAACTGTTAGGGAAAAGACTTTTCTCTGAAGGCCCCTGACCTGAGAATTTTCATATAAACTGTCTTTGTGGCAAAGCAGTTGATGCTTCCACATAGAGAGCTGACTTTTCAAGGCAGATATTGTCTTATTTTAGTCTCATAAGGCTTATTTTAGGATGGCCAGGGTTTCCTTTTGTTTTATATGTGGCTGTATGCACGTAGTTTTCTAATTAGGGTTCTAAGTGTATGTTTTAATCTCAGTGCTAAATGGAATGCAGTAAAAAACTGTGTTATTCACCAAGACGATGCCAAAGTCACACAAACTTGATTATACAGCTGTTTATCTGAGTTTTACATCAGGCTACATTTTCAGTAATTCTGATTTGTAATTTTTGTCAAGAGAATTTCTCTGCTGAAACACAGTGTCGGTTTGCAAAAGAAGGAGTGCACAGATCCACTTCTCAGAGTCTGGAGAGTAAATTAAGAGTATTTGGTGTTGAACCTTTTGCATTATTTACCCTTTTTTTTGGGCAGGGGGTGAGGAGAACAAGAAAAAGACTAAACTGTTTTCCTTATTCCCAGCACTTTTAGGTTAGTTGTGTGTTTCTCCTTCAGTGTTACCATGGTGATAAAAGTACTGCTGAGGCCTAGCTAGGCAGGTACTGCATTAGGCTAAAATCATTTATCCTTCTTTTCATCTGCAAAATGCATGGCCAGGAGATGAATGGCATCATTTAGAGCGCTCGCCCCTCTGACAGGCTGCTAATAGCTCAGCCCCAAGAGTTCACGTTTGAACAAGGGCAGAAGTTTAGCAGGCCTAAGCTGTACTGCAGAAGGAGGCTGGCTTTCAAAATATATCCAAAATCATAACTATATTGCTGGAATCAATAATAAAATTCAGGAGCCGCAACAATAAAAGCCCCAGCTCTACCTTATCTGCTCAAAAAGAAAGAGAGGGGAGGATATTCAGGCAGAGGAAGAGGAACAATTTTTTTTTCAGTGATTTGGGAAGTGTTACTTACTTCAATGCCTCATTAGCTCCGCAGGGCAGGGCTCTCCCAGCTGCACAGGCGGTTTCACAGCCTCAGTGCCAGCTCTGATTCTGATTAAGTTGCCCGGTTGTGTTGTTGGGTTCAGGTGTCTCTCCTCAGCTTTCTCTGATCCACTTAATGTTCTGAGCACTGCTACTGATCTGCCACAGAGGAACCATAACCCCACACTCCTAGGAAGATCAGCCTCGAGAAGACTTCAAATCACTCTTTTTTGGTTTTTTCTTCCCCCACTCTGTGCTTCAGGGCAGTCATTTGTCTCTGCATCAGGCAGGTTCTTGTCTATCCTGATCTCAAAGATCTTCAGAGGACACCTACAGCAACCTGACAGTTCCAGGCTGGAATTTACTCTTCCTCTTTGAAAATAACTCTTAATTTAACTTAATATGTACATGGATCATTAAGACCAATCTTCGTTTGTATAAAATTAGAGTATATAATGTGGTTCTTCCAGCACCTGCATTCCCATGCCCACCCTCCCCCCCAAAATTAGTATTTCATATTTTAATTTTACTCTCAAGTAGATGGTGAGGTTTGTGGATTCATGTAAACAGGGTTCTTTATTCAATTGTTGAAAAACTAATTGCATACATTCCTCTTAAGCAAAAGTGGAAAAGCATTATCTTTTGGTCTCCTTCCTAGGTTTGTTTATTTATGGCAGATTTAATGGGCACTTCTAATGCCTTTTATGCAGTAAGTAGATTACGTAATGCCAGTTATTTAATTTCCAGTATCTCAGATTTTCTTAGTTAGGCTCATCAACATATTTTTACATTAATTATTTAACTGCCATTTTCAATCTTTTCAGTCAGGCACACTTGTGCCTACTCAGGGCACAATTAGTCACTGCATTATTATAGAATTAAACCAGTTTAAGTGAATAAAAAGAAATTTGCACATTTTGAACACAGCTACATTTTGTTCTGAATATTTTTAGCCTGAAGATTGGCTTTCAATTTCACATTAGGACATTTTTGTGTTTCAAAATGGGATAGCCAAGGCTTATGTAGTTTTCTTATTTTAAGTCCTGAATTACTTTTAAATACTATACTTCCACTTGACTAGTGACATCCCTTCTCATCCACCAATAACAAAGAGAAAATAGAGCAAATAAAACAGTTCTGAAGTACTGTTAAGGGATGTAATAAATCAATTGATATGCACAAATGCAGTGTATCCACTGCCCTTGTTCCCTTTGAAAGCACAAAATACATAACTAATGCTTTTTTCTATAAATGCCAATTCATACCTATTCTGAGTCACTACAGGTGGTGGGCTACAAACAGAACTGAGTCAAATATTTTTTATTTCAAATACTGTTTATAGATATTTGATTCAATACTTTGCACTGATAATTTTGGAAATAATTGTGTATCAGACGCTAAGAGGGTGAAAGGCTTATGCTTTGTGTTTGAGTCATAGATAAGGTTTTATTCCATGTTCTTGTGTCCCAGGTATTGCTGTAATACTAATTATAACAGATGGTAAATTTATAAAGAGTAGAATGTCTTGTTGCAATTTGAAAATGAAAAGTAAAACATGGCCATGCTATTTTCTAAGCATTTTTGAGATCAGGAGTATACTAAATAAAATCAACATTCAAGAAAAATGTCTTAAGCTTGGGTAAGAGCAGTGCCTCATCAGGAAACAGGTCAACTCTCCTTTTCAACTTTTAATAGGATTGTGAAATTAAAAGGGGCTTATTTCATTACCCTTGTTCATCTTTCTTATCCTGATTTCTTTTTGCTCTTTTGCAAAGCTTTGACTCTCTTGGAATATTAACCTTGATCGTGCAGCAGGAGATGTCTTGCATTCTTAATTAACCACTAGGTGTGTACTTGGATCAAAAATATTAATAAACAAGTTAGAAATACTACAGGATTTCTAATGTGTTTCTTAGAAAATTTTATTATAAAGCTTTCCCTAAATGTGAGAATGAAAGACTCGGTAATTCACATGAAAGAAAGTTACCCTAAAACATGTGAAGGTTTTCCTTTTTATTCCCAGATGACTGAGTCTTGCTTTGAGTAATGCCACAGAGAAATAATGCCATCACTGGACAAAGTTTAAGTATATTTCCAAGTTGTTATGCTCAAATGATCAATAACCACCACGTAAGACTTTCACGAGTACATTCACATTTCTCCTAATTTGTTCCTTCAGCCTCATGCAAAGGGTAAATCTTCCTTTATGAAGGGACGTCCCTTTTATTGATGCAGTCCTAGGGAGCTGCTCTTTGGCTTTCCATCCACCTTCTTCCACAGGCAAAGTCAGTGAAACTTCTGTCGGTGTATTGCTCTGAAGTTTTCTGCACAAAGAGTCAGTGAAAGAGCAGATAACAAATGCTAACGAAGTGTTCTTGGGAGGCTGCCAGCCCTTCTTGGCTTTCACCTGCCCCCTGAAGTCAGTGGGATGAACGCTGAGTTTCCAGGACTCTGAGGGAGGGCTGACATTAAAGCTGCACCATTTGTGCCACCAGTGCTGGAAGTGTGTGTGTCAGTCTCATTCCCAAAATCTCATTTAATGGTGTAACTGCTTTTGCACAGAGGATGGCTCTGACTTCTTTTGAAAGTTAAAATTGTTCAGTCTCAACTAAAAACTTGACCTTGCAAAACTTTACTAACACAAACAGTCTTAATCATTAAAGCAATATAATTATGGCTCATGGAAGTAAGAAATATGCAAGACTGACCTTTAAAACATGTTCTCTGGGCTATCATAACTGAAGAAGAAAAATGTTTTCCCTTTTAATTTAGGTGGTAAATCTAACAAATAATTTACACTATGAATGAATTACTTTTCCTTTTCTGAAAAACAAAACTTAATTGTCATAATTAGAAAATATATTATTCTGAATATAAAATGCTTTTTCATTAAAAGTTTAGTAAGGTTATTTAATGCTATAAAAGTACTCACTGTGTGTCAGCAGCACCCACATTAACCCAGCCGACTGAAGCTGCTCCATCCGTTAACTCAGTGGGCTGTGAAATCCATTCTCTCCATAAGCCTTGACACTCTAGACCTCAGTCTAGTGGATCCTCAGTGAACTGAGGCTCCCATGATGAGTTACCAAGTGAATGATACTCTGATAAGATCTTTTTTAGGCCCTGACACGACAGATTCAGAGTACCAAAAAAAAATTGAATGGATTCTCATTTTTCAAGGTTCTTCAGTTTAATGTATATTTGATAAAGAAGTTATGTTTAGGGGTTATTTCAATGCTGTCCAAACTTCACGTGAAATTTTATAAAGTGCTTCATTTTTTTTTTTTTTTTCAAGTTTTTGAAGCTAGATTGAGTTTTCAGTAGACAGTTGGGGGACAGACATTCCTATTGCTCACTGCCAATGGCTAGAGCAGATTTTACATCCTCCACCCTCCTGTCAGCAGCTCCTCTCTCTGCAGGATGGGTGTACAACCATGGAATGATTGGATAGGTCCTATTCACACTTCAGAGTGGGGTTGTTTAATTAAAACTGGTTGGTGAGGGGGTCTAAATGGCTGACCTTGAACTGCAGGATCAGGGAACAGTGTGTTCCCACTCTCTGATACACATTTCCTATGCCTCTGGCTTTGTTTTTCCTTGTTGCTTCACTCCCGTTTGAAAGGGTTTGGAGAATTACCACTAGAAAACTTTCCAGTTCTTTCTGCCTTCCTGCTGGGGTGGGTGCTGTCTGCTGTAGTATAAAATTCATCCAAAGAATTTAATTTGAAAGCCAGGAGGTCCCTGAAGACATCAAATCCTTCAGAAACCAGATCTTCACATTTTAGCTTCAGAATTGGTGGTTACAGGCTGATAGGGTAGAAAAGATTGTAAGTTTGAGTGGGACGAGACATTCTTTGCTGCACTGTGATTCTTAATGGACATTCAGAGTACACGTACAGCTGCTGGCATAGGGGAGGGCAGATGTTAACTTGGACTTGCTTTTTGTCTCTTTCAGTCACTTGATATCCTCTGGGTTTCATCGGTGTCTACTAGGATCATGCTGGCAAAGTTGTTGAGATCCCTGAAAGGAGCTGCTGGGGCAGAGAGCTCTTCCCACTATTTCCAGGGTCTGTTTCTGCTGCTCTGGATTTTGGTATAAAGCACAGCCCATGAAACCAGACCTGTGTCAAGTCTTTGTGTGCAGCTGAGACAGCATCGACCCCAATGGGCTCCTGTGCTGCACCTGCACACGCTGGCCCAGCTCAGAGCTGAGTCCTTCCCCACTTTCTGAGGAGCACTGAGAGCTGTGGAGCTCCTCTGACACCTGAGAACAGGCAATAGCCAAAGTCCATCTCTACACAGTCTTGGCTCTTTGTTTATAGGATTAAAAAGAAAAATATACATTTTTCAACAACTATATGGCTCCCAGGGGCAAAACCTTTTTAATTCAGATATGACCATGATATGAAATGCTGCAGGAAGCTGGCCCTCAGAGATAATGAAATCGTGTGTTTTTGTGTTAATTGATACAGCAGGAGAGTGCCCATTTGTACATATGCCTGCTGCTAACCTTCTACCCTGGGGGATAATAATTTATAATTAGGCCAACTAGTTCCTTGTCAATAAACAAGTTAGACGACTTTTCAATAGGATGCTGTGATTATGATGATTTTGCTGTGAGCCAAGTTTATCTATTCATAGTTTAAAAATTATAAAAAACTTCATGAGACAGACCAGCTAAGTGTCTCTAGAGAGAGAGATAGAGAGAGTCCTGATTGTTATCTTTTCTATAGCATCTTCATACCCATGGAGGCTACAGCTTTATAAAATGAAAAGTAGCAGATAAAGAGGCAGCTTGCAGTGGAGATTGAAGATTATATTATTAATTTAAAAATTATTATGTATTAAATTTTATCTGCTTAAAATTGAATGAATCAAACCATGATCCATTGAAGTATTAACAAGATTTCAATTAAACTTTGCCATAGTGTTCTTACTCAGTTATTCTTTCCACTACCAGGTAGGAGGAACCCCTTATTATAATACACCTGTAAATGTTGGACCCCAATTGCCATGTAATAATGTGATGATAATATAATGCAAATTCTGCAAAATATCTGTAATTAAGTATTCATGAGGCTTGATAATGGCTCCTTTACTATTATACAACTTTAAATCT
This sequence comes from Platysteira castanea, assembly GCA_013397175.1. NCBI lineage: Eukaryota > Metazoa > Chordata > Aves > Passeriformes > Platysteira > Platysteira castanea. The sequence goes on along the minus strand of VYXC01000927.1, from coordinate 360,667 downwards.
ATATGGAGATTATTTCTTAGTATTCATGCTATTCTAACAGTAATTTGTATTTAGTATCATACTCTGTCTATTTTGATTATATTTTATAATAAGGTGCAGCAGGATTAGTTATTGGATGTTTCTTAATTTGCATAATGAGCTCCTTAAATTTATGAATTTGGAAGCAATTATCCCAAAACCTTGTTTTTAAAAACATGTAGTCCCAAGAACCAGGGAACGTGTAAAGGAAAGTATTTCCTTGAATGTAGGGTGATTTGAAGCAAAATATCTGAATCACCTTCTTCAGTATGTTCATGTGTTGGTTGTGAAAGAAATTAAATATTTGATAGATGGCACATACTGGTAAAAAATTTGAGAATGCCCATTTTAACTTGATGATAAAAGTGTTCACCTTCCCTGAACTCTTGCTTTAACTGACCAGTGTTCCTAATTCTGTCTCTGTATGTTGACTACATTTTTTATTTATATATATCCACATACATAGGCACATATATATGCGTGTGTGACTTAGTACATATGTTTTTGTATGTTAAATATTATTAATGTGCATATTGCATATATTGTACGTACACATTAAATTTCTCACTGTATAATTAACAGCATTAGAAGTTTTTATGCAGATTGATTTATCTGTTGTGTAATAGCCAAATTTTAGACCCTGAGAATTTTTCACCTCACTCCCTGAAGTCTGAGCAACAGTTTCAGACAGCTCACTTTTTAATTAGAGGTGCCATCTACTTCCTGAGGTAATTTACTGGCCGTCATTCTAATACCCAGTATATCCCCACAGCTGCTGGATCTAAATCCCCTGCAAACAGCAGTGGTGAAAATGAGTAAACCTGTGTAATGCACTTGTGTCATTTGCTGCATAGTATAGTTAGGAGAAGAAAAACATTAATTTTAAATCTATTGTACTTGAAGCTTTCACTGTTAAATGACCACTCTACCTCAAGGTCAGGTGCTGGAAGAAGCTAACTTGATGTGAAATGCTCCCTATTGTTTATTTGGGTTTAATTTTTGTGTTTTCTTTTGGCATTATTATTCTAGTTTTATGAGCATGAGAAATATATTCATATACACACACATGTATAAAAATTATATTATAAAATATGTTCACGTGTGTTTTTACATGTCTAAGGAGTTAGGATTCTTAGAAATCCTTTCTATTGAATGGAGGGCACTTCAGCCTCTTATCACTTTGAATTGTGCCCTGTGTGATTAGTGTTGATCTTTCCTGTGCAGTTTCAGGGTCACTGTGACACTGTAAACCCCATAATTTAAGGTCTACATAAACAAACATGCCTAAATCCTGATGTTTAAAATGCATCAAAGAAGTTCTGCTTCTACGGTGACTTCTGTAAACTTGTATTTTGTCTGGATGATTGAAGTCTATGAAGTATTAACAAAATGTGACAATGCAATCTCCCAGCTACTCCCATTTAAATTCATGTTTTGAGGATCATCTGCCCTGATGTGCCCCGTTCCTGTCAATGCACCTCTTGCCAATCTTGGGGACCTTGATCAATGATTTCTGCAGAAGAAAATCACTAAAGTTTTAGGGAGAAATCAGACTTCACTCTTATTTCGCCTGTATTGCTATCTCAAAATCTCCTTGTCAGGCTCTGTGTAATAGGATGGGGAAAGGGTTTATTCTCCTTACTCATGTCCAGCAGATCCCTTCAAGTTTTCCCTGAGATATTGCCTTTCTTGCTCTGTTAAATCTCTAAGTCACTGATCTAACCTGATGGAACCAAATTTCCAGTGGAAAAGTACAGCTAGGAAACGCTCCCTTCTGAAAATCAAATCCTTGACTGTGCAAGGTGAATTCGAAAGATAAAATCTTGTGGTTAGTGCACTGCATTAAGATTAGGAAAACTGAGTTTTGCTGGTTAGCTCTGAGCGCCTTTCAAAAGGCTTTTGGGTCAGGCCCTTAAATATATGTGAGTCTCCTGAAATAATTCTGCTGCTACTCTTATAGAGGTGTTATGACCACAAGTATGTTGAAATAGGAGAGATCAACAGAGAAAGTCAATCAGTGTGGGGAGGACGCACATGCAAATAGCTGTGTGTAAGTTAGGCTCCTTGACCAGGTTTCTCTGCTTAATGACAGGGAGCAAACATGTCTCAAATTATTTTCAATTGCTCAATTTGTTCACTCTCTTTAACTTAGAAGATGACATGCAGTCGATGTGAATGTTTAAAGATTTCCAGCTGGGTAGAAGATGGCCTTGAAATTTTTTTAAGAGGTCTCAGGGACAGTGGATACCTTTCTGAAACAGCACAGTGCTAGGAGAGGTTACCAAGGTTTAAATAAACATCTAACCTCAAGAGTTTGTCATCCAAACTGAAGTTAGAAACGTCTCTGTATGCATTAGTGTTTAGTCATCCAATGTTTGAATTAAGGGCTTTTTGTCACAGCAGAAGCTTGCAGTCTGGGAACACGGTCCAGAGGAAGCGGAGCATGACTAAAACTCTGGCAGACAGATTATTGGCTGCTGGTGGCAGGAGGAAGTCTCTAAACTAAGAACCCTCAATAAATAGAGACAGCCTGTACACGGCTGGGGCTGGGAGACTGAAAGCTTCTGAACCACAGCTGGTGGCAGGAATTAGAGCCTGAAAGCTACAGCTGAATGTTTCTTTACTCACACCATGGATTTTTGATCCTGACACACAGCAGCTAAAATAAATCCTAGGATATGCAATCAGCTCATGATTGCATGCCTGCTGGAGATCTCACTCATGTCTGCAGGAATCAGCCGATGGTGATGGATGGTTATGTGCCCTCTCTGTGGGATCTCATCCACGGTGCCTTCAAATGACCTGCTTGAATCCCCTCCAAATCAGGGCATAGAGTATTGGCCATATCAGCATTTGCCTGCTGATCTGTAGCAGCTTTTGAGGTGCTGCTGAAAGTAGTTCTGCCTCACTCAAAAAAAAAGGGAAATGGAGGCCTGGAGAAATCCTTTTGTGTCCAGTCTCTTGACTCACTGAGGAGGCATTTGAGAGAGCTGTGAGTAAGGGGAAGGAGACTGCAGAAATTCATGGCTGAGTCAGTGCTGTGGAAACCCGAGGTTTCTGATATACTGTGTTAAAGCACATTTTAGCAATTTGTACAGATAAGCTGTTCCATTTGTACTGTAATGGTAGACGGACAGCGAAATGCAACAACTGCTGAATTTCAGGCCAAACTCTTAATAGTTTTCTTGTCCTTCTGGGAGTTTTGAAGCACTCCAATAAGAGCCTTTTATTGTAGCTGACATGGGGCAGCACGAGGTGAAAATTCTCCTTAGGCTTTTCTGTATAAACAAGATACACTGATTAAAAAAACTGCAGTGAATCACTCATCTTAATTAACCCTGAGCTTGCTATCAGTCTGCAGGGATTGCAGCAGCTGTGCTTTCATCTCACGTTCCTCTAGGAAAATTCAGTCACTTCTCCTTCCCTTGAGGGCTGTGTGCTCTGGGATGTGGGGTCACAGACCACTCTGTCCCAGGCAATGCTGGCCTCAGTAACTGAAGATGTGATCAATAGCAAGTGCCCACCTACTTGTGAGAAGTTCACTGTTAGTCTGACACAAACCAGAAAGTGAAATATATTTCAGCTTCATACCCATAAAACGTTGCTGCTGACCTCCTGGTCTCACATGTCAGAAATCAATTCTGGCTTCATTAATTTGGAAATGGTTGTGTTTTGCCATTTTCTGAAGTCCCTGTGAAAGTTTTATGTGAAGAGAAGGTGGTGCTCTGCTTGTAATTGAATTCCTGGTGAATTATTTAATTCAAAATGTCTTAGAGTTAAGCAGTCTGTAAACTATATTTTCCAAACTGATCCTTCAGCAGAGAGCAGATCATGTCTGTAATTTCAGCACTTTCCTGCTGCAACACAAATCTGTCTGCAGAACAAGTAATGGCACAACCACTTGGACAAATGCATCTTTCCAGACATGCTGAAGGGAATTTGCATAGGGAATTGGACAACAAATATAGACAGAAAGCAGTCTTTCACATCATTAGTAATAGGCACTTTTTGTGTGTTGTGATTTTAGTCAGATTGTGAGTGTGCATAATTAGGAAGAGATTTGCAAAGATATGAAATAACCAAAATAAATTAGGTGAAGAAACACAAATGGAAAAGCAACAGTCTTGATTTAAATAATGATTTTTTCTGATAGTTTGGCTAATTTACTGAGGTAAATTACATGATAAACATATTATATTGATTTCTTATGTACTAGATTTTTTCTTCTGGGATTTGCTAAATGTTTGTGTATTCTTGTCCTGCAGCACACAGGAACATTTAAGAATATGCTGCAGCACTGACATCTTTCCTGTTACTATTATTTATCATTTATATTGCAGTAACATCTATTGCCGGTCCTCTGATACAGATGCAGGGAATGTTTCAAGTCCAGCCTCTAACAAAAATATAGAATCTGAAGAGAATTTTATGAAAATTGAAGCGTTTTGTGGCAAACGAGATTTTGCAACCACTTATTTTTGTTTATCACCAGCCCTCTTTCTTTGGAAAACAAACCATATGGTTTTCAACTTGCAAGAAAGATGCAGACAGCCCCTGTTACGGCAGATTGCCTCCAAAAAGTTGTCCTCGGGCTGGCTCAACATCTTTGATAATCAGTAGCAGTCTCACTTTGCTCCGCGGTGAGACATGTCCGGTTCAGCTGGGTTTGAACATTTGTTCAATTATTTCTTGTTGTTTTTTCTGGGCTTGCACTGCACAGATTTATATGTGTGTCCTTGAGCCAGTCATTCCTGCTGTCCAGGCTGTGTACAAAGAGCAGTAAAGGTTGTTTTGCTACATTGGAAAACATTCTCAGTGGTACAGGAGCCTGCCTGGCTGGGGGAAGTCACGGAGCTGAGCAGACCCAGGGTGAGCCCGGGGAATCAAAATATAAAGAAAACAGGAAAGATCCTTGATTGCTTTTAGCATTTGTACTTCATGTTCTTGGCAGAGTTCGTTGGTTGGTTTTTATTCCATACCACTTCCACTGTGGTTGTGTTTTATTGGCATTTTTTTTGGTGAGTTTTGGTGTTATTATTGGCTTCTCTGTGTTTTTGTTGTGAGGGAGTTTTGCATTTTTAGTGTGTTTCTTATGTAATATGGCTCTTCTTGCTTGTGTTATGGCACATTTCTTTCATCATGGTTCTGTCTGCATTTTAGTGCATTTTTGGCTTTTTTGGTGAAATCAGTTTGTAATTTTATTTTTTATTTTTTACTTTTTTGGTTTGTCTTTTTTCTTCAGTTTTGCAGATTACATAGAATTTTTTTCTTTTTCACATTTGTTTTCATTTGGGGGGTTTTTGGATAGGCTTTTCTGTTGGAATTCTGGAGGAGGCGTTTACTATTACTTGTATTTAATTTTCTGCTTTTTGGTATCTTATATTTCTCCTAATTGCATTTTCTTTTCCTGTTAAAAAATATTTGGAATTTTTTTCCCATTTGGATATATTTATATTTTTAAAATCTCTTTGAGTGGATTTGGCATTTAATAGTATTTTTCATTATTTGACAGTTTTGGTGGTTTGGGGCATCTTTGAGTGGTTTTTGACATTTTAGTAGTTTTTTCTTTTGGCATTTGGTGTCATTGTTGGTGCGTTTACCAGTGAATCTGGAACTTTTTAATATAGTTTTGGGCTTTTTTTGTATTTATTTTTCATCTTTGATGTGCTATTTTTAACATTTCAGGGAATATTTCAGCATTTTGGACTATTTTTTAGCAGTTTTTTTCCCCTGCTATGTCTTTGCCATCTTGACAGTGCAGATGATAATGGTTATGGGGAGAGTGCTGAAGGCCCTTGTGTGGCCACTTCTCTGGGACTGGCCAGATTTCCTCCTGCAGTTCAGCCCCTTGGAGAGAGGAACTAAAACTGTTGTCATGTGATGTCAAGTGATGCTGGATAGTTTGCTGATGAGAGAAAATAATGTGGCCTAAACCTGTATGCAATTCTGGGTTGAACCCCCATGGAAAGTGCCTCGAGAGCATCCCCAGCTCTGTTAAGTGTTTGGAAGGTTCTGGAACACACACAGCCTGTGGGAAGTCTCTCTCTGTTGGGCTCAAAGGTGTCTCATCTCTCGTGTGGCTCTCAGAAGAGGTCTTTTCTCTCTACTCTCTACCAGTGACAGTGTTCTGTCTGAGAGGATGCCTGAAGTGCTTGGAGAAATGCTGTAGAATCTCTGAAATGGTCACGCTCTGGGTACCAACACTTCTGGCATGAATTTCTCAAGCCACAGGAGGAATTTTGCCCTTGTAAAAGCGCCTGCTTTAAGTCTGTCCTGTGGTCGCACTGACACCAGAGGAGATGCACTGCTGCTCTCTCATGCATGGCATCCATTTGGCTGGGAGGCTCCCTGGGACTGTGTGCAACTCCTGTGGCAATCAGGGGTTTTACTGGAAAGCTTGGTTTGTCCTGCTGATAATAGCTTTTATAATTTGTGCTGCAGCAGTGCCCAGAGGGTCGTAATCTGACCGGGACACTCTGTGCCAGGCAGTGCTCGGGCACGGTGGAGCTACATTTACAATTCAATTAAGCTGTCTAAAATTGGGAGCCTCTCTTGCATGCACAGCAGAGAGAAGGGTACTCCAAAGCCAGCTGGGACTGCCCATCTTTCTGAGCCATCAGCCCAATTTTCAGTGCCAATGTACCAATGGTCACAGGAGAGGTGGGGCTTGGGACCCCTTGTGGGGGTGACATTGTGATTTGTGCGTGAAGTTAAAGCAGCACAGATGTGAAATGCTTTAGGATCCCAACCCAAGGGCCTGATTTTAAATGTAAACCTGCCCAACAGGACGTGGGAAGTATACTGAAACTCCATGGAGTCCAATATTTAAGCCCTCTCAGTGAAATCCATCTGCACCATCCGGGTAGGGTCTGTCTGCACCATCCCCTGCCACAGATCCCCGTAGCCATCAGCCCCTTGCTGTGAGGGACTGTGGCCTGTGACAACTTTGATGACCTAAAGGGACAGCCATGCACATCCAAGCTGCATTTCCATGGGGATGGCAGAATGCAGCCTCAGTTTCCAAATCTTAATTAAATGCCCAGTGAACTAGAACAACAAAATAGCAGCTGAAGATGATGCAGGTTTATTCTCTTTTTCTGTTTAGCTATCTAAATGACAGATAGGAGCTGCAATTCTCTAAGTGCGTGTGATAACTGAATGACAACGTGAGACTTCCTTCTGTTGCAGAACAGTTGTCTACAAAAATTCACCCACGATTTCACTGATTGTTTTGGAGGGTCAGAGGAACACATTAATAACACTGAAATAATGGTTAGAATCATTTTTGACCTGCTGATTTTAACCACCGGGTGTTGCATTCATGCCCTAGCAATTTATTTAATAATGTTTTCCCACCTTGAAACTTACTGTATCATCCCAAATCTTCTGTTTGAAATAGTTGTTTCAATTGCTCAGCTGGCTCTTGCTAGTGTAATTTAACATTTTCATTAGCTCAGTAAAAGAAAGCATTTAAGGACTTTTATGTTTCAAAGGCGTGATATGTGTCATGGTGGGAATCAGGTAGGAATTACTATTGTTTAATGAATACTTTATGGATTCTGTAAAGTAATTACATAATATAATTAAATTATTTGAAATTCAGTTTCTAACTTTGTTTTGTTAATAGACTTAATTTGATCTTTGGGTAGGGAATAAGTTTCTTTCAGTTAAGCCCTCTGTAGGCAGAAGAGAGAATATGTCATTTGCACATCGGTGTCTTGGGACTTCATGGGAAAGAAAACCAAAGAGCTTCCTTGTTTTGATCTATTCTCTGTTTGATGGCTTGTGTTCAGCATCAGGAAGCTACATAATTGCTATCAACCACTCACTGCATTAGCTTATTTGAAATCTTTTTCTATAAATTTATTCCACAGCTGTTAACAGCAGGCTTGTAGGTGAAACAATGCTTGTGCTCAGTTTCTCAACAGGAGTTTCTGTTTACCAGAGTCATATATGGAAATCTCCTGCAGAACATCCTGCACATATGAGGATTCAAACATAAACTAAATATTTGTGGAGGCTGATCAATTAACTCTTACTGAGGCAAACTGACGTGGAACTCAGTGACCACTTGGTTATTAACGTAGCACTTGTGCTTTGGACATTTCTGGCCCTTTTTTCACCCTCTTTTTTGGGACAATTCAAGGTGAGACTTCAAGAATTCAAAGATTCCCAATCTTTTTGTTAATTTGTCTGGGAAAATAAGTGAATGATTTTCATCTTGGATTAAGTATGTGTTTTTTCTCTTGGCTAGTAGGCCTTCCCAAGGACATCAGTTTTCTTTTGTGGTAACTTCATTGCAGTTCCTTAGAGGACCCTGTTCTGCCACAGCCCACAGCCCATGGCCCAGCAGGTCACACAGACCAGTGGAACTCTGCACTTGTTCTGTGACTGGCTTAAATGGGTATAAAAATTAAGCAGCTCTGTATTTACCATCTTTTAGGGTAAAAGAGAACTCTATTCAGGAAACCCAGAATAGAAGCTTAGGAAATTACATAATTGAAAGTCCCTAGCCACTGAATTAGAACATGGGCACAGTTTTGGAGACGGAATTAAAAATGTGTTCCGATGTTTCAGAATTTCCTTCTTTTTCTGCATGGAATTACAAATCATCTCTGAGTTCTCACTGTGCAAAGTGGCTGAGCCTGAAGTCTTGGTCCAGGTCCGTTCTCTCACTGTGCTTAGAAGTAAAAAAGAAAAGTTTTCATGACTTATTGAAACAGTTAGGAGGCCTGAGCCAGTAGTTAAATAGTCAAGGTCTGAGTATATTAAAAAATGTCAGAGAATAAACTGTATTTCTGAAGGATGGAACCAGCAGCAGAGTGTGTGCACTCTCTCAGGAGCTGACCAGTTATTTACTGCAAAACCTGCACCTTCACTTCCAGAAAAAAGAGTGCATTTAAAACACACTTCAGTACAAACAGCCCAGCTTTTTAATGGAAAATTAAATAATCATGCTTTAAGGGGAGATGGCTTCTTTCTCCTTTTTTTTTTTTTTCTGCCTCTTTTTTTTTTTTTTAAGAGTTTTAAGTAGGCAGCCTAAATGAATATGTTCTTTAATTCAAGTCTTAAAAATGAGACTGTTCTCAAGATGGACCATAAGAGAATGCAACCTGCCAGCTTAATTAAGTTTCTGGAATGCTTCTGGGCAAAATTAATGTATGTGGATGAAAGCCAAAATCAGCCTGACTGAACAGATTTTAGCTAGTACACCACAACTCTGAGAAACACAAGGACCTTAAAGCAAGCAGCCTAGCAATATTCATTACAGTGGTTAGAGAACTGTCTATCCTTTTTGTGGATGCCAATCTGCATTTATTGTTGTTTATTTTTGAGCCAATATGGCTATCAGAACAATCTTAAAGTAAATTAGAAATTAGAAAATGATTTGCCATCATTTTATGCTTCAAACTCTTATTAAACAGCAGTTGATGAAAATAGAAAGCTAGATTTACTCAAATAGCCTGAGTGTGAAACTGAATTAGTTCATAATGCAATAGAGGCCTGTGATATTAATGTCTTTTATGAACATGAACTCCTAACTTGGCCTTTATCTCTCACTAGAAAAGGATCTCTGCATTAAACACTTCCCTAGCCTGGTCAGCAGATGCTGTTCCAGAACATTTGGAGCCTTTAGCAGCGCTTTGCGTAGGCTGCATTCACTTGCCACAAAGAGAAGAAAACACAAAATTTTCTGCTCTTTGATCCCCTAATTCTTCATGTCCATGCTTTGCCATGGTGATAGCTCTACTGCAGTCCTGTGTAATCCAGTGCTTTATTTTTCAGCATTAAAATGGAGGTAATGTGGCAAAGATGGGTCACAGAACCACAGAATCAGCTGAGTTGGAAGGGACCCACAAGAAGCATCGAGTCCAACCCCTGGCCCTGCACAGGACAGCCCCAAGACTCACACCCTGTGCCCCGAGAGTATTGTCCAAATGCTTCTCAAGCTCTGCCAGGCGTGGTGCTGTGACCACTGCCCTGGGAGTCTGTGTTTTAGCTCAGCCAAATCAGAGAGTCATGCTGACGTCTTTACTGAAACACAGCCCCCACCGCCTGCAGGGGGAATCTCAGCCCAGAAAGAAGGTCAGGATCAGAACACATTTATCTGTTGCATATTTCCAACAGCTCTGGGCAGCTCCAGTGAGCAACCACGGGAAATGCACGCACTGGAAATACAGAACTGCACTGCATTATATGCACATGGTGGTAATTCAAGAGAAATTGATTAACTGGTGTCACTGCAGAGCAGAGACATTCTGGTGTTCTTATTGCCCCTTGAAGGAAGGTGAACATTGCCAATCTCTCTCCTGTTCTATGAAATGTTTCCTTTTCTGTGAAAAGGGCTTTCACAAAAGCTTTGCTTCTCAGTGTACAGTGGCCTAGGAATACTCTGAAATGCTGCCTTGCTGGGACTGCTTTAGCCAAGCCTCTCCTGCAAAGGTGAAGAGGGCTTTGAGTGACACCCCTGTGGTGTTTCTTCAGAGTATTTTTGATGATGAAGGTCACTTATCAAAGAAAATTTCACTTAGAAAACTTCTTGGTGCCAGAAATGATATTTTCTTCTGCTTTTCCTTTGAATTGTGGTTACTAGTAAGAACCTGGTATTCATCAAGTTGGAAACAAAAGCAGACTGACCCAGTTTTCTCCTGCCATCAGCGGGCTGTAATCTTTAAAAGGTAACCACCCACAAAGGGCTCCTGACAATTCTGCTCTGTCACCCGGCAGAGGCAGAGCCTTGTCCAGCTGAACCAAGTTGTTTCAAAACAGTAGAAAACTGGAACCTGCTTTCCTATCTGATATAGTGCTTGCTGGGATTTTCTAACATCTTAGTAATGGGCTCTTAAACACTCACTGTCTGACAAATGAACACAATAGAATCACAAAAATTTCCTTTCCTCACAACATTATGCTGAAAGTATGGGCCCAATTGACTGCTCTGACAGTTCAGCAGATTTAGTGATGCCAAATTGTTCTGCAACTGACACGGAGAAATTTTGCTCAGATTTATAGCTGAACACTAAAAAGGCTTCAAATAGGTTTTGAAGCAACAAAGATATATTTTCCTTTCATAGCCTTGTATCACCTTCCGGAGTACAAAGGTAATACCTGCACATCATGTCAGATCCCTCTTGCTTTTTCTGGGCATTAGTGTATCAATTGTTATGAATAATATAGGCAGGATGCCTGTTTTCAAAGAAGTCTATAACAAAACTCCTACTGATTTCAAAAGGAAAGTCCTCTCCTTAGGCTCAGATCCACCAGCCGTGGCAGTACCCTGCCTACAGAAATTACTGACACATGCACAAATATAGGCACACCAATACCAAACCCATGGCATTATATAATAATGTTAAAAATGAAAGTCTGGTATTTTTATCTCATAATTTCTAATTGCGTTTCATTAAGATTAATGGCATCTTATTTCCCTTGTGTTCATGTCACACTTGGTTTTAAAGCACGTCTGTTATGTAGCCTGACAATTTTTCATGCAATTATCTTTCAGGAATTAGTATAACTGGGCAGTAAACTATTAGCAAAACAGGTGTTGACTTAGCTAGAATTAAATGTAAAAATGTGATCTAAATCTGGTTATTTAGATACTTTGCTTATGATTTGAGGTCATTTTAAAACCAAAAATAATTTTGAACTTGGACTTTTCTCAGTATGCTTTATTTTTAAGGGTTTTTTGGATTAGTGAAGGTTATATGTGGAGCTTCATAAAAGCATTCATAAAAATGTGTAACCTCAAGACATAAGAGCAAATTAATTTAGACAAAATGAAATAATTTGTCCCTGAGGTAAACTGGTGGCAGTAAGCCAGTCACTGGTTTGGACCATCATGTTTTGTATTGTTACTTGGAAGTGGTTTCCATTTGGAGCTGGCTCACTCCGGGTTGGCGCTGTGGAAGTGCCTTTGGGAGAGCTGCTCTCTGCAGATTTTGAGGGTCGTGGTCCATAATTCAACTCCAGTAATGTTCAGGATTACAGCTTTTGCATGGGAGATTTTACTAACTGGTTGAGACAGCTCCACTGTTCTTAATCCTTGTGAATATAAACGGATATAAATATTGGGGAATACGTTCTGCAGGGAGAAATAAGCTTCAGGCACAACAGTCACACTTATAAAGTATTAGCAGTCCTCATAAGAGAAATGTTTCTTATTTTTTAAGTACACTATTTTTGTGCTCCATCTTCCTTTGAAGTCAGTTTTGCCTTTGATTTAAATGAGTACTCTATGGGACATAGACAATTTTAGTCAACATTTTTTTCACATTTCCATTGCTTCATGCTAACAACCCCGAGCTTCCAACACTTGGATCAGGGGCTTCGAGCAAGCCCTGTAACTTTTCTGCCTCTCTCCATCTCTTGGAAACATCACCTGTGCTCAGTAGTTTATATTTAGCTGAGCGCATGCTTTTAATGGTCCATATCTGAAAGTTGTGAATTTCAGACAAAGTTTAGATTCCTGCCTTGTTTTCAGCCCCAGGAGATTGAAATTCTGAAATTCAGAAAAGCCAGACATTATTCTAAATGCACTTCTGAGGTAATGATAGAGCTCATATTGTTTCTCTGGAAAGCACTGATGTTGCTATTCAGTCAGACAAGATTAAATATTGCTTAATGGTTGTAAAGTTCTTTGAAGGTGAAATGTGCTATACAAATGATACATTATTTATATTAGTACTGCAATAAGCCTCAAGAAATAATCATGGAACTTAATAAGAAGTTAATTTCCCTAGATTTTTTCTTCAACATCCCATAAAAGTTAATAGAAAATTACAGTCCTACACTCAAAGTCTAACGTAATGATTCTAAAGACCTATAGGAAGGACATATTACTCCCTTTAGAGAATCTTATATGAAACTTCCTATAGAATCTTACAAGTTTCATTTCTATTAAAGTCTGTAGGACTTAGTCTTGGTGGTTTTTTTTGGCTCTTGTTTATCTTTTTCTGTTCATAAAATGAGATTTTATTAATTCAGGAACCTGTTTTTCATGCACTTTCTGAAATTATCAGTCCAGAAATTAAAGTATTCTTATGCTCTACAGAAGAGCAGCATTTGCAGACTTCTAAAGAGAAAAGAGAAATTTTATTTTACCTGTCATTTCTAGCACATCAAGAGCTGTTACAATGTGTTTAAAATGCATTTACATGGGGTTAGTTAACATAAATTCTTTGTAGAACCTTTGATGCCAGTGTTGCTGTGGCATTTTGCTAGTCAGCATTAGTCTCACCCAGTTTCACAAAGCATAAAAGCAAATATATCAATTTTATTTTATTTTTTTTTTTTTTGCTGTGATCTCCATTTTTCTCTGTCTTCTCTTCTTGTATGTGTTTCTATTTTATGATTACTGGATTGTTTTTCTCCACTTCTCCTACTGTTAATATGAAACCTTTTTATTAAAAAGATGTAATATTGCAAAAATGTTTTATTACATTTGTAAAAAATATTCAAGGCAGTACGATGTCATCTAGAAGATACAGTTTTAGCAGTTTCATCTTCGGGACTGACTTAGTGTTGATTTACTCTGACAGAGCTTGCTTCTTTAAACAAAACAATCCCAAATTATGTTTGAAATTCAAGGAGTTGGCTGAGTAGAATTAGGAGGAACTACTTTACATTTTTTATGAAGTTGAGGGACTATTAAGCAGTACTTCATTAATTTCAGTTCTTTGTGAAAAGTCATCAGCCTTGAGACTATTGTCACAGCAAAGAATTTGAGAAGTACAAATACTCAGAATACCCTGTGGAGAGTTTCTGTACTTTGGTTTTATGCATGTGTGGGGGTCTATCAACACTTCTCTTGCCCAGCTTCAAACAATTGAGCTTCACCCTCAGTAAGCACCTCCCCTGAGCTGTGGTGCAACAACCAGCTCCAAAGGCCTGACACACGAGAAAAGGGAAAACAAAAATTGTCAAAGCAGCTTTCATTTAGATAAGAATAAGCTTTTGGAAATAAGGAACGTATTGTGGAATTTACAGATTAACTAATCCCAGGATTTGCCAGTCAGTACAAAGAACCCTGTCTCCAGAAGGAAAGACTGATCATTTCAAAAGGCACTTTGGCAGTAGTGGGGTCTGGACACGAAGGGATGTGGGGGGAGCAGGGCTCTGCCTGGGCTGGGGTCAAGTGTGGGCTGTGCTCAGTTTCCCATGCAAGGCAGGCTCTGCCTGCCACAGAATGGGGCTGTGGGGGCACCTCTGCTAACAGCAGTGAGAGAAAAGAATGACCCATCCTCCTCTGGGTCGCGTCTGGCGCTTGGGACGTGAGGGTCCAGCCAAGGGAGGGGTTGGCTGGGCGCTCAGTGGGCACTGGATCCAGCAGGAAGTCACAGGAGGGGATCAGAAAGGGGCAGAAGTGATGCCAGGAAGATTTGGAAGGAGCTCTGCGCCTTGGAGCAGGAGCAGCTTGTGGGGAGCACCTTCACCCCCTGCTTTCTCCCCTCTCTGTGAGGAGGAGTGTGGAGGAAAGAGCTTTCCTCTGACTGCTCAGTAAAGCCACTATATTAATTATCTTTATTAAAAAAAGATTTTCCATAAAATTCCTTTTTTGACCAATCAAAATTATGTTCCCTGATCTTTTCCTGTTTCAGGCTAGTGGGCAGCTGAAATTCCTCCACAGATTTTAAACTCAAGGAAATAAAATAGTTTTTTCTGTAGAGAAACAGCTTTTTGGCTTGTCTTTCCTTTATTCTTTGACTTAAAGTTATGATTTTGCTTATAGTGTATTCCTGCAATTCCTTCAGTTTTATTTAAACTCTCGTGTGTAATTTAGGAAGGTCTTTCACAGGCAAATAATGTAACAAGTGCAAGGCAAAACTTGACTTGTGCCATTATTGAAAGGGCTTGTCAGTTAAGAATTCTTGTGCTTTTTTTTTTCTGAAAAAGCTGCACTACAACAACAATTTTGTAATTTTCAACGGGGAGAGATTTTTGTTTACAGAAGCAGCTGGGAAACCAGATGGAACGTCTGATTTTCTTATTTTCTTTTTTTTTTTTCTTCTTGCTTTAACTAAGTTCTCTGCCATTAGAGTTGGTTCCTTTTCTTGGGAAATAGATGTGGCTGCTATATTCTCAGCATGGGATTTGAACACTTCCTCCTCTTTTAGAAATTCCTGTTGTGTTTCAGAGCTGCTGGGTCAATGCTGAGTTTGTTCACCTTTTGGAACAAATGCTCACAGCATTCCATGTGATACCAGGTGGTCACAAAGGATGTGTGTAGGAAACAAATGGGAGTCAATTTCTGACTGAAGAATACCCCAAATTGACCTTTTTTTTTACAGTGGGCTCCCAGTAAAGGAGCATGTCCCAAGCCTTCACCTGAAATAAAATGACTTCTCTCTTCTAACCATTTTGTGGCTTAGAAGATGTGATCAGACTTATTCCATTTGGTTCCTTCAGCTCCCTAACAAAACAGAGGGAATTTCAAGTATATTGTCTTATTCAAATAGTTTCCAGATTTTCCAGCATAAGAACTAGCACACCATTCTCAGTCTGAGCCACAATTTAAAGTTTGTTTGTCTTTTTGATGGTACCAGTTGAGTCCTAAGCCTTTCATCTTCACCCCTTTGATATGTTAGTGAAAATTTGAAAAACAAAAGTGTGTATACACTTACCTTTCTGGCCAAAGCTAAATAGTACCGAAGTCTCAATACTGAGTATTTGTGTCTTAGAGCTTCAGGTATTTCTGGCTCTGATATTTCTAATTTAGATTTGCTGAATCACTGTTTTCAGTTTTAGTGAGCCACACATGTAAATGTGCTGTTTCCTGATAGAAGTACCTCCACTGTCCTCCAGCCAGCTGAAAAGTCAAACTGAGCAAATCTTCCTTCAGAATTTTAAAATTTGATAGAAGTTCAGAACGTGAGAAGTAACTGCTTAAATAGTTTAAATTCTATTCTTCTATTGATGCAACTCTGCAAGAAACTGACATTTCTGGTAGCCTTTCATTTAAGATGTTTTTGCCATGGAACTCTTTATCATACAACCAGTGAGGATGTGATTTTACAGATTTTGGTTCAGCTCATATAATTTGTTCTTCATAGCAGGGGACAGCTCCTATAATTTTGAAGAAGTGATATGAAAGAGCATCCTCACTTCACATCTTGCAGTGCTATTTAGAAGGGATTCTTTCAGAAGATAGTGGCTCTTCTTTGCCTGAGGCATCAATCTTAAAAGTAAATTAATAAACTAATATTTATTGTACCTCAATAATTATCTTGGCTTTAATTATCATACTCATACAAATTCTCATGTACCTTTTCAAGCAATACCATCTTCTCTGGCCTTCGAATTGCTACCATGTTAAGTTGTATGTCAACCCTTATAAATTGTTCCAAGACCTCTTTTACTAATGGATTCTTCTCTGACGTCACCATGACCCTGACAGAAAATAGCTGCCTGTGCAGA
This sequence comes from Platysteira castanea, assembly GCA_013397175.1. Lineage (NCBI taxonomy): Eukaryota > Metazoa > Chordata > Aves > Passeriformes > Platysteira > Platysteira castanea. Next base: position 344,233 of record VYXC01000927.1, on the reverse strand, counting down.
TGTGAGTTCAGCTGTGATCATCAGCAGGTGGAGCAGGTGTGGTCGGGTTATTGGCTGATTTTTGTCTCCATGAGAAGAGGTTTGGAAACTCCCGCCCTCCTTTTGTTGAACAGTTTTTGATTCCATTAAAAAGCTGCCATTTCTGGGTGGTTAACCCAGTGAATGTGCCAGCGTGGCTATGCCAGGTGCTTTATAAAATGTCTGGGTACTTGTGGTAAGCACCACTCGCTGTCTGTGGAGATCCTGCATTTCTGTAGGACAGGGCCACAGGTGAGACAAAACAGGAACATTTGGAAGGCCTTCAGTGTTCTGCATTTCCAAACAGAAATGGATGAGGGGCAGTGTGCTTCAAGCAGGGTGTGGGGCTGTCCTGCAGCTCCTGATACACCCCAGGGATGGTTCCTGTTAAACCCTTCCCTCAAGGGAGCGTTGCTTTTGGCCATTAACTCCTTATCAGAAAACAATGCAAAAACTCACTCAATGCCATCAAGGCCACCTCCCTATGCAGAGTCAGAACGTGAAGCTTTTTCTTGAACCTGACAGAACTGAATCAAAAACTGCTCATTTGCTGCTGGTTAATCTTGCAGCCTTGCCCACTGAAGTCTGTATCCTCTCCCCTTTCACCAAGGCCTGAATGTTTTAGCTGCCTGGAAATATGCCAGGCTGTGTTCGCTTATTTATTTATTTATTTATTTTGTTGTGGAAAGGGCAGATGGCAGGACATTTGTTTACCTTGACTGATTTAAGAGGATGCAATATAGGACTTAGGGCTTTCAGCTTTGCTGTTTCAAAGGCAGAGAGCAAAACAGCAGAGATGCTGTTCTGCTAGTCAAGGCAACTTACCAAATACCATCTGAAGATAAAAGGATCGCTGACATATTTGAGCAGAACAATATGTCTTGGCATTGCTCCTTGCCCCTTGTTTAAGAGCCAGATGGTAAATGTTCCCTTGCCAGGGTTCCATGTAGAAAACAGGCGAGTTATTTTGCTCAGGAAATGGCAGGCATGTCAGAATCAATAGCCTTGGAAAGCTCGCAGTGTGTGCCTCCTCCTGACAGATCGAGGGGAGCCGAGGAGAGCGGTGAGCTGGAGCAAGGCACTCACAGCGAGAGGTGATTTGTTCTGCAAGCAGGGCAATTTCCTAACGACGTATTACACACTTCTGCCTTCTGTTTGGTGCTCAGGAGGAGCTGCTGGAACGTGGCTCACAGCGCTGAGCACTGCTCACCTTCAGACGTCTGCGCAGGGTCCGCAGGCTCACCTGGCAAAGGCAGCTTGGCAATGCTTGTGCGTGGCCGTGGGGACGCAGTGCTGCCTTTTGTGGGGGGCTGCCCACAAAGCTGCTGGTTATTTCCATTATTTATGGAGGTGTAATGGTCAGACCTATGGAGAGAGATTCAGCCATACCTGTCTGAACTTGATGATTTTGACATGAGGTCGGCGGCTCTGCTGCACATCAGGAAAAAGTGCCGAGGGCAGCCCAGCTCGTAGGAACTTCCCTCTTGTGTTGTACAAAAGGAAACACAGGAAAGGGGGAATAAAGCAAAGTGTAGAGGCAGAGTTGACATTTACTATGGCCAGAGGACAACACTGCATTGGGAACTTTCTATGCTGTCCCCACTAATATAAACACATGATAGATTTATGTTGGCTCCAATTTGAAATTCAACCAAGTTCTTTAAAAGAAATTACAGAATCCCATAAAGCAGAAGAATAATGGATGGAAATGGTTTACATGCTTAGAGGGAAATTGGAGAGTACTAAAATGTGATAAAGCATTGTGAAATGATTTACAAGATTGTTTTGGGGTGGGAACATTTTAAATCATTTGAGTTCTTATAGGATAATTAAACAGCTTACAGGACATGGTCTTTTCAGAGTGACTGGTCTGACTGCAATCCTCTATTATTGGATTTAGAAATATATTTAAACTCAGTTCTTGGCCATGAAGAATATTTTTTAACAGCCTGTTTAAATAGGGAAGCAAATGAGGAGATATACTAGGTGCCAGGCTTTCAGCCATGCTAGCCAGGGTTATAAGTAAAAGTGTCTTGCAAACAGGAGTGTGGAATTAATTTTAAAAGATTTACCAACTCAAGAAACTAGACAGAGGGATTTAATTAAAGTCAGAGGAGATGAGAGGTAGCTAGATTAATCTTGGAGGCTGGATTAGTTGATGAATGGAACCCTTTTGTCTGTTCTTAGTTGATATTAATTTCTGGTGCTGTACTCATTTTTTATAGATTTATGCCATGTATTTTAAAGAAATCCCACTGGTTGGGCTGGTTAAACAGCTTTCATTTCACCTACTTTGTTTTTTAATGTATTCTGTTAATGGTTTATGATTGTCATCTAGGTTACAAGATAACCTTACCAGTCCTTTACCTTAGATGACTTTTTTTTTAACAGAAAGCCTTTTTACAATAATTCACCAAATGGAGACTATCAAGCAGCAAATATAAAAGCGTGTCATCAAAATAAAAATCCAAAACCACAACTGTATTAAAAATTCAGATAAGAAACCTAAGAAACCAATCATACAAATACTTAAAAGAAAATTCAGTCACTTCAATGCCTCAATATTAAGTCAACCATATAAAAAAACTAAAAAACCAGATGGATTTAAAAATTTTTTTGGAATCTAAACAAATCCTCAGGAATCCAGAAATAAGTCTGCTTGAAAACAAGCCCTGGATGTATCAAAGGTGTTAATATTTCCTATGGAGTCAAACGTCATTGTATGCCCTTGAAAATGCAATTCCATTTTTAGGAAAAGACCAAAATCTCTCTTTATTTCTTTCAGAAGTGGTTGTATCTATCCCTGATACGTAACCAAACAGGTGTTATTCAACCACATATTTCAAAAAAGTATATAGCTGCAGTAGGTTCTTTTATTTTGCAGGCTTCTTATCTATGCTGAATGTATTTCAGCTCTGGACAACTGTAAAAGTATTCTTAAATTAAAGAATTAAATTAATTAAAAAATACCTTAAGCCTAGAAGTTGTCAGGAAAATAGGAAGAGACAAAGAACTGGGAACAAATCAGATCATAAGTTATCTGCTGTCTAAAGAAGCAGAAATGCTGTAAGTTAGAACCATGACTATGACACAGAGATTATTAAGATTATCATATTAATTATTCTGTCCCTGTCAACGTCCTTTAACAAGTTTTTCTGGATATGCTCTGTTTTCTTGTATACAATAATAATTTAGTACTTTTTATTAGTACTTTCATTGCTTGCTTAGGACTTAACATCTAAGAATATTTTTTAATGGGATTTTTCCAGATGGTGCTCTAAATTTGTGCATCTTTATGTTCCATGTTGTCACAGTTAAGCAGAAGGCAAAAACGGGTTTCCGAAACTGGTATGTTAATTTTTCAGTATTGTTATTTATATTTCAAAAATAGTTAGACATGCAAAGCTTATGCTGATGTGTGTGTGTATGAACACTAATAATTTTAATTTCTCAAGGTCAAGTAGAGCTTGTGTCCGTTTGGAATGATATTTCCCATCCTTCTACCATCTCTGGCTTTACAAGAGGGGTAAAGCTAAAAGTGAGAAGGTCAGGCTTCTGTTAAAACCAGTAACTCTTCTTGGCATAAAATTACATACATTGGAATATATTGCAAATTGACCTTCCCTAATATTTCTAAATATATTGTTGTTGGCACAGAATGGTCAAGAATGTAATTATTTGTTAGACTCCATTTCCAAACTTCTCAGTGACTGGCAGTGCTGAAATGCAATAAGTAGGAATAAGAATATTCTTCTCTTCCTGTCATTTGTTCCTTTCTCTTTTCCACCTTTGCTTCATTAGCTGGATGCTTATCAGTGCCCAGCGAAGGTTTTAAAGCATAAACATGTTGAATTTAGGGGAATATCGATAAGGTGTTAGGATAAGTAATGAATTTCCTATGGTAGCTCCCACTCTGGCATTACAGTGTGATCGGAACGACCAGATTTTCCATCTGGGACAGAGGTTGTAGCCTTAGAGATTCTCTGCTTCAACAGCTCCCAAAGTTGCTGCCATTTTCCCAAATGATCAGTTTCCAGTGGGGCTGTGAAGCACCTCTCAGCGAGATAGCCCACAGTCTGTGACTTCCATTTCATGCTTCAGTGTTCCACCATTCCTGCACGCTCAGAGGGCACCGAGTGCTGCTCGCTACCACTCGGGCGATGATGGAGATGAGAGTATCTGTTCAGCAAGATTTCATTTAAACTCTCTGTGCACTTCAGCAAGAACATTACAAGAGCGGCTTGACTGCGAGTGATAGGAAATGTGCTGTGCCTGCATTTATTTTATTTTATTTTGTTTTATTTTTGGTGCTAAAAAGGGTTTAGCTGTTAGCACTGGGGTATTTCAGAGCAGTCTGAGCTGCTGCTTTTAGGCAGCTCCATGAGCTGTGAGGACTGTGCCTTCCTGAAGCAGTGTTGGTGTGCGTTTAATGGACAAGAATAGATGACAAGCAAGACTGCTCAGTAACAGGCAAGAGGATTTTGTTAGAGTAAATTATGGCAAAAAGTAACTTTTCCCCCCCTGCAAGATACCTACTCTGTTTTACATGTGTTAGATAGAAGCAGCCACCTTCAAAGTGAAGGAGAGGTTAAGGACAGCACTTTGAAAGCCTGACTGGATTTGTGTTTCTGGACTCAGGTAGCTATCCAGGCAAAGAGCTTGTAATTTTAAAAGAAAATTTTTCAAAGTGTACTATGTGTGCCTAGGAGATGAAGCCAGTTCTCTTGTCTGCCTTTAAATCGCTTTGCTCCTATTTCTGGCACCAGAAATTATGTTTAATTGCCAGTGATGAAGTATGGCTGGCATCATTCTGCTTTTCATAAGTGGATGATTTGGGTTCATTTTGTTCCGAGAATTGCCCTTCCTCAGCCATTGTGTTAAAGCTTGGAGAATGAGGTGATAAAAAGTGATATTAAACATCTTTTAGAATCCTTAAGACTGAGGTGAGAGACTGTGGTGTGAATGGATAGACTTGGAGAGACTTAGCCACAGCTCTGTAAGTATGTACTCGGAGAAAAGTTTCAAGTAAGGAAGTACACCAGCAGAAGTCTTTACTGAGAAGAGGAAGCAGCAATTTCACCAGTAAAAGTACTGCAAAAATCTTAAGGCTAATGCTCAAGAGCCACTGTCACTTCCCAGAATTATATATTAAGCTTGAATATAAGACATAGAAAGAAAAAGTATTCTTCTACCTCCTATCTTTGAATTTTTTTTGGTCTGAAGCAGTAAATCTCAGCTTGAATAGATTCATTAAAGACGACAAAGGAAAAGAAAGCAGTATTCCTAAAGAATGCAGGAAATAAAAATTATACTGCTTTAACTGATATATTTTGCTGCAATATTTATTTCTCTTACAATGTAAATCTGTGTAGTAACTGCTATCTCTTGTCTTGGAACTTATTCTGAATTCTATCCTTTAGTGAACTTTAGAGGCTATAAACCAACTTTTCAGAGAATTTGAGCCTCTGTACCCAGCAGAAACACAATCAACCACCAAGGCTGGGCTCTGAGCTATTAGTGAATGCTACAATTAACACTAGAAAACATTTCCCAGTATATTATTCCATCCCTGTAGTCCAGGATGTCCTGGGAAACAAGGACAGGAACTTCACAGGGGAAGATGGATAGCACAATGTAGCTTACTAAATATTAATTAGTGTGGTAACAGTACACTATTCACTTCCCTACTTCAGGGCCTCATTTGCCATGGCCTTACACAGAAGGAGGGATGTGGGCTATGAATGATTCATTACAGGTATTTTTTTTTGCCCTGGCTGTTGTCAAGGTGCCATTTGCATGTTGTACATACACTAATCCCCTTTTAGCGTGTGTGTTTTCTTTCTGCATCAGTCTATCCTTAAGGTGTGATTTTTGAACACATTTAGCCTCTCTGGTGTCTTTAGGAGCACAGGGGAAATGTGTTGTTACAATCTCACATGAGGTGATAATGGCAATGAAATAATTTCTTAAATATCTGCAATTCTACATGTGAAATTGAGGCTCACTTACCCCTAACAGGGCAGCCTTTTAGAGCATAAAGCTGTTAAAAACTGCATGGTCTAAACCCATGTTAATAAGAATATCACTGGTCATAATAAAAACTATAATTCTAATTCTAGGCAGGTATTTCACAGGACTGTTTAAATATTCATTATGCTTAGGCCTAAAATGTCAGCACATAGTCTTAAAATTCCACTATTTGGGCTTTCAAGGTCCTAATTAAAACAACCATATGACGATATCTTCTCTTCCTATATTTAGCATATTCCTACACCGTATTTGCAGTAAATTGTTTCAGGCTATAAGAAAGGTGAAAGACTTCTTGTTTCCTGACAGCATTTTCTAAAAGTTACATTATTGCTGAATGAGGAATATGTATCAGTGCCAACTTGTTTTCTTCCTCGGGCATGTTGTTCATTTCCTTCAGTAATTTGTTATTAACTTTTAAAGCCACCTCAGCTTGGAAGAGAAGCATTGCGCTTAACTTTTGCTTGAAAAATTATGAAAGAAGGAAGAGAGAAAAAAATATTTTCTCACTGTTAGCTGTGTGTTCTCTCTACATTGATGCAGAATAAGACAGGGATGGCAGAAACAGAACGTACACATATGAAGCATCTTATCCCTGCCAGGCAAAGTTTAGGGCTTTGTAGCATCACAAAGGGCCGTCACCATCCTGGTGGCAGCTTGAAGATTTTCCTTTGGGATGACTGCATTTAAAAATGAACTCAAAGCATTGTAGACTTCAAAAAGAGCCTCAGAGACTTATTCTATGACAGAGTAAGTCCCACTTGGCAGTCACAAACAACGTTTGTGGGATTTGAGGACCTGCCATGCCATCCTAAGGGAGTGGTAAAGCTTCCAGGGACTGGTGCAGGAAAGGCGGGTGAGGTAACATGGGAAGGACAGCACTGCCATGCTAAAAATCAACTTCTGAAAAACAAGCAAACAAAATTGATTGAAAATGTTCTTTTCAACTACTTGAAAACATTTGTCTTTTGATTAGCTCAGACTTCATTATCTCAGCTAGTCTGTCATCCAGGCAGCTCCCAGGCTGTTTGGAGCACGTGCAACCCTGGCGGTGTGGCACCGTGTGGTTGAACCTCTCTTGGCTCTGAGGAGCTGCCCCAGGACGGGGCCTTTCAGTGCAGCCCTGGGCTAATTCAGCCTCAGGGAACAGCCTGTTCTCCTCACGGGCTGCACTCTGCTGCAGTAAATGCTGGCAGCTTCTTTGGGTGTCTCTGTCTCGGTGTGAATCCAATGTCCTTGCACCCTGGATGCTTCTGAGGTCATGGCCAGACCCCTAAATCTGTGTGGGGATGAATTTGTATAATCTGTAGTAAACCACAGCCTTTTTCTATGTAGTAAACAAATGTGTATTTCTCGACTTAGACCTGCAGATACTTTCAAAGAGTAGTCAGATATGATCAGGTAATTTTTTTTGAATACTTAGGATGAGAGCTGAACTAGGATTTTGAGCCATCTGGGAGCTGTTTAATGCCTATCGTCTCAAACCACCACTGCTCCTTGCTGAACCCATCCAATGGAGCATCTCTGCTGGGTTTGCACCCCTCCTGCACACACGAATTTGGTCCTGAGAAGAAAGAGAGCAGATGGGTGTGATTTACTGTGAAATGTCTACAAGCAGTTACACTGTGGTAGAGTTCTTTATCTATAGCTACACGGGTGATTCTCTGTGCCATGCGTGGGTGTAATTCCAAACCCCTCCTGCTGCATTCCCTCCTTGCTGCACTCATCACTTAATGGGGGGAGGCTCCTGGGTCTGTGGTCAGAGGTGACACCCAGGCTTCCGTGATTCTGTTTTGTAGAGCAGGGCAGACATTGCAGCACCTGTTTAATAGCCCATCTATGACTTCAGGCAACAGAAAAAAGTAACTTGTAGCTTAAAAAGGGCAACTTTGGAGCAAGCCAAGCATTAGGAATCTAACCCTATGGCTTCTGCAGTACACTGCAAAGTTCCATCAGGCAGCAACGTTGGTCCCTGGTGCTGGAAGAGTTGTTAATGGAAAGGTGCAATTCTGCTAAGAGCTTTCCAATCTGTTAAAAATAAATCATTCTTGCAATTTGAGAGACTAAATACAAATTTAGACCATCAGGATGTTTCTGGGGTTTTTTACTCACACTTATTTTGCGATGAATACTTCATTGTTATGTCCAACAGTGAACTTCGATACCGGTTAAAGTTTCAGTCAGATAACAGCAATGTAAAGTTAGCTTTTAATGAAAAATAATTATGAAACCCAAGTGAAGCACATAGGTAATAAAATGACATTTTATTCAGCTGATGATAAGCAAAAAATCCCCAACAGCTTGGGAAGGATGAACTGCCCATTCATTTCCTTTGGGAAGTCCATTTTTGAACCTGTAAAGTAAGACTGATTTTATATTTTTGTGCCCTTCTCCTTAACCACCCCCATTTTATGGTCCAGAGGATGCCTTTGTTTTCTGTGCCTCAGCCTCAGCAGCCCGAGTGACTGTAGGTACGATTATGTCCTCCAAATTTGTCCAGAATAAATATTATTAGGTAGAAAGGCAGATGCATGACAGAGCCTGTGCAATCAGTAGAGCTAATGACAGAAGTAATGCAGGTCACTGATCAGTGAATTCTGTGATTTCTTGCCAAAACATTCATTCAATTTTAAGAGTCAACATACATACAAGAGTCAACTTCTACCACAATGACTTGGCCATCAGTGGGGTGGTGATCAGCAGCTACCCAGTTTGATTCCATTCCCAGTAAATCATGAGAAAAAGGACCAGATTTGAATCTTACATGTGGAGTCAGGACAACACAGTTTCCATATTTAATTATGGAAAAGTCCATCATGCCTCCCTTCAGTCAAGGAAAACCAAACCTGAGTAATGAGGAGGGACAATTGAGAAGTCAGTGAAAGTCAGCATAAACTCTACACCAATCACTATTCCCAGAGGTCAGCGGGGTCACACAGAGGAAATGTGCCTTTGAGAAGGTGAATCGTTCTGTGTATCAATGCTGTCACTTGTCCACCACAGGAGACGGCTACTGAACATGAGAGAGGTGGGTAACAAATGTATTAATTGTTAACATAAAGATTTGTGTAACTGTATGTTTTAAGAAGCCATTTTGGTTAAAGTTATTGTTACTTGCCAGTTGTCATTTAGATGCTGATGGAAGCCCTCCTGTAAGGGTGAGAATCCCTTGTGCTGCCCAAGGAGCTTTGCTGTCACAGCACACCCTGGGTGCCACTTTTCTGAACAAGCCGAGTCCCAAAAATCAGGTTGAATCAATTAGTCCTATTGTGATGAGAGCAACAGAGCATGAGCTTGAGTGTGTCTTCCTGGGTGAGACCAAAAGAGGAAAGAAACCCTATTTGTCCTCTGTGTTCTGAGGATGACGGGTGGAGATACGTGTCCGAGTGACAGATTGGCACAAGCCTGGCTCCTCACCTGTCTTCTCTCTGAGTAACAGAACTGCTTGACACTTAGTGATGGCTGATTTATTAACTGGGTTTGACCTGCGTTTATTGAGTTAGCACAAGCAAAATAACATCTGCCAGCTTCTGCCACTGTCAATGAAAGTTAATGTTTTAATGTGGGTACCTGAACCGCAAACACCCTAAATCTTTTAATTTCAAGACTTGCCCATGCCTGGAAATTACACTATTCCTTATTATACATGGATTGTTTTGCCAATTTTATTTAAATATATTTATATAGAAATGCAGTATCTAGTTCTATTTATAGTGTCTTTAAATATATATATATATATGCAGCCTGGTACAGAACTGCAAAGCTGTTGATAGCAAGCAGTACAAATATTTACAATCCAAATGAGCAGGAAAAACATGTGCTGTTATGCTAACTTACCACTGGAAGCGTGTCATGCATGGCTGAACAACAGAGCATTAAAAGCTGAGAAAATGCTAAATGGTGCTGATTAAGAAAAAAAAAAAAAAAAAAAAAAAAAAAAAAGGTCCCTAAAGGCCAAGGACTCAAACAGATTTATTCCACAAAAAATGCAATCTGTTTTCAGACCCTTGTACAACAGCAGCCTTAATCTGTTAATCAGTAAGACATAAATAATTATTTTTATTTATAACAACACCCTAAATGTTTAAGCTGTGTTCAGCCATATGGAAGCAGAGTATTTAGAGACATCAGTCACTTCATGTACTCCACATGGGAGAAGGATAGATCAGGGAACACCAGCCAAACACAGGACCATGGGAGAAGAGTGGAAGTGTGCACCACACGTGAAGCTCAATCAACAGGTTAGTTCTAGAAAAGGCTCTGGACTGTGAGACAGCAGTTCTGCGTTTCATTCCCCCTCTCCTAGCAGTATGGCTAAGTTCTCTGATTTTCTTCGGTTTTCTTTCTTCCTAGTCCCTTTCTATTTTGCAAGCTTTCTGGAGCAAAGCCTGTTTGACACCGAGTGTGTGTGAGCTTTTCCAAGTGGAACTGAAACCAGATTCCCAGCAGGACAGTTGGGGCTACTGCATTTCTGTGTTACAGAAATTATCTTCTGCTGAAATACCACTGTCCTACAGTTCCCAGTCCTAATAAAAACTCTGCAAATGGTGTTTTGTGAGTACCATTTGTAATCAAAACGAAAAATGAGTTTAGTTTGGAGTACTGCTGGTAAAACTAATTGTTAATGGCACCCCACAGGGACACTGAAATGAAGAAAAGTTTTGGTAAATATTCCTGAATTAAGGTGGCATATCTGCAGTCCACAGCTGGTAATAAGTAACTGAGATTTTCATAGCTGTCCTGGATAAATAATACAAGTCTTCTATATGTGTTTATTCTGCATTCCTAAACTGGTTTGCAAGCCCTTACCCACTGTAGAAGAAAAGGGTGCATCTTAAAAGATGACTAAGTTTCTCTTCATAAGTTTAGCAAATGAAGGTGAGAGACAGCTGGGACCATTGCCTACTTCATAGGTTAAAAGTATATAAATATACTCAGTAAGAAGTTTTGACCTTTTAAGCAAGGGATGGGATTTGTTTGTTCTTTCTCTCAATAATATTAAAAAAGCTTCTTTTCTAGAACCATGAAACAAGACAGAAATAAAGGATGTATTCTCTTATAATGCCATGTATTGTAATATAGGAATATTTAAAACATCTTTCTTTTGGTTTGGCAGAATTTACTAGAGATATAACAAAATGAAAAGCATTTACTTGAAGACCAATCTCCTTTCTGAGCTCTAGATAGGTTGGGTTTTTTTGTGAGTTTGACTGCATAGAGAACTTGTCATATTTAGGTATTGAAAAATCAAATCCAATTCTCATTTTCTACTCCATAACAGATGATTAATATGTTGTTGCATAGTACCACAATGCTCAGCTTCCATGTTACAATGCCATTACTTTTCCTCTATTGCCAAATACCAAGAAGCTGCTGTTCTCTGTCTGAATGTAGCTGAGGCTTTCTGGCATCCAGTGTCATGTTTTTCATGTAATAAATCTGCCATTTTTACAGAGAGCCTGAGGTTTCTATATCTCATTTCAAGTGTTTAAATATTTTATTTAAACTCAAATGTACAAAGTAAAGAGGAAAAACACAAGGAGGGTGTGAGCTGAAGTGCTGCGTTGTCAGAATGAGAAACAGTGAGGAAAACAGGGCTCAGAAAGGTGAAGAAAAAGGTGAGGAACAAATTACATATGCTTTTCTTGTATACCATAACACTTCCTTTAACTAGAAAAAGCTATGAGTATGCTTAAAGCAAACCCCTTGGGAAAATGCAGAGTTCCAATGACAAGAGATGGGCATTATCGTGAACTTGCATTCTGTAATAAAAACGAAGGGGATTTTTATTTCATTATTCTTTTTCAAGAAACAAAATGTCAGACCTGAGAATGTTCCCTGTTCTGACATCAGGAAATCACCCCACTGGTACTGCAGATGGCCACAGAGAAAAATCAGAACTGGCCAAGATCTCTAAAACCACCTCTGCTTCTCTGAGTGAGCCACAGTGCCAATTCAGTGACCAAAAGTTCACACAAAGGCTAATCAGCCCTCACTTTTCAGAATGTCTCCTTACAAAAAACCATGGTTTTTTCTTTTGTTTGACTATTTTAAGCCGAAGTTTTGAGTTTTTTTTCCCAATGTTGAACAAATAGGTGTAAAGCTTTTTATGTGGCTTAAAAGATTTAATTTGTGACGGACCACACACTTGGAAGTATATTGTACATTCCAGCTACTGTCACTGAACTCCAGATCTATTGCTATTATGTTTATGACTGCTAACGAGTTATAGTTTAATTAGCAATGACCTGTCATCTGCACAGTGTATAGGTGTGATGTGCCTGACTTTGCATGAAAAAACCCTGAGGTTGCTGCTGGATAAAGCAATTTCAAGTTCCATACCTTGGCCAGGGTAGATATCTTGTGTTATCAAGTTGTCAGAACTGCTAGATGGTTTCATTTATTTTCTTTGTGGTATCTGAAAGTCATGCCTGCGTCTGCTGTTAGGGCTTAGTTTCTGCATAGCTCTTTAATTTGTAGAGGTCTCATTGACAGCAAGAAAAATTAATACTGGAGCCAGTGGAATACATAATGCCTGCCTGCAAAATGGTGTCTCATCACATCCAAACAAAGTTGGGAAGGTGAGGGAAGGGTAGTGATGGGAGGTATTATAATTCCCCAGCATAACTGGGTTGGAGGATGCAAATGTTCACAGTTAAAATAAGAGCAGTGTTACCCTCAGTGCTACAATAAGGTTTCACATAAACTTTGTGTTAAAATTGTGCTCGTAGGAGGAATTTGGATGCATTTAGGGCATCATGCATCTGAGGTCTGTTTGATTAAGATTTAAACGTGTATGTGAGAACCTGATAAATGTGAGTCCCATGTGACTGGAGGGAGAGAAGGACAGCATAAAAACGAGAAAGCAAAATAAAAAAATACCGAAATGAATAATGCAGCACCTTGAAGAAGCCAAGAAAGAGGGAAAAATAGATGAAATGTCTCTCAAAAGGGAATGGTGCTGTCGTATTTCTTTCAAGGCAAGAAAAAGAAGGGTTTTGAAATTACAGCGATGATACTCAGCAAATGTTTGCTGGAATTCTAAAATATTTGTATGAAACTAGCTTTGGTTTGATTAAAAAGGTCTTTTTAACAAACTCTTAAATAAAGCTCTCCATGACCTATTTGAATGGATGGGAAAACAGTCACTGAGTAAGAAATTTGCCCATGACCCCTGAAAATGTAAGAGAAAGAGCAGAGCACAGGTACCAGTGCTTGCTTTGGGCTTTTCCTTTGGGAGTTCACGTCCCTGCTTGTTTGGGATCCAGAAGTTGTAGCTGTATTTTTGACAGACCTGGGGTTTTTTTTACTTTCTTCTGAGGTACATAGTGATGGCTTCTGTTGACAGCATGCTCAAATAATTGGATTAAGAAGGTGAACCACTATACTTATTCTCATTTTCCATTGAATAAATATTTCCAAAGCCTGCCCAAGGTATTGCTCCATCTGGTTCCACCTGGCATTTTGAAACATGTTTCGTTTAATGTGTTTAGTATAGATTTACAAGCATAAAGGCAAAAGCAGAAGTGAGACTAAACGGGTACGTAATTCATAGCTCTTTCTGCCATGGAGGCTGTGCCCCTCGGCTCAGAATTGATTTCAGTGTGGAGAATCTGAACTGTGCTCTGAGTGTGACAGTGCCTTGGGAAACCCAAAAGTTGCTTGAAAATGTGCACAAATCAAAACAATCTGGAAGTTATCTAAGAAGATCAAGTGAATACTGATGTCATGGGTTATTTAAAATTTCGTGCTTATTTATTTATTTTAAAAAGCAACATAATGCACTGTATTCAAATCAGTTTTCCTCAAAGCCTTCATTCAGGAATACTATATTCCCAAATAAAAAAAAAAAACTTTAGAATGATTTCATGATTTCATGGCTCTCCCACTCGGTTTATTTGCTCAAAGAAAAAAAAAATTAAAAATCATTTGCTTCTGAGTTCCAAGATTTTTAACTGCACTCCATGGCCTATCTCCCTCTAGTACTAAATTACAACAGCATATATATACAGTAAAATTATCTATCAGTGTTTGCAGAGCACTTCTCATTCAGGAAGATCCAGAAGTATTCAACAACCTTGAAAAATTATAATACAAACTACACCAAGGCATATTTTCCCCATCATTGAAATGCAGCCAGGACGCTGCTCTTGACAGAACAATCTTCTGCTCTGATATGGTGCATCCTGCATTCCTGGGTTATTGTAGGCTGCTCTGGGGAGGGTATGCACAGAATGGCAAATGAAGCATTGTACTTTGTATGTTATTTTTTATTTGGGGTTGTTAAAATATAAATATTGCAAAGCCATTTCTGTCATAAGCTTTCTATACTGTAATCATTTCCTCTGCTTGACTGGAATGGTAAGGGTTTGGCTGGAAGTATTGTAGGTCATTTGCAGTGGCTGTTCAGTTCAGTACAGACCTGACCTTCATCTGGTTAATTCCCTCCTTCAGCCACAAGCAAACACTTGTTGAGATGAATAAGAATTGTCTGTCACCTTTCTCTGAAGTACTAAAGAATGGGTTTATAAAGTGAAATTGTTTATGAGTTGCATTTAGTGTCTTTACATGAAACATCTCATTTTAGTGATTCCTAGAATTAGGAGTTCAGCGTGAACTTGAAATGTTCTCATTAATATACATTTGAGTGGACCAGTGAGACAGTGAATATCATGTGGTTGCTCCTGAGCAGATTCAGTGTGGGAGTTTGTCCATTGTCCTGAGACGATAACAATCCAAATAGGTTAGACTCTGAAGTAAATAAGTAAACATTTAGCTAGGTTGCACACAGCTAACTTTTTGATGCTTATGATGGGTTTATTTTTGTTTATCACTTCCTCCTCCTATGTTTCTATAATCTCTGTGCAATTGCAGAATTAACTTTTTCTGTGCTCACTCCGAGGAAAAGTAATGCAGGAGAAATAAGACAGGCATCAATGACAGACAGTGTCAGCTCCTTCTTTCAGACATCAATCCTCTCTCCCAAGTACCTCAGAGACAGCAGGCTTTGGGTGAGCAGTAGCACTTCATTATTTTCTTCATTTTCCATGGAGCTTCCCCTGGTTAAACAAGTCCAGGCAGAAATAACAGAGTCCAAATGGACATTTGCACCCTTCCTGAGGGCTTGACTTGCCCCTTTAGTGAGCAACCTCTCTTTGGTAAGCTGAGCCCTGAGGGTTTGTACATGGCAATGCACAAATGTAAAAATGAACTCAAACTGTGTCTGTGCTCTGAGGCACTTTGCACTTACCTGGGGGCTACAAGACCACATGTTCTATTGCAATTGCTCCCTGTGGGAGTTCTTCAGAAAGGTGCTGCATGTTTGGGATTCTCAGCATGTCCAGATTTCACCAAACTGACTGAGGATTCATTTAGGCAAGGGTGTTTCAGAATTCAGTTTTATGTATCTCCAGTTTCGCTAATGGTGTTAGAAATGCCTTTGGACCCAGGAGGTGGTATGGGACTCCCAGGTTTTGATTTAGTTCTTTGTTTTGCTGAATCACCCTGTCTGACCCTGGGCAAGTCTCCAGACCTCTCTGGGTTGGATTTATCCCACCCAACTTCTGATATTTAATGAGACACGAAGTAGTCATGCTGCTGCCTAAGGCCTCCTGAATAGTTAATGGACAAATGTGTGGCATTTCTACACAGCTGTACATAGCTCTTCCCCTTGAATATACAAAAAGCTTCAAGCTTCTGTACTTTCAGCTAAGGTAATTCAGTTAGTTTGTCCACATTTAGGTGGGATGAAACCACTGAATTCTTTGCTTTTGCTGCTATCTATAAAATGAAGAGTGCTTGCTTTTTCTCCTCTTTTGTATTCCTAGTTATTCTCTCAGACAAGTATTGTCTGCAACAATACAGGTCTGTTCAAATGCAGCCTTGATTTCCATTTTCCAAATGCAGTGGTAGGGCCATTCATTGCTGTAATAATACAAATAATAACAGAAGCTCTCCCTGTTTCTGCTTTGCATCACTCAGATTTCATTTCCTCTGCCAAACTATGGGGTCATTCAATCTGCATTAACACAGGGGCAGCTGTTAATGATTTTGGAATTAAATGTAGCACCTTATCTCCCGATTAAAGTTAATGTATACCCCTGGCAGGACTCTGAGCGATAGGAATCTGTCCAGCAGGATGATTGGCATGTGCATTCCATGGAAGTGGTCCTGTTCTATGTGCGTTGCTTCCCTCCCTGTTAAGCAGCCTTCAGTCACTGCTCAAACTAAGCCTCTATTGCTGCTGCATTTTAATTCCTGTTACTGGGTGCTGAGTGTTGAGTGCTTTCAGAAGTTCCTGGGAACATACTGGCTGACTGGATACACTTTGCTCTCATGGAAGTACATCACCTGAGTGAAGCAGGCTGACTGTCGAGTTCAGAAGTACACCCCCAGCCCCCATCCACCCCAGCTCTAGGTAGAGTTAGTTAGTGCTTTGTTTTTCAGAGTTCCGACTCTGAAATTTCCTGATTTATTTTTTCATTAGCTTAGTTTTATTAGATTTTCCTGTATCAATTTAAGTACAAGAGTCTCTGCAACTTGCCCACACTTTTATCATGCCTGAAAGCTCAAAAAACCAATAGGAATTTTCTGGCAACACAAGAAAATATTTCTTTTTAAATGTCACCTTCCCTCAACAAATTGATCCAAACTATGTGATTCTAAATGTTTTGTTATTGCCACCTTGTGCTTTTTTTTTCCTCCCAGTTTTTACAAGGAGACTTTAAGGCCATGGCCCTCTGAGGATGCAGAACACAGAAAATGACCATTGTACCTGCAGTGTTTGTCTTCAGACCAGGCTGACTTCTAGACAGTGTTGTCAGGAATAAATAATATAGTGACATTTTTGTAGACTGAGCCAAAAAGATTCCCTTATTTTAAGACAAAGGAGAATGACAGCCACTGCTCTCAGAAGAAAAGCTTAATCAAAGCTTAATTCCCTCTTATAATTAAGTCTTCAAAATTGATACATGACACATTCAAGCATGGAATTTTTAATTTAATTAATTTTCTAAGGACTAGAAGACTATCTCTGATTAAAAAAGTACAGTATGCCAAGCAAAACTTCCAGAACCATACCAAGAATTCTCTGCCTGTGATGCTGCAAGAGCCAAGTAGGCCCTGGAAGTTACAGCAGCACTACAGGAGGAACAAAATGTGACCTTATGAATGCCAGGCTGGTTCCTCTCTCTGCATTTCCTTGAGAGCTGGGGCACAGGGCTCAAGGTTACATGAAGAAGGACAGGAATGAGACCTTGAATTGTTGCATTATCTTGAATCATCCTTATTTGAAAAAAGGTTCCCACTGTAGCTGTATTATATCTTCCTTGTCTAAGGCAGAATAGATGTCACTGAAAATAATTCCCAAGGATGAATTTTGTTTACTCCTGTGGTTCTGATGCTTGCTGCCTTTATCCTTACGGTCAGTTCAAACAATAAATTGAGTACCAAGTAAAAATCCAAGGTAGAAATCATGTGATCCAGATCATATGTTCACATGCACTGCTCAGAAGTGTCGTCTGGGTCTCCAGAAGTTCTCCACCTACTCTCAAGCACTTTCCATCCTGTCCCACAGCTTGGTTGGGTATTTTGATGCTTGTCACCTCATGAAGATAGTACAAGGAGAAGAGTGATGGAAAGTGCATTAAACCAGACTGACGCGGTAAGGTGTCGGTTTGTCCAGCCGACCGCCGGCTGCCCGGAAGCCAGGCACGCGTCCGGAGCGAGTCCCAGAAGGGTAGCAGACGCCCCAGGTGACTGCTAGCTCAATGCTGCTCTGGTCCCTGGATGGCGCTGACGGCAGTAGACACGAAAGGCGGAGATAAAGGAGGCGAGAGGCGTCTCTAGAGTAACAACAGCGTAGCTTTATTGGTTCCCCAGGGGGACGGAGAGACCAACTCGAGCTATGGCTGTGCTACTCTGAGCACAGAGTAGCGGCTGCAGCGACTTTTAAACGGGGGTGGAGAAAGGGAGGTACAATTAGTACAGCCAATAGGGAAGTGACAAGGGGTTGACAGGGTCCAATCGGAAAGGCTCAGGGGAGGGTTCGGGGTACATAAACCTATCAGCAACCGAAGATAACAGAACTTTCCAGACAACTCATGAATATTAACTTGCAGACATGAATATACATAACCGATGACGTAAACTGGGACGACATAGGGAAAACCAATCAGGGACACACAGGGGAGGGAGCAACCGGGGAGAACCAATCAACCGATCATTTTAACATAACTGACATGGAAATAACTAGAACGGGGGGCGGTGACCCAGCCTGGATGGACATCAGGGGGGCGAGGCCTAGACTTCAGTGCCCTCCTCCGCCACCTCCTCCTGCTCCTCAGGGAGGCTCTCGGTGGCGGGAAAATGCACCCACCTGATGCCCAGACATTCTTCATCCAGCGTCTGCTGGATCACTGCAACACCAGACTGTGATTTCGCATTTCTTGTGATGAGCTTTATAAAACTCAGTCCTTGTAAGACAAACAGCCAGTCTTTTGAACTGGAGAATGCTGTATGGGGTCACAGTGAAACTCTTTGCATTAGGAGTCGTTTGGAAACACCTGTAGCTCACCTATCCCCAGTTTAATAATTCAGTGTCTCTCCAGGAGGTGTCCCCATGTGGTAATTCCCAAAACAGGAAAGGACCAGATGTTGGTGTTGCTACACTGAATTCAACAGAGCTAATGCAGGCTTGTCATAAATGAAATGTTGGGACAAACTCTTAGGGGTCATATTGTCACCAGTCCCCCCTGTGTCATCGCTATCAAATAAATTATTCCATTAGGAATTTTGAGAGAACAGGCAGCAGCTGGCTGAGTGAATTCCTTTCTCCTAGATTCTGGAAAATTTCAAATATAGTTGTCTTTCTTTTGAGAACAGTTGCAATATGTGGTGTTTCCTTGAACTGTAAGGTGCATTTTCTTATATTTTTAGATGTAGAGATTTTGATTCACATATTGATGTAATATTTATACATGTTTTCATAATACATTCCAGGAAAGGACTGTACTGTGCCTAGAGCTCACTAAGAATAATCATTCTTTGATGAACAGATATTAAGTGCATATTCTCACCGGAATTGCTTCAGGAATGTCTTTGGTATACCCTGCACACTGATTTGAAAAGTTTCTGCTTAAGAACTAGACTGCGCAGGTGGGTGACAGTGCTGAAATTAACTAGAATGCTTTACCAAAGTTTTCTCTAAGTTGATTCATGCAGGTAGAGGTATAGTTTGTTGTAGGTAGAGGTGTAGTTTGTTGTTATATGAGGTAAACAAGAGCATTTGGGTTTCAATTTATTGGAAAGAATTGAAGAAATAAAAATCCAGCATGAGGCATAGGTTGTTCTTTACAAGCCCACATATCTTTGAATGCTTGTTTCGCCTTCTTGATGCTTGTACTTCCATTTCTTGAGTTACAGACAATTGAGCATTTCTGCCAGCTCCCTTCAGAGGAGATAATTTGTGTTTTGGTGCTACACCCTCTGAACAACAGCAGATTCTGTTAAATTGCTGGAAAAAACATCTTTTGACTAAGTGATATTTTCCAGTTCTAGTTCTCCCTTTTGGTTTAAGCTATCCTTCATATTTTTGAGATGTCTGTGATGTGATAGTTTCTGAGTAAATATGTTTGTTTTTGCATTCTTGGAAACATTAGAATCAGTTTCAGGTGATAATTGGAGGAGAAAGTTTTGCACAAAGGAATGAAACCACTGTGTCTTAAATCATATTTGCACGTGACTGTCCTCAGACCGAGGACAAATGGTGATTTGATGGTTGCAGTGTACAGCCCCATGTGCACCCGGCCTGATTCCTCGGAAGCTGGTGTAAACTGGTGGGCAGAATTAGACGTGTTTGTCATTGCCAGCTTGGATGTTGTGTTGTGCTTGAAGGTTCTGCTGCTCCTGGTGAGTGAGAAGAGCTGCACACACCCTGTGATCAGTCTCTCACAAGCAGTTGGGTTCTGAACTGCTACACTGGAGTTGCTATTGTCACTTGTTACAACCCAGCTGATTTTTATGAGGGGGAACCTCTCATTTCTTTTGCAGGCACTTCTCCCTAACCAGTTAACTATTCCCATGGTAAATTTCTTAAGATATATATTTTTTATTTTTGAGGCATCTGAGATCATTTTTTAAAAAAATCAGAAGCAAAAACTTGTAATTATTCAAATTTTTGAAAACTGAATGTTATCTTGGTATCTTTGACTTGGTTTTGTTCACTTGAATGATGAGTAGTTCATAAGCTGTGCTGATGTTACTGAGAAACACAACTGGAGCAACACTTCCATTCTGAATCCCTGGTGCTAACCCTGGTCTGTATTTTTAGACCTCTGGGGTCACTAGTACCAGCAGATTTCCTTTCTTTTGTCACATCTGGGTCTGAGATCCTTTACTCACAGGGAGATTGGCAGGTAGATATATGGCGTAGATTTTTTTTTCTAATTTTCTAAGAGTTATCAATATTGCAGAAAGTTACAATATTGAACAGAGGCTGCCCCAAACCATCTCACCTAACTGATGTCTCTGCAAAGGGGTATCTTTTATTTTTCCATGCTAAAGTAGTTCTGATTCTTGCTGACAGAATGCATTCACTTCCCTCCAGCACAGCAGCTCTGGGCCAGATCAGTTCACGGCTGCATGGACCAAGCTCTCCTGCTGAACGGCTGGGAATGCTCCACGGAGCAGAAAACAAATCCACTCTGGATCTCATATCCACACCACCAGCACAGTGCAGCATTAAAGTATTGTTTAGTAATTCTGAGCTCATAATGCTGCATAAAAGATGTGGCATAGACGTGGCATAAATGCAGAATGTGTTTAAATGCCATTACATCTCAGCAGTAGTAGCTTCATTACATGGCATGTGCATCCCTCATAAATTGGTTCAGACCTGCACAGAAGAGGTCTTTTGCAGAGGTCCAGAGAAATTATCTCCAAAGGGCTTTAATTTGGAAGTAGTTTGAAATGAATGAAGAAAGAAATTCTTTTATAAATATACTTTTGAAATATAGCACCTTTCAATAACTGAAAAAATTGTACCAGAACAACTACTAGAGGTTAAAATCAGGTACATGAACAGGAAAGTAAAGCTCCATCAAAGAGAAGATAAAATATTAGCTATTTGCTGGGATTTGCTATGACAAAATGTATTTGGACCACAAAGATCATGAATGGCTTCTGGCATTTATAGAAATTACAATGAATGAATCAGCTGCTAATCCAGAGCTTGAGGCACTCTGGTTGTACAGATGACATTTTGAATAACTGACACTCATGTTTAAACCACATGGACTGCAGTGAATTTCCTATGGAACCTTTTTCCAAATATTTTGCTCACCTTGCAGTAATCCACTGTCATTTGGAATAGATCTCCATTTCACTGGGTCCCAGACCAGTGAAAACACTTCTAAATTATTATTTCTAAGCATTTCTGATGACTGTGAGAGTGTAAAATAAAAGCTTCTGAAACGATATTTATGTACTCCACTGAGTTCTAATAATGCTGGGCAGCTCTGCCTTTCTAAATGTGTCACTACAGCTATTTGAAAGACTATTGCACTTGAGCATGTAAAAGGTCAAGAGAGGAGAAGATGAAATCATTCCATCACAGAAATATCAATTGAAATAATAGACTTTTTTTGGAAGTTTATATAAGTACCATTTTAACAGCAACTGCCCTTTCAGTTCATCTCAGTTACGACCTGCTAAATAAAAATGCTGTCTGAATAGTCTAGAGATTATTTAATTTCTTCCAGTGGGAATTGTGGATTTTTTTTTTTTTTTTAAAGAGGAACCTACATAGATAGAGTTCAAATCTCATGGGCAAAAAGGTTCATTTCAAATTTCCAAGTTTCTGGCATATAAATTGAAATAATTCTTTATGATTTATTTAGAAAAAAAAGAAAGAAGCAAATAATACCTTTATTATTAATTACAAACATTCTTCAGAAAGAATTTTTGTGTAGAGATTATTTTGTCTGCCATAGAGGGAACAAGCTGAGGGCTGATCAATTTGTGCAGCTTCAATTCTGATATTTACTGTATATCTTAGAAAGTAGACAGTGAGCTTTCACTTATTCATTCCTGGGCTCGACTTTGTACTTCTCAACTGAAATGATGATCACAGTGAATTTGGTGGTAGAGCCACCCATGGAAACCAGACCTCACCTCGCATTTTGTCCAGGGAGTAAAGGAGCCACTGCTGGGAGTGAGCACATCTGGCTCTTGTGGTGATCTCGGTCACTGCTAGAATGTCTCTGTGGAAGTTTTCTCACTGTCTGATGAGCTTCGATAATGATATTTTCTGTGAAAATAATATTGAGGTTAATTATTAATAATGTTGCACAGTGATGGTATCTCTTTCATACATCTTTTATTAGTATTTTATGAATTATATTGTTTTTCATGAAACCCATTTTAAAAAATTTTTGGAATCAGATAAAAATTAAAAGAATAAAAAGATTTGCTTGAAATTGTTAGGGTTATATAACAGGTTTCTGATCCTTAGAACTTCTAAAACAGTTAAGTGAGAAAACTTTGAAATAGGTTTGAAATATGTTTTAAATTAAAAGTCTCTAAGTCAAAATGAGGTCATTTGTGTGCTTATTGAACAGCTTTTGTATGGATAAAATACTAAACAATCAAGGAAAATGCACACTCTCTTTTGTAAATAATTAATTCTTTTATATTCCTGAACCACTGTGTCTCTCTCCATTTTTTATATCTGAAAGACTGCATTTGTTTACTTTGACAAAATAGATGTAATACAATCAGATTATAAAAATTACATGAAACATGAACTATTTATTAATTTTAAGTAGTGTTACTTGAATGATCTAAATATTTTGTCTAGTTTTAGATTAAACATATTTTGCTTGCTTATCAATTTCATTTCGTAGAAATGCAGATTAAAATTTGAAGTTCTGCACTCCCTCCATAGACTGCAGGACAGACTTTGCTTTTACACTTTCAGTGCTCATAAAGGCTCATTCCCCAACTATAAAAAACTGCCAGGCTTTTGTGGTTCTAACTTGGCTAAACACTACAGGAGAGCATATAAACGATGGCAAAGCCCTGTCTGTGAACTCTCTCTCAGCTGGCTGGGCAGGAACTTTTCATGTCATAAATCATTCAAAACTTGCTGTAGTGATTCCATGAAGTCACCCAGAAGGCTTAAAACAGTTAATGGGAATGCAAAACTTCCTTTTGGGTTGGGATAATTTTTCCCCTCTTCTTTTGTCTGTGCAGTGTAACAGAGCTCAGTTGTTTATTGTGTGCCTCCTCCTAGAAAACACTGAATTTGGTGGAAATCAAAGACATTTTGCAGGGGGTACAACATTAAACCCACTGACTCTCCCCTGAATTCTTCTGTGTCCTTCACTAGCTGAGCCACAGCACTTTCCATCTCAGCTTTACTAAAAATTTCATTTAGCAGTTTATGGGCTGTATTTTAATTTTGGTGATGTAAATAAGTGATGAATGAGCAGCTGGATATCTGTCTTACTACAGAAAGGGTATACAGCATTAGGAATGCCAGGGAACATAATTAATAGATTTCTTAAAACCCAGATCTGTGAAAATACTGGGTTCAGAAGGGAGTAAAGCAGGATTTCGCTGGATGTAGAGAAATATTAAATTCTTTAAAGTTAGAATTTAAAAGTTAGTGATTCAGAATTTGACCTAAATCGTGCCAGCATAAAAGTAGAATTATTTCATTGAAGCTAATGTGATTCTCTGGAATTAAAGTACTGTAAATAAATTCAGTATGTCTAGGTGAGCAGTTAACTTGGAACCATCTTCTTAAAACCAAAAAAACCAAAAGATGTCTGGAGCTTAATTTTGAACAGCAGTGCTACCTTTTTTCTTTCTAAAGCCTGGTGTAAAGTGGCACTAACTTTATACTTTGGGACTGGACAGTAGGGCAGACACATGTGCCTCTCTGTCAAAGCTGCCCATTCTGCTGGACAGCAATCATCTTTATGGCTCTACTGTTCTGTAATTTTTTTAACCTCTGTATCTGCTCATCTCTTAAAAAAAAAAATTAGAAATAATTTGCACCTTTTACAGATGCATTTTGTTAAATCCTGTCTTTGTTTACAGATTTGTTAGGATTAACTGTGTGGAACACAGGCAAAGCCAAGCATAGGGTGCTCAGTGTTTGTATGCTGCAGAAATTCTCCAGAATTAAAAAAAAAAAAATCACCATAGAATTTATGAATTTATTTTGGCAACTTATTTTACAGCAGTTAATTATTTATATAAATGAGGCAGAATTATTGTGAAAAATCCAATAAAAAAGTTCAATTAAAAACCTAAATTATAAGTTTAATCAGAGTCTTCAGCAGCATAAAACCTGATTTGCATACAGTCTCACTGAAAAATGCTTTCTCTAAGATGAATATTGCACTTTTGTGCAGTCTCAGCTCTATTAGTTATTTCTGCTGCATAAATGATCATATATCATTTTATCGATGGCAATTTTCTCTGCAGCCACAGTTCCTGTAAAAAAGAAATCAGCTTTCCACCTTTATACTGAGAATTCAGCAGGTTCCTCTTTTTTGTGTATGAGCAGTATGTGAATCAACACAAATTAGAAAATCCAAGGTGTTCCAAGGGAAAGCTGTCCCTATCCATCCATTTCCTGCTTAGTTATACTGAATTGTTTGCCTGCCACCATAAAAACCACATTACTGCAGTAATAGCAAGTTTCAGAAAAGCTTTCTCGTTATGAGTAAAAGCAAATCAATCTCAGAGTATCAACTGTAATAGAGACGGAGTGGGGAGGTCGGTGTGCTCAGGGTACCAAGGGAGACCTCACAGGGGAACTGATGCCATTGACTGTGGAGGGAAACTGAACTGGAAAACTCCACCTCACTTGGTGCCTCTTTGCTTATTTGGAAGGGAGTGTGAGGTCGTGCAAGAGAGAATTCAACCCCCAAACTGTGGAATGGCACTGGCTGAACTCTACAAGAAAACTGCTTTTAGCACAACAGAATAGTCAGAACAGGAATGTGCTGTGGATTGACGTCTTCAGATTTTGATGTGGTTTTGCTTTTTCGTTCCTTTTCATCTTCCTTCTCATGCAGTATCCTCAAGCTTAACATTTAGATCTCAGTTATGTAAATGTTACATTTATCAGGAGTGAGAACAGTGAGTCGATGGAGACCCTGTTACACAGATGGCTGCACATGCCTCTTTGGTTATCCTTGTGATAGGAAAGTGATCTATTTAAGAAAAGAATTTGACTAATAATAATTTGTGAACAAAATAAGCATAATGCAATAAGTGAAAAGTGCATCTGTATATTCATGCTTATGTGAGAGGCTGCTTATTTCAGGATGAAAAATTCCTCTACAGTGTTTGTGGTTTTGTGTAGTAGAACTCCCTGCACTCATTCCCCAAGACGGAGTCACCAAGGAACAGTGATCACTACAAACTCCATTTTTTTCGTACAGGTCTATGTTCCATCATTCAAATAATTCCTCAGCTCCCATAGATAAGCTGCTGAGGAGGCGAGAGAGTATCACTCTCATCTCTTTTCATCTGGCAGCAATGCAGCAGGCTTGGTTGATCAACGTCTGTAATGAGCGCTGTAAGAGAGAGCACAGATATTTGGATCAAAGGGTAATCTCTCTCTTTTATGTAACTGCAGAGCCTCACATATCACCAGATTATTCTCTGCACTTGCTGTAAATAATTCTCCCCATCAGAGCTAAGCACTTTGAAACCACTGCCTCTAAATTATAAGATGATCTACACCACCTCCACCTCTGTGCAGTTCCCTGACCTAAGGTTGCTTATTTTCACTCAGCTCCAGCTGCAGATTTATGAACACAAGATTACATTTTCTCTCAAGAGGACATTTTTCATATCAAACAGAATTTGTTTTTTATTCAACATTTCATCATCACTTATTTTTATTACTATACTTTGGGAAGTGTGGTGAAAACATGAACTTATCTCTGTTTATTCAGTGAATAGCTTAGAGCTGTAGCATGGGTGGGAGCAGGTGTAATTTCCTCTGGAGGGATTTCAAAGAGAACCATCCTGTCCAAGCTGTCTGTGTGCTCAGTTGCCTCTTTAGGTGACCTCTGACATGTAAGGTGCAGAATGGACCCTCAGCCTCAAAGTCTTTCTTTACAGCTGTGTCCATAAAGACACCTGAATGCTGTGATTTAGAATCTATAGACATTCAACACCTTGGTATCTAAAGAAGTACTCGAGGTTGTCCATTACTGTGTGATCCTGACTTAGAGCCCACCCCTGTAGCTGTGCAGCTGTGGGGGCAGAACTTAGCACAGTGCAGCAGCTTTCCATCGTTCTGACATTACCCCACAGTGTCTTGAAAGATGCATATGGGAAAGGAATCTGGGAAAGGAGGATTTGTGAAGGCCCATGGAGTGGTTTCAGAAAATCTAGAACTCTATTTTAACCTATCCAAATGGCAGCATTACACTCCTCTAGACAGAGATGAAATCCAATAGGAAAAATCAAGCTCAAACCAGCTGTTGCTGTATGGTCAGTGCCATGGAACAGAAATAACTTTATCTGTCTGAAAACTGAGAGTAGCAGGGCTCCTGGAATGTCCTGTCTGTTCCAGGGTCAGCAGGCCTCAGGGATGAAAAAGGTACTTTTCATACCTACGCCTTCACTTTGCTCATTCTGTAGGAGCAGATACCCAGGAGAAGACAGTTCTGTAATGTGCCTTTCCGTGGTGAGTGTTGGAGGGGGGAAAGAACACAGCAACAGAGACCTGTACCTGCCTTTCCTTTGGTTCTATTCTGCTCGGTTCTATTCTGTTTTACACTGCACAGATATGGTATCACTTACCCTGAGCTGTGTGCCTCTGCCACGTCCCTGAACACCATGCCAAGTTGCACTCAGGTTCATTGTAATCGCCACCTGCCACGGTGAATTGCCTCCAAATACACCTTTGTGCCAGGTTTTGCTGCCCAGTTTCAGATGTCATCACCCTCTTGTTGATAGGCACTGTGGTAATGAGACAGGTAAAGGGCAGAGCAGAAATTCAAAGGGTAATGAAGGGAGTGAAATACGGAGCACACACCTCACCAAAGGAGTAAGGCAGTCACTGTTGTGATGGGAGGAATGTGCTGACAGGCCAAATAGTGATGAACCTCTTAATGCTTCAGCTCTAGTGGAGCTGAGTGGTTGTGATTGCTAATGGTCTCTTAACTCACCTCTTACTGAAAACATGCACTTGGTGCTCCTGCTTTTGTCTATTCACACAAGGGTCAGTGTGCCTGGAGAGGAGAATTCTGCAAAATGCATACCAGAAAGGGTGCAGAGTCATTTTTTACAATAATCTGGGACCCAGAATATAGCAATGATAAATTTGTCACAGAGATACTGAGGCAAAAATATTTCTGACAAAATTTCAAAAACAGTAAAAAATTCAGGAGGAGCATAAAGAATTACAGACTCTTTAAATTGAAACTAATGAAACATTTGATGAGTTGCAAAGAAAAACAGAATTTGCTCAGTGAGCAGAAGTTTAGCTGAGGTGAAACTAGAGATGCTTTTCTCATAGAATTGGTTAAGGATATGTAAGAAATGAACATTAGAGCTTATTCCACCATCACAGATCACTTATCTACTTATCACAGATGAAAAAGGGAGGGACAAAAATCTATGAAGAGAAACATAATGCCTACTTTGAGCATCTCATTAAGTGTTTTAAATCACACGCCATGGGTAGAACATGAGCTTTTAGCAGGGGTTCATGGAATCCTAAATTATATGTCTCAAGTAGACTAACAAACACCAGGCACACAGATTAAAAAATTTATCTGGTTAAAACCCAAAAGGTCTTGTAAGACATATCAGAAGTGGCTTTTGAAGTTAAGTAAAGTTGACAACATACATTTATAGAGTTCAAATGGCAAATGAAAAACACCGACAGTGAAGCAAAAGGAAGAGACCCATCTTTCATATATAATTGAAATACCTGAAGGTGCAATGCTCAGACAAGAGGAAATAAAACAAAATGTCAAATGTAAGGGATATTACTCATGACTTTCCACCACCAGATAAAGAGCTAATATGAACAGGAGGGAAAACTAAGTCATGAACAAATTTATTTCAATATTTCCACATGTATAAACGATGCTGAATTTTGCTGATTAAGGTGGCGATGCCATTATTATTTTTTTCTTTCTTTTATTTGACCTATTGTTGATTGTGACTTTGTGCCACAAGGCGTGTCTGTTAAGCGCTGAGCTGGCAGAGCATTCTAAGCCACGTGCAGTGGCAGACAGGCTTCACATCTTACCAGGGAGTGACAAGCCATAACTGACTGCAGAACAACGCCTTAATTTCTGAGTTTGGGGCCTTTTATTCTAACATTTCCATGGCTGTTGTAACACAGGAATAACAGCCGGTGAGGTTTCCTCTCTTACAAATGGCCACCAGCCAGCAAGGTCTATTCTTTCAAAAGAATGCTCTGTAGTTTTCATCTCCCCATTTTCCAGTGCTTGGTTTTGAGCCTGCCACGCTCAGGTGGCACAGCAGCACAGATTTGTCCTTCTGGGGGAAATTAGACTAAACCTGCACAATCCAGAGCAGCGGAGGAGAGCAGGAAGGTGCAGGTGAGCCTCCCACAGTGCTTTCCAGGTGCTGTGCTGGTGCTGCTGGCTGGATCCCTCTGCTGAGCACCGGGGATGGAGGGACTTGTGCCACCAAGGGCTCTCCATGCAGGAGAGGCTGCACTGCATGAGCTGCTCTGTAAGGGTCTCTCCACACAGCTGTAATGGGGAATTTAAACACAAAACTCAGCTCTTCTTGCCACTGCACATTGCATATCCTGTCAGTTTTTTGTGGAAGCATAAAGGGAACAGTTCAACGTCTGCCTAACAAGTGTTTTTCTGGGACTGCTTGTGCTGTTACTGTTGGCCAGCAGATGATGCTGCCTGATTCAAGGCACCTGAAAGGTTTAAATGATAGAGCAACTGCAAGAGCAAATTGTTGGACGAGACAGGCGCTCTAATTAAAGTGGTAAATGTTTCAAAATATTAACAAAGAGTGAGTCTGGCTAAAACTCACCCCAGAACAGGTGAAAAACACTGTGTCCCTGAGCTATATGAGCTATCAAAACAGGAGACAGGCCAGCTGCCTCTTGGTATGAGAGTCTTACATGTTGTCAGCTGAAAGGAAAGGAGATTGTTTTTCTCCATATTCAGGATACATCCACACATGATGCTCTAGCTGGTGGAGGGGACGGATGTGTGTGAGTTCTGCCTCGATCTCATCATTCTTTTCAGCACAGATTCAAGTTGGACAGTTTTGAAAGTTTGTCTTCATTTAGCTAATGCAATGAAATTTAATGTCATAGAAGTTACTCCGTGAGCTTAGACATGCTTAAATTACTTCCAAGCAGACTGATTTTATCTGTCAGTCAGGAATACATTATAATTGGTAGTTGGTTCATATTTTTTAGCAAATATCAAGTAGAATCAGAACTTCTTCCCTTCAGAGATTAGTTCAATATGTCTTTGATATTTCTGATTGTAGAACTCTGTGTTGTTAGTATGCAAATTGACATTTCAGCCCTCTGTAGCCTGCCACTGAATTTTAATGGAGTCCAACTAATATTTCATGATAAAGTACTAAAAGAATAAAGGTACACAAGTAAGGGAGAAAAATTTTCATGAACTTTTTCCTGGATATGCCCTAGCCTGTGTCCTGGTGTGAATTGTACAAGGTGGTGTGGCTGGTTTTACTGTTCCTTGTGCCACAGGGTGAGAGGAGGAGATTCACGCGATTTCACAGTTCAGCAGTCAGAGGATATCACGGCAGCCATCAGCTCCAGACTCTCTCCCAGAAAAACACTGCGCCCATCAGCCTGGATGCTGATGTTGCAACCAGTATGACCAGACACTGCTGGCCTGCCTTTAGTGCTTGTTCAAGATTAGATTATCACAAATGCTTGAGGAGCAGCGTGACTCACATGTATGTGGTCTGTCAGAAACATTCAGTCATTTCCATCCTGCTGAGAAGGGCAGAGGTTGCTCCTTGCAGAGGAGATTGAGTAATGTATGAATCTGTCAGAAAAACGTGTAGGAATATATTTTATGTGGTTTGGTTTAATTTTCATGATCTAAAACCAGATTTCAGACAGCATAGAATATTTACATGTAGGTGTCCATTTCACAAGACAAAAGTGATCCATGCTAATATATATTAATTTCTGAAGATTTGGTGTGGAGGGACTGCAAAAGTTGCACACTAAACTTTAGGCAAGAGAACACTGAGCTTGATTGAAAAGCTGCTGGAAGGTCTTCAGAGTAATTTCTAATGGTAAGGGAAGAGGCTGTGTAAGGAAAATTTCAGATGCTTGTAAATAAAAGATGGAAATAGTTCAAGGGCTGAGTTTGACCCTAGCTCTTAGAAAATTGTCAATAAAAGAGGATCAACCTCATTTGTGGTGTCTTATGAAGATATATTTTGTTACAACTGTCAGTGATGAGAAGCAAAATGAGGTTTATCTCACCAAGTGATCTTTCCTTAAGATCTGTGCTAAAGGCTGAGAGGACCCTAAGAATGTTCAGAAATTTTCTCTCATTCTGAGAAGAGGAATTCTTCAGGCTTTTTCCTCTGGGTGTTCTGGATTTGACAATAAATTGAACTCAGATTCTTAGGGGTAAAATCATTGTGAATTTATTATTCTACTGTTAACTGCTGTCTCTCACAATTTATGACAGTTTAAAATGTTCTGTTTTGAACTTAAGTGGATTAGAAGGATAGGTGTTTGAACAGTCGGGATTTAAGTTTTCAAACACTGTCTTGTAAGAATTTAACATTTTTCTCTTCTAAGAAAGTCAAAGTTTTTATGAGCCTCAAAAATACATTCTTCAAGAGGAAAAACCAGCATGTTTTGAAGATTTGCAGTAAAACTGTTGGCTGTATATTTGTAGTGTTCCCTACAATGGGCTTATGACTGGAACCATGCCATCCTTCTTTCCCCCTAAAGATATAACGACAGAATGTTCATGTTTTCCAGATACGATTTTCCTCTTTTCCTACCTGTCTGTCTCTTTCTATATATGTGTATTTCAAAAACGGGCTTTCAAGGGGGAAAGAGTGGGGAAAGGCAAAGAGGAATTGTCTGGAAGAAATTCTCTCCTTGTTAGAATTAAGTTATGACCACAGCAATGAAAATGAAGAGGAAACAACTACTGGTGTTTGTTTCACTTCTGCATTAAACCAGATGTGTTTAAACAAGCCCAGTGCAGGAGGGGATAATCTATCTTGATCAGCAAAAGATCCACCAGCCCCAGGGCTGGGAGGCTGTAGAGCCATTTTAGCATCCCCTGCCTGTGGTGATTTCCAGCTCTCTCTCACCAGAGCTCCTGAGCTGAGACACGGCGCTGGGCTGACAGGGGGGCATCACCTCCAGCACCCTCCAGAATGAGTTAGCAGCATCTCTACACGTCCTCTCTAAAGGCATCTGTACAAGCAGCTCTGTAACAGCCACACTGTGTTGCACACGCATAGACCCTAGGAGATAATGCGTGCTTTTAATGAACCAGCAGAGATGGGAAGGGGGAGAAAATCTCTTCTGTCTGCCCTAGCTCTAAAAATTTTGCTCTGCACTTTTTAAAATGCCAAATGGCTCTCTGAGAGCTCAGGAATTGCTTTAAAACAATTGGCTTTTTGGCGTGAAAAATAAGCAAGCAGATAAAAACCATTTTTTGTTGTTGTTGACAAAATCTGTTAAAAAGCTGTGGTATATTTTGAAATAAAATGAAAAAAGGACTCACTGATTTGTTTTGGTCAGACATCTATGTCATTAATCTACTCTCAAGGTCAGTTGGAGGTGTGAGCAGAAAATAAACTCCTCTAACACCATAAAAATTCTGGTACTGCATTCCCCTGTAACATTTACTGTCTCCCCTAATGGGAAGCCACAATTTACATGTATATTAAAAAAGTGTAATTTATCTCAACTTATCTCAGAAGTTTCTGCATAACTAGGAACTACTCTGGAAAGCAGTCCTAAAAAAATTTTACTCTGGAACATTTCAGGGAAATTACAGTATTATAGAATATATTTTACCAGTTGGAAGAGATTTTTTCTTTCCTTTTTTTTTTGTCAGGAACAAGCAGATTGATTGGATTACTTTTGCAGGAATAACCAGCTAAATTGGATTAACCAGATGAACTGATAGCATCCCCAGACATTGCCACAATGCCCAGAGATTTTTTTCCCAACATCTCTATTTCTATTAACATCTTCCTCCTCCTCATTCTTTGAGATGCTGAAATGTTTTTCAAATTGTGTTGTGAAGTGACAGCATATGGTAATTTGGGTGATATATGATCAAAAAGCTTGATGACCCTTGCTCTAGGATATGGGGAAAGGTAAGGGTCAGTTTCTCTTGATATTCAGTGTCTCCCACCTACCACAGGCATCCTTCAATAATGTCATCCCTAAAGAATGCCAAATCTTCCCTGCTGACCCCTTGCTGTCCATCCTGCCTTCATCACCACAACAGGACTTGTTCTCCACTTCTGGCAGGTCCTGGAGCCCTAAAATTCCCTCTGCTTAAGATCTGGCAGGATGTCCTTGTGTTGTTCTCACTCCTGTTTAAAGAAACTCATTACAGTTCAACGAGACTCCAGCTGTCTCTTGCAGTTTTGCATTCCTGGCTGGTGTAAGAAAGTTTCAGACCATTTGATGGTAAAATTTACAGTGTGCCAAGTGCCTTGGGAACATGCACGGGTGACAAACCACAGCTGTACTCTGCTCACAGTGGGAAGCACCATTAAATCAGTGGGCTGCTGTATCAGGCACTAAAGTTTTAACTGAAGTCTGCTTGTGAAGGCCACCAGTGACAACCCCAGCACACTCAGTGGTGCTCACCTCTCTGGAGTGACCTTAGGAGCTGTTCCTGGGAAAGGCGTGGAAGACAATCCTGTCCTGGCTTTATTTGATTGGAGCTGCAGTAATGTGGCTTCAGGGGTGGGGAAGAACTGGGAATGATAGCTAGGACTACACAGAAGTATAGTTTGTTCCTGCTTCCATTTGAAATGCTGTGCAAAACTCAAGGACACTGTTTACAGAATATTAGCCCCTTTTGTTCATTCTTTGCTGTCTCAAAGGCATTTCTATCATCCATTCACCTTTGTGCTCATCCTCTATTTCACAGTTTTTCTGCAAGGATGGGGCCTTTCACAACAAGATCTTTTTCACAATTCACTCTTACAACACAAGGTGAAAAGTGATTTTCACAAATTCATATTCAACTCATACTTGGGCTGAATTAAAACTACAGAAGGATAGTGAATACATTTTAATGTTTGTCTCACTTTGTAATAGTCTAATGGGGTGCATGAAAGTGTTTGAGATGTGAAACCCATAACAGGTTATTTTGCTAAATATGCATTGCTTTTATGGCTATCTCAGCCTCATACTTGGACTGCAGTGTTTCTCTCTGCTCTGTGACAGTCATTATGTTGTTATTTGTCTTTAAATAATGTTGAGAATTTAAATATAATTAAAACTTGGTTTACACTGTGAGCTACTTACCCATCTTTGTTCACTGAATTCTGGGCTCAGAGTATGGGATGTTGAATGTTGCCTGCAGCTTACATATAATTTCTTTTTTATAAGTTGAACCCTTAAGAAGCACGAAACTTTTTTAGCAGAGTTTCAGTGGAAGCTGTTTGGCCAGAGGGATTTTTTCACTGCCACATGTTACATCCTTCAATAGAAGTACAGTGCTGCCATTTCAATTTGTCTCATGTATATCTGTGTGTCTCCTGTAACTGTGCAGACTTGTCTCTTAAATCTGTTGTCACCAAGTGCTATTCTGGAACAAAACCCAGTTCCACAAACGTGCTGTACAAGAAAAGACTAGGTAATAAGTAGTATAGGTAGGAAGTGGCACAGATCTTCAGGTTAATTTTGTCAGACTAATCTACCTGCCAGTCTGCATGGCCCAGTTTTTATTCAGTTATTGAAGGAATCTAATTGTTCTCCCTTCAACATCCTCTTTCCTTTGTTCTTTATAGTTTTTTTCATCCTCTTCTTCCTCTTCCTTTGACATCACTGTGAGGTGCCTACAGATCCCCAGTTCCTCTTGGCCTCGCTGTGCTTCGAAGTCAGCAGTCATTTCACTGATGACATTGGCGCAGGACTCGAAGGAACACTGAGTTTGTGACAAGACTAAATTGGGAGAAGCTGTCGACTCCCTCAAGGGCAGAGAGGCCCTGCAGAGACCTTGAGATCACCAGGTGGATGAAGGGCAGGTGCCAGACTGGGACAGGGCAGCCGTGTTTGTGTTGGTAACTGAGGAGATGCTCTCAGGCACAGGGTGGATTGTTGGGCCTGTCCTGTCCAGGGCCAGTGGCCAGACTCGATGATCCTGGTGGGTGCCTTCCACCTCAGCCTGTTCTGTGGTTCTGTGATTTCCTCCCAAGATTATGCTGGGGGGCAAAGGGAAGCACATTTGGCTTTAAAACCAAATTGTAAGGTGGGTTAAGAAGCCACATGGAGACAGATTTGGACAAGACTGGAAAGCTACTGTTTGCTTTCCTTACACTTTTGATCAATTGAGTAGGTGTTACCAGTTTAGAGGCACTTTACCCTTCTAACCTGCCTCTCTTTAAAATTCTAAATTTTAAAGTGTTGAAATGCAAGCTACAAAGTTAGAAATTGGAGGATTCATGTCATTATGCTGAAGTTGCCTTAAAACTGGGTATTTAGTCTCTGCCAGCTGTCTTCAGCCACCTGTTTTTCTGTGAGTATCCCAGCCTTAGTTTGGTTTCCAGGGAAATGAAATGAGCTGTCCCTGCAACCAGGCTTTGATGTGAACAAAGTAAGACTTAAACATACCTGGTAGGATTATATTTCCCATACTCTGAGACATAAGTTAGTGTTTTCCTCCCTAGCTTACTGGCTCAAATCCAGTATGATATTTGTTTCTGTGCACTGCATTGTTTACACTATTTGCTGGCAGGTAATGGGATTATTTAGATAAAACAAGCAAATGTGTTTTATGCAAGTTTCCTGCCAGTATGGCCATGTACATATGACAGGTACTAGACACATGATTTTCTTTGGTTGAGATGAAAGGAGAAGCTGTACAAATAGCTTCTCTCACCAAGCAAAAGTGCAAAGCAAAATATTGCATTGCAGTCTTTTACTAACATGTAGGAAATGTACTTTCAGAATGTTGTGGATTTGTCAGTTTTTGCTAGAGGTAACTGACTTTGCTTTTGCTGAAACACCACAGGAGCCACAGATGAAAATCCAGGTTATTTTCCATTTTCTCCTGCATGTTTTCACAGACCAAATGTTAGATGGAAGGTCAAGTCTGGGAAGGAACAAGTAGATATCCAGAACTGAAAAAGAGAGAGATCCAGCTGGCAATTTAAGAGGTATTGTTTGAGAAAACAATGACAAGGCTACCAGAGGCTGAGAATATATTGTTGTCTTTGTTTGCTAGTAACTTTGTTTCATCCATTGCATTATTAAGCTGGAAATATGGAAGAAAGAAGTGAAATAGGGAGTATTATGGGGTTTATACTACAAGATTTTTGAGACAAAAGAGACACAAACATAATGATGATCTGGTTTACATAAGCTCCTCAAGAAAATGTAGCTCTGAAAAATCTGTGATTGGTGAAAGGAGGAAGGAGGGTTGGCAGATTAATTAGGCAGAAGTTTTTATGTTCATTTTTTAATATTGAAAAAGTAATCTCAGGAAAATGAATTATTCCATTAAAGAGGGACAAAGTAGGGGAAGAGAAAAGTGGTGGCAAAGTAACGGGCTTTTGCAGCTGAATTGATGTGAGGGGAAGCTCAGGCAGGACCTGAAAGCACTGAGAGCACAAGCAGCAGTGATACAGGAGAGAAGCAGGTATGAGTGTTCAGAGAGGTGGTGTCTGATATCATTCACATCAGTTAATGGCAGAAACTGCTCCACAGGAGGCAGGGGAATTTCACAGCTTAAAGCTGGTGGGGGGTTTAGGACTTTTGACTCCTGGTTGACAAGAAATGTCCTGAGTGAAATGTAAAGCCCTGGAAGTGAATTTTAAGAGGAATGATGACTCACACTTGGAAATCGTACTGTGGATGCCTCAGGACTGCCTATACAATATTCTTTTCCTGATTATTGTGATGATGACCTGAAACCTGACAGGAAGCCGTTATGCAGCTTTGGTAATTAATGAGGTTATGCTTTAGGAGTTATGCTGGTTTCACTGATATTGGCTTATGACATGTGACAAAGCAGCAGCTGGGTCAGGGAGCCTCTGGGTAGAGCTGCAGCCGCTGTTTTCTGACATTCTTGGGGCTGCATGGGTAGCTGCTAGGGCACTTGGATACAGCGAAAGGGGGAATTATCCCAGGCAAATCCATAGGTTAGAGGACTGCAGTCCATCTGGGAATTGAAGACATTCATGTTCTCTATTATTGCAATGCTATCCTAGGTAATTTTTGTTGGAAGAAGTAGTAGCAATTCTTATTCTTAGGCTGCCTGCCACTTCATATTATAGAGGGTTCTTGTAACCTTTATCTGAATGTTTTCAGCACCTCATCTGCTTGCAAAAGACTTTTGAAATTCAGTGAAGTGGAAGACTTCAGGGTAATAAATGTTCACAGGTAGAGTCACCTGGGAATGTTCTGTAAAAGATTCAGAGGTTTTCTGTTTGAAAATTGCTGAATCCCCTAAACTGAATTTTTCCTGATCCCAGACATTGGACAGATGCAGAATGGAAGACCTTGTCAAAATGAAAGATAGGAAAAAAACATTCACAAAATGACCATTATCAACAATGAAAAGGAGACAGAAAATTGTCTACCTGAGAACAGCCAGGCACCTGGCACTTAAAACACTTAGAATTCATCATATGGGAGGCTCACATTTTAATTGCTGCTCTAGATTAATAGCCTGAACCTCTATTTTTAATGTGCTAGATGAATACCGTAGTGTCTGAGCTCTGGGGTTTGTACTTATTCCTTCTCTCCTTCATTAGAAATCAGAATTTTGTCTTTGACACACATGAATTTGTTAACAGCATGGAAACTCCTACGCAGCTGCAGGTCTCTTTGCAGGTGTAAAAGCATTGGCAGAGCTGAAAGAGGAAGTCAGACCTCACCAGACCTGCAGAAAAGTTTGGCCTGACCAAAAATGCCCTGAATTACACAGACCTGAGCCATGTCGTCTCAGTCAAAACAATTTTAAATCAGTGTGACTCTAAAGCTGGAGGTACTGCATGACTAGATGAGCCACATTTTGTAATGCATGTGGCACACTCAGCCACAGTGGGTGGTCTATTTTCAGCACAGATAGCACAGTTCTTCCTGTGAGGAGGTGTTTCCAAAACAACTCACCTGCAAGATGAAGCTATTCTGTAACTCAAATTACCAGCAGGTAAAAGTCTGTCAGTTCATAAAAGGTGTAACTTCTAAACTCCAACCTATATGGCTCTTAAGGTGACTGAGTCTATTCCTTATTGATTCCAAAGTGTCCTCCTCTACAAATACTTGGATATTTACGCTTTAGTGATGTGTCTCCGACAAAAAAATGAAATGGACATTTCTGCAATTGCTCTTTGCAGCAGGTAAAATCATTAATCACCTGCAGTCCTCTCCTACTGCACTATGCCTGGGGATAATAAACACCCATTAGAAAACAACAGCAACAGACCATTCTCCTCTGAGCTGTATGGTTCCCTGTAATGAAAATGTTAGTCAATAGAGGATATTTTACCCCATTGAATTTCTTTTCTATTTGAGACGTGAATTTAATGGTAATGGAAAGTGTTCAGGTGATGGCTCTGTAAACTCACATGCTCTGTTATTTCACTGGAGTCACACAAAAGTATTTTTGCTGCTTCTGGTCTGTTGGACTAACTTCGTAAGTAAATTTTTCATGCAGCTCCCACATCTCATCTGTTCTCAGAAAAAGACAAAGGAATATTACTACGAGGAGAGGGGGCTCTCGTCCATGGGAGCAGAGAATGCAATCTTTCAAATTATTCAACAACCAGAAAGGAAGCTGAGAGGAAACTAACTATGATATTTATTTTTATAATTTACTTTAACTGGATGTGGGAGTTACACATTCAAGTAAATACTCCAGAGGGATGTTGAAGCTTCCAAGTAATTTTCCCATGCAGTGTTTTATTTTTTCTTCCATAAAGTGAAGAAAATGGCATTTCTTTACTTTAAAAAGACTGGAAAAGTAATTATAACAGTGAAGCACTACAGGAACTTGAGGCTGAAGAGCAACATATTTCTTCCATTATGAAAACTATTTGCCTCAAATATATTCAATTTAATCCCACTCTTTGTTTATTAGATTTTATTATTATTATACAGTTTGCACAACATTACGTGTAAGGCCCCCTTAAATCCTTTCCAAATCAGATCCTGCATCGTCTGAACAAAGTGAAACAAAGGTCTAAAAGCAAAATAAACAAGCAAAACCTTGCCAAAATGTGACTAGAAACATTTTCAAACCAACTCATATCTACAGGACTATGCTGATGGCTGCAGGGTAAGTGAAACAAACATGATCACAGCAGTTAAAAAAATGCTGATTATCAGCAGAGGGTTTGCATGTTACCAGTGTCTATGCTTGAATTTAGCTCAGGTTCTGTGGGAAAGAAAACTCTTAACACGAATGTTAACACATTTTGCTTCACGCTTCCTTGGGCGTGTGGAGGCACGGCCAATTACACCAGGATCACCTTAAATTGCAGAGTTCCTGGCCTGAGCAGCTTTCCCCCGGCTCTATCCTCCAAGTGCTGCTTGTTTTCTGGAAACCACAAAGCTGCAAGGGAAAGTCTTCACATATAAACACTCTTTGTACCGACTGCTAAGTGATTTTTCTCATTATCCTTTCAGGAAAGCTCCCTCTTGCTATTGTCATTTAAATGGTTCACTGCAGACACATTTTAATATTTCAAATAATTTTCTTTCCTTCTTTTTTTCTGTTAAAAGGCAGCGTTTACTCTCTTTTCAGAAAAAAATTACAATCCAGCTTTGTTGGCACATCAAGTTGCCCTTCAAGGCCTGTATTTTGATGAAAGTTGGTGAATTCTTTTTGCTGTAGGACTAAGTGTAGCTAAAGAAATTAAAAAAGAAAAAAAGTCATAAAGACAAAATATTAAAATACAGAAATGAAATGATGCACGTTTCACGTAATGGGGTGATAAAAGATAATTCCCTAAGTATGCTTAGCTAACAAAAACTGGATCTGGATGTGAGGTGTCAAAGGAATCTTAGCTGTCTGCAGTTCTGGCATTTGCCACCTAAACTCGGGGGCACTGGAAATTCCCAGCACCCGTGTCTGATGTGTGTCTGTGGATTCACTTTGGGACATCCGTGCTGGTCGGTGGCTGCACAGCACCAGGCACTTTCTGTTTAAGTCAAGAAATGATCTCAGAAACATGCTAAGTACTTTTGTCCCCCCCTCAAATATTTAAGAGTGTGAATTTGCTCATTAAACCATCTGTGTCTATAATTTTGTAGCAATAAATTCTGAGGCCTGAAAATTATATGTGAAAAGTTTATTTAGAGAAATTTATCTTTGCAAATTGTTCACGTTTTTGTAGATTCACTGATAAATCAAGTGAATTATGTATTTGTAATTGCTGGTTGACTTTAGAAAAATCATTGTAATGGTACTTTTGTTAGGAAATTCTAAAGGCCCAGGAACAAATTACAGTTTTCAATGTTCTTTACTTCGAAAAATTAATTCACAGAATACTTTACAGTGGTCTGTGGTTTGCTTTTCCTTTCATCTAATAACTTTTAACATACTTGTTCAGAAAATAGAAAACATTTAGCATACAGCATCAAAATTGCATCTCAGGCAGAGCTAATAACTTCTAAAAACTTTCATTTTACTATAGATGTATTTCTGATGAAAATTATTACCTTCTTCTACCAAAATTATATGTCCAGGTTCCCCACTTCTTCTATTTTTTTTTTTTTTTGGCCTTTCTTTTTCACCCAGGAACAAAATGAGATTCAGATTAAACCTATAGTGGAAAGTAATCTTTTACTTCTACCTCCAAGTTCACTTAGCTGTGGTGCAGAATATTAGCAAAATTCTTTCCTTGCCTATATTTATCAGGCCAGATTGTATTGGTTAGAACCTTTATTTTCGTGAGATTTTATTTTCTTTTAAAGATGTTCTGTCTCTAGATGAAAAACTTCCAGTATAGAAAAGTATTTAAATTGTTTTGGGAGCTAAAATGTGGACTACAGACAGATTTCAGCAGCTATAAATCTTTTTTAGCTTCACGAAAGTGAAAGGTTAGGTTATTTCAACGAGGTACCAGGCAAAGAATGCTTTATATGAAGAAAAGAAAGGTGAATTGTTGCCAGCACATAATTTTGTATGTATAAGTTATTTGTCTAGGAACTGTCCATCCTAACCCATTAGTTGAGAAGAAGGTTACTCTGTTAAAAGATCAATAAAGTTTGCTAACAATGTAAAGCTGTGCAGGGAATGTGCAGACAGGATCAACAGCGCCACTTTTTAAGCGCCTGCCTGAATCCAAGCATCTTTAGGGAGGTGCTGGCAGCTCCTTGTGCTCGCTGGCCTCAGCAGCAGCACTCGTTCCTCGTGGGGCACAGGCACCTGAGGAGCCCCTGGTGGGACTGCCATGGGACCAGGATGGGTGTGCATGGGACAGGCTCATCTTCCATGGCAGAAATCATCCTCATCCCATCCTGATGGTTCCTGCTGAGGGAGCTGACACCATTTGCTGGTGCAGGACACTGCTCTGTGCTGGAGAGCGTTCCTCCAGGGCCCTGAGCACATTAACAAGCCTTGACTGCCTGGAGCAGCCTCAGCTGGGATTGCCACCCACACCTCCTCTGCTTTTCTCCTCTTCAGCGTGCTTCCTCCTCCTTCCCTGAGCTGTGTGGGAGCTAGCCCTGTTTCTTCCTTTCCTAACTTGATACATGGGGTTTCATAATTTACCTTGTACTTGTTTAATTATCACATTGAAGTGAACACGGCTTCGGCCTTTCTTGAGAATCAGCTCTTCGTCAAAGGAACCAGCAGGGTAAGGGGACCAGCAAAGTGCACCCATTCTGTCAGCTGTTACTGTCAACGCAGAAAACACACATAAGTCTCTCACTAGAGCACGGTGGAGCAAAAATCACACTCCTGTCAACTGATTAGCTTCAGAAGACCTGCTTTAGGCCTGAGCTTCTCGGGGTCCACACACTAGCCCAGTTTCCTAGGTCAGGGTGACAAGGCCAAAAAGCCCAAGTCAGGTTTAGAAGATGTGTCTACTTTTCCCCACTCTGAGATGTTGTTGAAATCTTTATATTGTGCNCATAATTTACCTTGTACTTGTTTAATTATCACATTGAAGTGAACACGGCTTCGGCCTTTCTTGAGAATCAGCTCTTCGTCAAAGGAACCAGCAGCGTAAGGGGACCAGCGAAGTGCACCCATTCTGTCAGCTGTTACTGTCAACGCAGAAAACACACATAAGTCTCTCACTAGAGCGCGGTGGAGAAAAAAATCACACTCCTGTCCACATCACACCACTGGCCCAAGAAAGCCAAAATCGCCCACAACAACATCTTGTCAGATGACCACTGGATGGCCACCAGAGCATGTCTCTATCCACAGCCCAGCCCTGCCTGGATGCTGTGGCACAGCATCCTGGCAGGTGAGATTGCTGCTTGGTCGGCCTCAGCTCCTGGTCTGTTTCTGCTGCTCCCTGGTTTGTCCATTGACTGTTTCCCAATTGCATTTACAGTGGGAAGAAGATAATGTCTAACAGCCCTTGCTGAGCATGAAGTGTTATCTTTGAACTGCAAAGTGCCTATCAGGTGCAAGTGGGTCTGTCACCCTTGTACGAGTGCACTGCTTGAGTCTTTTTTGCTGATTTACCACTTAAAATGAGCTTTCCACTTGCTAGAGGATGCTTTGCTACTAAACTTTAGGTTATTGAGTAGTTTCGTACCTTTGGAAGGTACAGGCTGCTCTGTTGACTCTGTTTCTGTTGGTTTATTTGGAGTAAAATCACATAGATGGTTTTCACCCACCCCATCTGAGTGGGAAGAATGGATCTTTGGGGCATCCAAGCGAGGGCAGTGCTGAGGAATCCATTCAGCGCAGGTGGCCCAGGTGGAGCCCGAGACAAGGGGCTGTGAATTGCTGACCCTTTGGATAACAAAGGGCACCTGAGGCTCAGCCTGGTGAAGATACTCAAGGACAAGGCAGGAACTGAAACCTCAGACTTTCTCCTGCTCGAACTGTGAGGGGATAAAAGCCCAGGGTTTCCATCGTTCAGGGTCCCTCCTTGGGTTGTTTCTGTGTTACCACACCAGGAATAAATTGTTTTATGGAATGAGACATCTGATACTCAGCTGTGGGAACTGGGGTGGATCTGGTAAGGAAACCTGATGTGAGTGTGAGTGTGGGGTGTGGGGCACACACAGAGGGACCTGTCAGGCCCCTGCAAAGGGGTTTTGGTCCCAGCAGTGACACTCTGGACTGGTGTGAGTGTGGCTGCCAGTTTTGTGAATGGTCAGACCGGGAAGTTTTCTTAACAGGAAGTTCCACAATCTAATTACCAGGATAGAGGGAAATAAAGGGGTTTTGTGTACATATATTGAAGTCAGGAGGGACTAAATGAGGGACAGAGGTGGAGAGCAAATTCTACAATTACAGTCCAGAAATCTCTACAAAGAGAAGACTGAGCAGCAGGAGGACAGGGTGGCTGAAATGGAAGCGTTGGTGTGAGAGCAAACTGTTATTATAAGGAGTTGGACAATTTGTTAATGAAATGTGACAGTTCTTTAAGCTGGAACCAGAGACTCAAGAAGTGCCCTATGCTAGAAACTGTATTACAAACTTAGGCCATTTACCATTAGTTTCACTCAGTCACTGAACTGATATTTTCTCTGCTCCAACAGAAAGAGTGTAGAGTGAATTAATCTAACTTCGTTTTTGACTGTAGGAGAGTGGGAAATATGGACTTAAAGAAGTATAAGAAAACATCAAATATCTTTAAAAGGAGCCACAGGCACAAGTGAAAATCTTACTAAGAGTCCTGGGTTCTCATGGAACTCTCAAGGAACTTTGGCATTGTGTTGTGGCACACAGATGTTAAACCTGCTGTGTCATTTTGAGAAACTGGACTGGTAATCATTGACCTTTGTTGTTAATATGGTATTTAGAAAACTCTTTGACTTTTAATGCATGCTTAAATATTAAAATGCCTTAATTTACGTATTTCATTTCTACGTCTTGGTTGTGAAGCTGTTACATTTAATGAGCTATTGACAGCTTGAGGAAAATTCAAATGCATCCAAATCTGGCCTCAATTGT
Organism: Platysteira castanea; assembly: GCA_013397175.1. Lineage (NCBI taxonomy): Eukaryota > Metazoa > Chordata > Aves > Passeriformes > Platysteira > Platysteira castanea. Next base: position 300,854 of record VYXC01000927.1, on the reverse strand, counting down.
CAGTGAACCCATGGTTGTTTCTTTTCTTCTTGCAGGATGATATAAACAGTAGGCGAAATTGTTATTGATAACAGATGTTTGCAAGACTGCAGGATAGAAGTTGGTTGCCTTGTTAGGTCTTGGCTGAGAAAATGTTGCTATTCATAAAATTGCTGACTTTTAGTAGGAGCTAGAATTGTCAGTGATTGATCTTCAGATTGCTTTCATTATGGGGCTTCCATGTAGAAAGAACATTGTGTTTGGTTTCATTTTTTGCTTTTTTGCCAAGGAAGGTCATTTATAATGTTAGCTCATGAATAATGGCCAAAATAGATTGTGAAACTCAGAGAGCTTCATCCTCAGAGTGTTTAAGCTCAGAGCACACTGAAGATTGACATTAGGTAAACTTCCCTATGCAATTCTTCTAGATTGTTTAAGTGTTGTGCTTAATTTTTTCTCCCCAGCATTAAATCTCTCTGTCAGGACCTCTCCCATAAAACAGTATCACTGAAGATGAGTTAGCTCTAGAAGAAAATACATTTATTATCTGGGTAAATATTTAGCATATTTCAAAAGAGGGATAATCTTTGCTCTGTGTGCTGGGGAAATGACCATTCCCATCTGTTTGATCTCTTTTAACAGTACAGTTGCTACATTCCTTCACAATTGCTTAAGTATTAATACTTAGTTTTTTCAGTAGGTTTCATGATATTTCATTGAATTTTTAATGGTTAGTTGAAATACAGCTTTGTGAATTCTTCCTAGTCCATATATTTAATCACAGTAAATTTATCTGTGGAAGATTAGAGAGAGTTTAATACAAATAGTTGTGGTAGTATCCAGCTGAGTTAATTTCCCAGTGGATTTATCAAGAGTAGATCACATCAAAATTAATTACAAAGTCTTCTATAACTTATTTAACAAAGCCTCTGCTTATTTGCAAATAACAATTGAGGTACTATCAATAATAGGACAACCTGAAGTCATTGAAAAAAACTAATTAAAAATTTGTTTACATTTAGTAACAGCAGTTCAGATCAGAATTGCCTTCCCAAGTGATAATTCATTTTCAGGTTTTTTCCTTCATATGTTAGCTAAGGCATGCAATGAATGATTCAGGCTAATTCAAACTGCTTTTGAAATTCACCAGCAGCTGTAACCAGGGTAACCTGTAATTCTAATCTTAGTTCACTCGAAAGTCTTAAGCTGTTTTTATCAGATCTTGTGGTGAACTCTTCCTTTGTACACCAAACATTCATTTAATCAATGAATCTTCTGTCCAAGGAACTGACAGGTTGCTGCAACACACAGTGGTGCTGTCTCTGGACTGTAATTGTTGAGGCTTTTGAAATGTGTGCTGTTCCTAGTTAGTTTTTCATTACGTGCAAGCAAAACATTTCAATATATTAATCTGGTAATTGACTGAAAAAATATATTTACCCCTTGTCCAAGTATGGGAAAGTGAATGCCAGAAGTTATAACACTAGATGGGAAACTGAAGCACAATAACTGATACATGTAGAAATGCAAGTGTTTCCCCTGCTCTTTCTTCCTGGTAGTGAGCTGAGCCGTGGAGGTAATTCCTGGTGTCACTTCAGCTGAGGGAGGGATGTGGCACACCAGGAGCATGCCTTTGTGTGGGGCAGCGCTGAGCGCTGAGCTCAGTGGGGTTGGTTAGGACTAAATGTGCCTCATGTGAGCAGTTCTGCCCCACCTCTGCAGGCAGAAGTGCCGGTGTGCATAGGGAGGGTTAGTGTCAGAATGCTGCAACTACTATGGCCAGTGGGTTAAGATTGGAACAGAGAGAAATTATTTGCTAACCTCCATCAAGAAAGCTTGCACAGACACAGAGAATCTACCAAAAAGAGCCCTTCCTATAATGACTTGGTCATTTGGAGGTGCAGCAGTCTTCTATCGTTCCCTTGGTGGGGAGACTTGCCCATGACCATCTTGATAGATGGATGTCAGTAGGATTTAAGATGGAAAGAATACTTTTTTTTTTCACAGTATAGTTGATTAACTTCTGTTTTCAATATTTATTTTTAGCTCAATGAAAAAAGCAGTAGTGATTACCCCAAGTTGTTACACTGCTCATGCATGATGGATATGCTATAGAGAACGCAGTTAATTTTCCTTCTTAACTGCATATTGCACTTCCTGCAGTGTCAGTTATATTGAATGATAAAGTTAAACCCACTTTGGGATTTAATCTTTTTTATTAAAATTGTCAGCCACATGAAAAGGGAACCATCAGCAGCAATGGAAGTTGTACTGGTCCCAGCTCCTTGTTATTGATGTGCTCCTCTGGTGTATCACACATATCGCTGAGCACACTCTGCACAAAGTCACACATTCCCAAAATACAAAGAGAGACTCCTCCTGCCAGGGCTATTAATTGAGTTTTACATAGCAGTCATCCAAAAAGAACAGGAAGAGAGAAAAAGTTATTCTAACATTTACACTGAATATATATTATGTTATTACCTCTCCTTAATTCTAATAAACTGCTCTGGTTTGTTTTAATTCATAGCAAATTACTTTTTTTTTTCCTAAAATAAAGCAATTATTTTTTTTCAGATGCCGGAAGTCTAGGTAGGATTTGGTAAAAAAAATTGAGAAAAAATAAGTCTATGCATTTGAAAGCTGTCATTGTTCATGGTGCTGTGAAAGTGAAGAATGCAGCCCTCTGTGGGCTAATGTGTAAAACAGGGCTGACTGAGTTTTTTATTTTCATAAGTTCAAAGTCTAGAACTTCCAGTTACGACTCTTCTAAGAGGACTGATTCAAAGTCAGTCTTATTATTCTGGAGCATAATGGGAAATTTGGAGACCAACACTCACCCACCAGTGACTCCTCTGCAGGGACAATCAAATATATGCACATGGCCAAATGATGGCCTCGCTTCTTTGGCAGTGATTGTCTAATCTCTATCTTAGGTGAGGAACTTTCATGCTGTTCACAAACATCTGAATCCCTTCCTGCAATAGCATCCATTTACCATTGTGCAAACATTCTGTTTTAATTCTAGACCACACACATATCTGAGTGACATCAGAGTAAGACTGCAGTAACCCCAATTAATTTCAGGAGGCTTATTCCAGATTTATCCTGCTCAGAGATAAAAACGTGTGTATTTATCTTTGAATTGCATGGCACAGACTATTATGATGAGGTGCACTGAGCTCCATTCTCAGGATAAATTAATTTAGGATAGTCAGTTGAAAAATATTGTTGCACACCAGATTGACAAGCTAGATGGTCCATTATCATTTCAGTTAAGGAAAATAGGAATGTTAATGAACCTATTTTGTTCTATCACAGCTTCTGAAAAGAAAAGAAAATTCTAACACCTATGGGTTTTTTGTGGTTTTTGTTTTTTTTTTTTTTCATTGGTTAGTGAGCACTGAGGATACTGGCATTTGTAGGAAAAGGAAATTAAGTTCTAACTGGTTGGGCAGCTTTTTGTTGATAGGAGTTGGGTCCTTTCAACAGAAAACTTCTACATTTCTTAAAAAAAAGAAGTCCTTTAAAATATTAATTTTGTCTTCATCTACAAATTTTTGGCAAGAAAAGGTCAGTGGCAACGCCTGGTTCATCCTCCTGCACTCAGATCTGAGGCAGATCCTTCACCTGTGTTCTGTAAGGCTTTCCCACCACAAAGGCAATGACGTCCAGCTGCAGTGGAAGAACATGTTCTCTAGGAAGCACTATTGTCCCACACATTTACATAGTTTTTGAAATAAAAAATATGTTTTATGGAGGAAATGGTCAGAGTTGAAAACTCTTTTTTTTCCTTGTACCTCTGCATTGACATGGCAACTGAAAGGGACCTGGATGATTTCTCCTTTCTCCGTGGTGTTTGCCATGCCCTTCTCGTGTCACTTGGGCAGTCTCACTTGGGTGACAAATCTCATGGCATGGAAAGGATTCACTGTGCACACCGTGGAGAGGATAATCAAGATACTCTGCAGTGCACAGTTCTGCCCACTGGATCTTTCCTGCTTGGTCCTGTCTTTTCTGTCCAGTCAGGAAAACATATCTTAAAATGAAGCAAACAACAAAAAAACTGCTCGCAGTTTATGAGGGCAAATATCACAGCCTCATATACTGTGCTGGGAGGCTTTTATATGAATGCTGATAGAACTGTGATTTCACTCATTCATTCAATTATTTTTTTTTCTAGATTTTTATATTTTCACCTATCTTTTATTTTGAATTTCATCATGTTTTATTACTCGAATTTAGGTTGTGAAATGGGTGCCTGTTCTGTTTTAGGCTTGGCAAAGTAATGCACAAAGTTATGAAGCTACTAGAACTCTATATTATCTCATTTTAATAACAATATTGCCTTTGGTTCAGATAATTTTATTATTTTAATAAATACATTATATCGAATTGGTGCCTTTTTGTCTGTGGATGCTATTTTACGTCCACTGAATAATCATCAGTTTTAGGAAGGGAAAGAAAACTGCAATGCAGTACAGTACTCCTCTTCAGCTCTCTTTTTCATCAATTTGCTTATTTAATGATTGGAAATCCAATTGATGGTCAGTTATTTCTTCTGAACCCTTCTTTGTTGTTCAGGGAAATTTAGGAAAGAGTAGCATTTGACATTTTAATAAAGAAATGTGGCTTTATGCTGCAGTCAGTGTGTTTGTCTAGAAAACAACCAGCCATAAAGGGAAAATAATAAAGATAATTTTTTTCGTGTCCTTTAACTTAAATCCAGTAATCAGAAGAATGATCTTGTTCAAAAGACTTAATTTGAATATAAATTTGTAATTATGTTACTGAAAGCTTTATTGGTTTTCTATTTAAATCCCTAGGACCCAGTCTGCTCTCAGAATGATGTCATTGCTCTACTATGCCTGAATATTTCCAGTGCTGGCACAAATCTTGACTAATGACCACAGAAGGAGGAAAATATGAAACTCAGAACACTACCTTGTTGCATTTATTGTAGTCTGACCATGTCCATTATTCCAGATATTTTAATTTTTCAGTTACAGAAGGAGATAGGCTTTAAAAACTGGGAAAAGTTCAACAAATAGGTTTTGCTCAGGGAATATTCTCTGCAGCACAAAAACTAAACTCAGTTTGAAGACAAACTCAGTGACATTTAGTAAAGTTGAGAAATTATGAAACAAAGCTTTTAACATCTGTTCACCAAAAAACATATTCCCATACGTCAGAACGTCAATTAGCTTTTTCAATTATGTAGATGATTTGCATAGGCTCAGAAAGCTTCATGAGATAATGGAAGATTTGCAGTAAGATAGTCCTTTTAATAGGTTTTCGAGTCCTTTTAATAGGTTTTCACTCCGGTATTTTTTTTTAAGAGTAGCTGTTTAGAGAGCTTTTATTCAACATCTATGTGGGTTACACTGGTAATAATTTAGGTGCTGAAGTTCAGCACATGCAGGCCCGAAAACTTAAATGATGTAAATCTCAAGGGAGGTGAGAGGGAGTCTGCTCAACTCAACATTTGCAAGTGTTTTGTAAATCATCACTTTAAAATGTGGGATTATGTTCAGCAAGCTTGAGATCTTGTGTGTTTTGTCTTGTACTTCAGGAAGACAGGAAAAAGAGAGAGGTGGTGGCTGTTTTGTGTCTAAATAATGGGCGTGATTTTAATAATTATTTGGATGATCTTAATAGTTAAGGATAGATCTTATCTTTTGGCCTCAATGAGTTTAATATTTTCAAAAGTTCAATGAGCTTTTAGCTGAGATTTTTGATTTTGCTTGTTTATTACAAGGAAACCCAACATTTTATTTGCTACAGATTGTTTTTAATACCTTTTCTTTGCAGGCAGGGTGAATTCCCAGAATTTTCCCTGCCCAGCCCCTAAATGCCTTACTGATGCTCGGTGTGCAATGACAATCAGCTCCAGCTCTGTGCTAGCAAGAGCCCTTACCTACATTAGAGTTCAGGGACTTGGAAAACAAATTTTCTTAAACTTCTGCTTAGAAAGGAAACAAAGACTGTGCCTTCCATGAGTGTCAGACTAATCCACTTCACAATGCAGTTTTTTATGCACCGAGTAGCACAGTGAGGTGACCCTGAGGTTATTCTGCACTTTGCATGTTTGCAAACCTTGTCAGGGAGCGTACGCTCGTGTCACGCTTGTGAGAAAGGCAGCAAAACACGGTGAATTAAATTTGGCAAGCAATTCTTAACTTTGAATGCTCTTCAAGTTGCAGTTTTATTGCATTTTTGTTGATTTGATGAAGTGTTACAAAAATACTACTTTTGAGGTTTTTGTTTGGGTTTTTTTTTCCTGTGTGAGTGGATCTGTGAGCTGGACATGGTACTTTTTTTGAAACAAGAGTTTTGCCACACAGTCTTTTGTGGAAGAGCAGAAGGTGATGCTCAAGTTAAGTCTCTTTCAATCATCTTTCAAATTAATGAGAAAATGTTTTCAATTAAAATAAGCATTTGATTAATTAGTAGTTGACTTACTAGGAAGGAGACAAGAAAGTCAGGAGTGTTAGGATGCATCCAGTGCAAATCAGGGGAGGAGAGTGTTACAGGAAAGAAACCACCAGTGCCTCAAAGGATGCTGGTTGTTTTTCTGTAGGACATCCTTCAGCAGCCTTTTCAAGTGGATTTGAACAAACTAATAAAGAAAAGAGCTATAATTTGTAAGTACTTTGAGGTTAATAAGAGCACCCATCCTTCAGCATGAGCATTATGTGTGACTAAATATAATATCTTGCAAATGGCAGATTATCACACCAAAATAAATGTCAAGGACATGTGCACATCCTCATACGATGTTTGAATAACAAATAGATTTGTTCAATTTTATTATTTCAAGAGGTATATTTTCATTTTCTGTTTTGCTACAGCAGGGACAACATTATCAGCTTTGAAAGTGGCACAGAGAAAGAAATAAAACTTAGTTTTAGAAATTCTGTGTCCTGAAGACACTCTTATAAATGGGTAAAATATTGCTTTTCTCTTTTGGTCTTCATGTGGAAGTTGTAGCATTCAAAAGAGAGCACAATACTCAGCAGAGTGAAATTCATCTTTCCTAACATTTATGTGAAATTGGCCCCACGTATATTCACTCTTGCAGATGAATTTCATTCTTTGGTACCCAGTTTCTTGATCTAGAATCATAGAATATCCTGAATTGGAAAGGATGCACAGGGATTATTGAAGTTCAGCTCCTGGCCCTGCACAGGACAGTCCCCAAGATCACACCCTGTACCCCAGAGCGTTGTCCAAGTGCTCTGGGAGCTCTGTCAGGCTGGGGCTGTGACCACTGCCCTGGAGAGCCCATTCCAGTGCCTGACCACCCTCTGGGTGAAGAACCTGTCCCTAATATGCAACCTAACCCTCCCCTGACACAACTTCAGCCATTCCCTCGGGTCCTGTCACGGGTCCCCACAGAGAAGGGATCAGTGTCTGCCCCTCCTTCTCCCCTCAGGAGGAAGCTGCAGACCCCAGTGAGGTCCCCTCCTCGTCTCCTCTTCTCCAGGCTGAACCAGCCAAGGTGACTCCAACTGCAACTCATCTGGAGGAGCAAAATGGAGGCTTTCAAAGAGCTTTGTATCCTTCTGATATTGTGTTGCCCAAACCGTTCAAAAACCTTTCATGTTTGTATCATTCCATGTATCATTGGCTTGTTTACATTTGCTGTATCACAGTCTAAATGTTATTAATAGCAGGCGTAACACAAAGCAGCTTTATAGTTTCTGAAATATCCACCTGAAATATCAATGCAAAATGGCCTCAGCTCTAAGGGAAGCAAGTGATTGACTGCTTGGTTCCAGTTATTTAAATTAAAAATTTCAAGTAGAAGTAGCAAAGATTGTTGATATATTATCCAGAATTCAGAGGAAATCAATACAAGCCTTAATGGCCTTTCCCCACTGCTCTGTAGCTGCATTAGTCACATCTTGAGAGAGCACTTTGGCCATCAATCAGAGAAAAAAAATCACTTTATTTTCATATTGTGAACTTCATGGCAGCTTGTGTGTAATCTTGGCAAGCTATTTCTGAAATTCTGCAAGAAAGATGCAAGTAGAAAAAGTTTCTGAAAGGATGGTAGGCTTTAAAGCATATACAAGCAGTAATTTAGACAAAAGATAAATTTCAGATAGCCAACCTTTTTTTTGATAATGGAATGATGGGGATAACTGATCATGAATGTTTTTGTGCTGAACACCAGAAGTGAGAAGAGCTGTGCAATAACAGCCATACAAGAGCAGACCAAGTAGAGCAGCTGTCCAATCTCAGATGCCTGTGGGTTACACACAAACAATATACTCTGAATGATAAAGAGGGTTTGTTTTAAATCAAATCTCTGCTCTAATTCATGGTTTACTGGTGGCCAGATTGTTTTCTCTGTGGGGTAAAGGCACATCTTGTTTGGTTCTGATGGCACTGATATATCCATCTGGGGACCAGACTAGAAATATCAACCAAAACCTTGTTTTTCTTTCTGAAAATGTGAGGAACTTGTGCCGGGGAATGAGGTGGGGCAGGAGGTTCCTGGAGCACCAGTAGCTGGCACATGAGCTCTTGAGCTGTGCTCTCAGTTGGGCAGTATTTTCCCTTGTCCAGCAGAGATGGAAAAGCAATTAGGCTGTGACCCACTGAGGGGATCTGACTCACATCAGTGTCTTTATGGAAGCTTGGCAAAAATTGATAAATTTTATTCTAAAGGTTTGTAAGAAAACCACATTTAAATGCTCTTCTGATCCGTGCCTGTTCATGAGAGCTGATTGTGGACTTATGTTTTCACAGAGAAATGCATGTGAAATAATTATATCTATTTGCCAAGAATAAAGTTTTTTTGGAAGGCTGAATGAGGGATTAGGCTTAGGTAGAGGATACTTAGTGATTTTAATATATCTTGAAAGCAGTTCAGTAGAATTAAGCTACTGTGATGTACAAAAGTATTTTGGTCTCACGTCCATCAAACAAAGGAGGAAATGACTTGGCCTGAGTGACTCTCTCAAGTATGGAAAAAGGAGGAGGAAAGTGCTTTTAAATGCACTCTTAACAATCTCACCATGTCCAGAGAGGTCTAGCAAAGATAACAATTGCTTCAAGAAGTACTTAACAGGTTAATGTGGGTCTTGCTGATCGTTCCTCATGCCTGCAAGATGGTAGCGATACTGCAAAGGTTAAGAGGATACAAACTGTATTTAGATTGTAAATTCCACTTTGAGGATGGATTTCTTTCTGTGCAGTTTCTCTGTAAGCCTTAGTATAGTGGCTTTTGAAATCCTGATATTTATCTTGGATATTAATGTAAGACAAATAAGCATGAATAATAGAAGCCAAAGCTGAGTCTCCCATTATACCTCTCAGTCCCTCACAGAGGAAAAATAATTGTAAACTGCTTACTCTGAAATGAGTTTGACCCTCAGAAATTGAGCCAGGTCCTAAACAGAACGTGAAAAGAAGTGAAGTTGGACAAATGCCTTCTAAACAGCACTTGAAATATAAATAATCAGGAGTATATGTGTTAATAATTTGTCCTGCAGCTTAGCACAGTACTATTTAGTACTTTTTGCATTAAAACCTAAATGTGTAGAAAACAGACCTGTTAATGAGTTACGGTCAGCATAATTTAATAAAAATAATAATAATATCCCATCCCAAAACACAACAAAGCAGTCGTTTTTGCAAGTATCCTCTCAGCATTGCACTGTGGCAGGGTGATACTAATCTGGCCTGCAATTGGAGAAGAATGACCTAAATAAATTCCCCCTTTAAATACAGCATTTGATTTGGCCATAAATAGTAAGCTGAGGTTAGTGTCAAAATAAAAAGTTGCATTTATTTTGTTTGCTGCCCAGCCAAACAAACACTGCATAGTTAGCTTCCTCTGGCCCTTTCACTGAAGTGAACAAATTAGTCTTTTTCCTCTCTGATGGAATGGTGACAAACCAGCAGATTACTCTGGGATCGAATTAGAGATCTTATCTTCATTCCTGAGGGACAGATGACCTAAATTTGACTGCACAAAATCTTCATTTTCTATTAAGAGCAGTGCTTTACTGTCACATTCCAGACTCTGGGTTTGACTGGGTGACTGTTTTTACCTTTTTACCAGTGCATGTTTCTTCTGCAAATGCAATGATATTTTTCATGGCTATTTAAAAAAAGAAGAGGAAAAGCTCTGTTAGAGTAATATTTTTCCCTTTGAAATTTCTTCTGTATTCTAGTCTGTCTTTGGTACTCAATTTTTTCATCCTGTTTTGTTGTTAAAGCTGTTAGGAATCTGATGGATAAAGTATCATTTATGGTCGAACCTCAAATAGTTGTTAGGTGAAAATGTCTCTGGTAATCAGTTTTCCAGATCACATAATTATGGGTACCCCCAGCCTTCCCTGCACCTTTACTGTTCTGGTACTGAGTGCTTTAGCCCGTGTTAGGCAGCGCTCATAACTGAGCCCATGAATTGCCATAATCTTTCTGTACCACAGTAGTTGCCTGCCAAAGCATTTAGTGCACTCAGCATAAATTCTTTGGGATCTTTTCTGCGGTGTCTGAAGAGTATTTCATGCTGTGTTCTGCTGATACTGCTGCAAAAGAAATAATGGTATTATCTATTTCTTCTAGCATAATGAAAACTCCATTGGACTCAGTTTATTATGTCCCATATTGCAGTTAAAGATCTATATAATTCATTTTCTCTTCAACTTCATTCTAGGCTTTTAATATGGTCTAAGAAAGGAAGATTTCCCTATCTTATCCAGAGATACAGGTGAAATTCATAGGTTCCAAAGAAATTTTGTACTGGTTACAGTGATTAATGGCTACACGTTTGCAGTTCCTATATGCTCCAGTGACCTTCATCCACGATCTCTTTAACTTGCAGTGTAAAATACCACCATCTCACTTCTCCATTTATAAAACGTGTTAAAAATGCTTCTATTTTTTAAATGTATATTTAAATTCAACAGATGAAAAGAAAAAAATAACAGAAGCTGCACCGCTGCTGTCATTTCAAAGGGGATGGATGCCACACCTACTCTCTACATCCTCTTTGCAAATTTTGTTTATTTTCACTGTAGGTTTTTGGTGGATTATTTTGTAATTATGGAGTTTAATTATGAAAGAGCTGAAACTTGGCTATTAAGAAGCTTTTCCATTTTTTTGACATTCTTTGCCTTGTCATTTCACCTGCAAGAAGACTGCTTTGGGAAAGCAATTATTTCTGTTATGATTTCTTAAACTCATGATCCAGGGTAACAAGTAACACACTGAGACAGAGTCAATCAGTTATATACTGCAAACTGTGTGCCTGGATTGACTTAAAAAGCATAAAGCAGTTCAATTATAATCACTTATCCATGTCTTTTATGACTGAGAGTTGTAGCCCATGTACATGGTAGCTTGGCACAGAGTCCAAAAAAAACGATTTCATGTGATCTTACCTTCAACTTCAGAAATAATACTGCTTCTCTGCTTTTTTTTTTGCCGCTTGTTATAGTTAATCTGTGTACTCCTGAGTGCTGCAAGTAAAAAGTTTATTGATTAGTACCAGTAAAATTTATGTGTAGGCAATAAAAGCAACCATATTTCATTCCCTTCCCCCTCACCCAGCAGATGCCAGTAAAAGTTTATTTGTTCAACGCTGAGAGATAAGTGAAATCCCAATGAAAATCTCTAGGTAAGTCAAAAGATCTAATAAATGAGCAGTCAGTAGAGCTGTGAAAAATTGGGGGAGGCATGCAGAACATACTCTGCCAAGTTTAATTTCTTACGTCGTGAGACAAATCTGCTTGGGGTTATGATAGACCCAAAAAATGGGTGAACTAGAGAGATTCTCTCCCAAGGCAGCTCAGAGCAGGGGCTGACTGCAAGATGATAGTAAATGATGCCAAAAACATTCATGGATTTTTGTCCCTGTGATCTGGCCTGCATGGTGTCCTGCTTACACACTCTTCTGGCTTGCTAGGAGACCTGACAGCTTGTACACCTGAAAGTGCCTGTGGTTCTGACGAGCTGGGTTCCTTGAACACGTTATTATGGAGGGTGGCTTTCATTTATTTTGGAGAAGTCACGATCAAGTTGATAATTGTAATAGACATGGGGGGGGGAAAGTGTGATCGCTGTTTTCTCATCCTTGGTATGACATTTCAAGGAGATGAGTATTTCACAAGAATCTGGGTAAAACATTAGTCATTTTTCTTATTTGCATGGTGGGCTATAATTTGGAAGTGGAAGCTTTCCAAGCTGTATGCTGTATAGGGATCTGTGGACTAGGTGGAATTTTTCCAACTAAATTAACTATAAATTTGAAATGGTTTGGGAGTTAGATCATAGAAGTTCTGTTGACAGAAAAGCAGAGTGAGGCTTCTCCATGTTTGGCTTTGTAAAGCAGAGATGACAGAGGATCCATTCGTGCTCAGTCTGCATGTCATATTTCAGGATTAAGCAAATAATAATGGGAAGGCAAACTTAATTGATTATAATTTAATGTCCTTGCTGTGATGTGAAATTTTTGCATTTAATTCACTGCCATCTGATTCACGAGTCAAATTTGACAGTGTTCTTCTGGAAGCACTTGCAGTCCTTAGCATCAGCCAGAATGATGACTCTGAACAGCTGGGGAAAAGGTGAGGTTTTTGGGGCCAGAGGAATACAGCTGTGTCCTACAGAGAGTGTTTGGTGCTGATTGCCTCCTCAGGGCTTCTGCTCCTAATGTCCTACTGCTGAAGTAAAGCATTTCTGATAGAGAGATGTCAGCGAGCCCCAGTTTGTGTTTCTGCCATCTCCTCTGCCAGCTGTGGATAATACTTTTTCCTTTGCATGCTATTAAAAAACTGACCTCTTCATGACTCTCACTAAGGGGAGAAAACCCAAAACAATTCAGAAAATAGATTCAGTCAATTTCTTAAGATCTCTGCATCCTGGAAGCTGAAAGAACATTCCTCCCTATTCACAACTCTACAGCACAGATTTATTTGGCCTGAATTTAGTGCTTTGACCTGATAGGTGACAATATATAAAAATACTACAAATGAAAATTGTTGCACTCTCTTTTTAAGCATCATTTGCTATACCAGTATGAGAAATACCTAGAGAAACAGATCATTAAGCTCAGTTTCCTGTGTCCAGACATTGAGTTAACCAAGTGAGGGCCAAAGTAGCATGTGAGCTTCTCAAATGACCTTAATTTGAACTCTAAATGCATGGCAGGTTCAGAACATTTCAGGATAAACCAGTCAACCAAGACCGTTTCTCTCCAGTGCAAGTGAATAGTCTGCAGATATTAAAAGTATATCAAGCAGTCCACTACTAATTCAGGAAGTCAGGTCAAGTTGAAAGCAATTCTGCTTTAGAACTGGCTGAGGCTGAAGATAAGTATTTTATACAGCTGTAATCGGAATACCAAACTTTAAGAAGTCAGTCATTGAGCACTACTGTCATGAATCAAGATTATTTCACGGACTTAAATCCTCTTTGAGCTTTTGCCATAAGCTAATCTTGTGAGTTCATCCTCCCATCAAGGTGTTCCACCCTTGCTCAGAAGAATCCTTGTCCCTGTAAGTTACAGAACCAATTCAGGGACCTAAGCAAAGTCTCATTAGAAGTCCCCCAGCTCCAGTGGAAGTGTGAGTTTGATTGCTGCTGTCTCTGTGAACTGGCTCAGACTCTGCCATGTGCTGATACGACTTTAGTTGTCAGCTTTTGACAGGTGTTCTACATAATATGGACACATCTCCCATGAACCTATCATGGAAAAAGTGCAAATAGTGGCATTTTTGTTCCTTCCAGAATCAGAGCTTTCTCTGACTGCTAGGAAATTTGACAAGACTTTTTCCATTGACCTCAAATGACCCTGAATTAAATGCAGATAATTATGCCACACATAAAGCTGTGCACTGGTCTGCCTATGAGTCCGGGTAGTTATACCCTGATAGTGATTCTCTTCCATTCAGTATTTATATCCTTTCCTTCCCACCTAGCTTAGTCATTCTAGAAGAAAAGAATTTTCTCCTGGACTCTGTAACCTTCTTTCTCATTGTGCTTTTCTGGGGTGACAAGCAGAAAAAATATAAGTCACCTTTACTATCAGAGAATTAAGTGTCTTTTAATAGTTACCTGGGCCGTGTGTTTCTGTAGTGTGAGTGCAGGCATTTGATATTCACACAAAAAAAGCACATTGATGTACTTAGGGTTGGATCAAGTGTTGTCTCATTAGCATTAAACAGCTATAATAGGAGGAAGATGAAAATAACTACAGAAACATGAGGAACAACAAAGATGAAAGGAAGATGTGAGAATGGTACAAAAACATGGTTCCTTATTTGTAGGGTAAACTTGAAAGGTACCCTTCTCAACCTGCCTGGCTTATAGTGTATTCAGAAGTGGAAATTAATCAGCAGTTGTTTATAGCTGTGCAAATCTGGCACAGGGATTGGATATGATAGCAAGCAACCTGCAGACTCTAAGATTAAGTTGCAGCTCTTCCACAGAGCTGCCTTTTCCTATTAATTCTTCTCCATAGTCTCAGTATCTGAGATGTTCTTTTTGCTTTTTTCCCCTTGACTTTGATGTATGAACATATTCTTCACTCTGGCTGCTCAGAGTCTAAGATATTATTCCTTTATATTTGGATCTGTTAAATTTTTTTACACTTTATGTGAATTTCTCTATTACAAAATTGTATTGATAATTTCAGATATTTTCTGGAATTTTCTGTTTTATAATGTTAAAAGTTTAAAATCAGAAAGATTCAAAGGAAAAATGGTCTAAGAAAAGCTAAATTCATTCAATTAGATGTGGCTTAATGCAATTGTTTTTCAGTCAGTTTGTGTGTGTCTTCAACTTGGTTTAGTCTCAGTTTGGTCCAGTTTGTTGTGAACCAGAAACTTTCTTAATGTTGATACCAGTCAGTGTGGTGCCATTCTCTAACATCCTAACAGCTAGACTAAAATACACAGGTTCTTTACCACTTCCCAGGTTTTGTAGATGGAAATGAGTTATGATATCTCTTCCAGGCTGGTGTTAATCTAAAGGGTGTGAAAACTGAAGGATCAGTTATTGTTGTCCCATCCACTTACATCAGTACTATTTGAGTTTTTTCAGTAGAGGCATTTGTCTCTTCAGATTAGCATTAGATTAGATTAGATTTTTTTAAATCCTTAATTATGAAGAGTCAGTGCAAACAAATCTTCTGCTGATTTCTAGTGGTTATTAATTTACAGAATGATAGCAGAGATATAATCCAGTGGGATTATTTTGAAATTACATCTGGAGCTGTTGCCATTTTGCTTTGACTCTGCCTGGTTGCAGCCAAACTCTGAGGACCAGTCTCACTGTGATAAGAGCAAAGACAAGGAACGTAAGTCAAGGGGACACTGCCCAGCTGCTGTACCACTGGAATGTTACCAAGCAAAAGATGTGGTCTCTCTAAAACCAGGCATGTATGGCAGGGTATTTTCTTTATTCTGAATTCTTATATATTTCTTATTATCTTATTATCTTATATCTTATTATCTTATTTCTTAATTCTTATATTCTTATATATTTCTTTATACTTTATTTCTGCCAGTCTGATCCAACTGTCATTAAGAACACTGGAAATCCTTCCTGTGACATTCAGCAGATTTGGGTCAGAACTCAGAAAGTTGTCTTCATAATTTCCCTGCATTTGAGCACATTATTTTTATGGCAACTGGATAATTTAAATAGCTAGTTTACGCTGGTGGACATGTTATCTTAGGTAAAGATTGTTGTGCATTCCACTATGAAAATAACTCTGTTCCTTCAGTTTAGTTAATTGGAGGGGTCTACCAGAGAGGTAGGAAACGAGTAGGAAATGTCTTTCTCATTGCTGTATTGAATGGTTCAGTAAATGACATTCTTGGCAGAAGTTCTTAAGCCCTCAACACTTTCATAACTATTGATCTGTTTTTGAAGCATGGAAATTCTGCTCTGGTGATGTTTTGCACACAAAAACTCGTGTCATGATCTCTAAGCCATGATTTTGTTTTACTTAGTTTGTATAAAAGTCATTTTCAGCAGTTCATGAAATTTTCCTCAGATAAAACTGAGTGATTTAAACAAATTTCAGGATTGTAAAGAAACAATGGCTAAGAAAAATATTTACCAGATAAATTTATTTGTACAGTATTGCATCTGACTTGTCATGGTCATTTTCTTGAACTCTTTTACTGTGATTCTGGTGGGATTTTTAATCAGTCATGTTTCACATATGATTTTCCCCTTAAGAGAAGAATATTACTGATTTACATGCATCTTTGATATGCACAGCTGAACGAAGCAGTGTGCTTGTTTACCTGGAGGACACACACCAACCATAATTTTCTTGATCAGTGTCGTGTTCTCTCCCAAGGACACAAGCTATGGATCCACAGAACAGACCTTAGCAAAGGATTTATTTTCCTCCCTGTTTTGTCTCACTACTCTTTCCTCCATTCAGCTAAAAAAATACTTCAAACACATGTCTGGGTGTTTGGGTGCGTATGGTAGCTCATGCTGTTCTCACAGACTGTTCAGCTATAATGTTGTGCAGTTGAAGGATAACTGCAATGCCAGGAACTGGAGGTTATTTAAAATTTGAATGAGTAATGATGAAATGGCTTAGAAAAGCATCTCAAATCCACAGTGGTCATTCACATAAATAATACTTTACCACTTCCTGTCTGCCATCCACTGTGGAGATTTGTGGCACCCTTTGATCAGATGACTTGTCCTTGAAGTACAGTTAGAATTCCAGTGTGAAACACCAACTGCTCTGCTGACAGAATGAGTTCAGCCAGCAAGCATCAAACGCTCGGTATGGCACTCATCATGGGAACCCAGGACAGAAGAGTTTCAGCCCTTGGGCAGAGCAACCTGCAGCCTGGGTTGTGTGAGGGTTATGAAGGGTTTTAATGCTTAAAAATTAATTCTGGTGGCACTAGTGTTAATTAGGCACTAATATTACTGAATTTGTTTTATGAAACAATACAACGACATGGTTACCTGATAGTCTTGACAAAATTGTGATCTTATTCTTTAGGAAGTTCATTTATTCCCCCACCTTTTAATTTTTATTCAAGTATTTTTTGCAAGTAACTTCTGATGTTAGTTCTCAATGTATTGTTCTCCCCAAATTTACATTTTTATGTAGATAGGCCTGTGTTACAAAAGGAAGAGCTGTGTAATAATTCTGGTTGTTAATGTGGAAACGACTTTCAATGAAAAAATAATAGCATAACAATTATATTCCTCTTGATAGAATATATAAATTAGCCAGGTGATATGTGTTCAGCTTTTAGAGTTCTTATTTTTGATGACCTAATAGTTGAAGGAAATGAATATCTATTCCCCAGTCATCAGTCAGGGAATATGTCTATAGAAATTATTTAGCCCTACCATGTGGGTATAAATTTGTTTGAATTTACTGATTTTGTAGTGAATAGTTGTCATCCATATGCATGTAGGCCCTGGCTATGCTAGAGAGCAGCTGAACTCTGCAAATTACTTCACAGCTTTCATGCTTTCATCCACAAGTTCCCTCTGGCTCAAATATCTGAGTAGCCTTTGTATGAAAATAAAGACATGCACACAGTGTACTCCTGATTTTTGCTTCCCACAAAAGTGGGAACAAAAGTAGCTTCGGCAAAAGTTTCGAACCAGGAAACGCTTCCTTTGCCTGAAGTGTAGCCTTATCCTTAAAGTTTGTTCAGTTAGTTTAGTTTTTCTAAAATCGATTTAGTCTGGCCACAAAAGTGACCAAGGGGCTGACCTTGAAGAAGCTCATGCTGCTGCTTGTATGGGACAGGGAATACTTGGAACACAAGGAATTTGAGTATCTGAATGCCAAGTAAGGATGATTGTAGTTTAAGTGGAGAATGCTACTCCCATAAGGAAATCAGAGCACTTTCATATATTCCCTTTCCACAGTCATTTAAAAATGGAAATTTCTCGACTGTGTGAAATACTTTGTGTGGATGCAGACCTTATGTCAAAGCACAAACACTTCAGCCAGGCCTATGCTGTGTTTTAGAGCAAGCTTCAGATTTTATTCTTCCATTGCTGTTCAATCAAACACAAAATGAATAACAATCATCATGATATACTAGTACTGAAATAATTATTCTGTTACATGCAGTGCACTCTTATTCTGATACTAGCTCCAGTTTTGCTTTTCCATGATGAAGAAATAAAAATAGCGTAATGACTTTATAAATAAGCTCTTATAAATTAAAAGAATAACAGATGCATGTAGATCAAATATATCCTTCAGTTTATTCATTCAATAAACCTTTACTTGTTATGCTGATACAGATACGTACTCTGCAGGGTCTAAATATCTGAGGATATGCTTCTTTTCTATCAAGTATAACATAGATTTAGGTATTATGAATATGTAAAGTCCCTCAACCTCATATTCAGGTAGAGAATAGATCATTGATGAGCTTCACAATCCATTTTGTCACAAGCAAACAGATCCCTTTCATTGCAGAAAAGATTTTTTTCTAAATAATCTGTTTTTATGAAGGGGCCATAAATTTCCATTAATAAAATAAAATAGCAATATATTGATTTTATGCATTATATGTCTAGTCTTTTTCTAGGCTGAGGAAGGTGCTCCTGCTCAGAGAGCTGGAACACCTCTCCTAAAAAATGGCTAAAAGAGTTGTTCAGCCTAGAGAAAAGAAAGGTCTGGGGAGACCTTAAAGGACCTTCCAGTACATAAAGGGGTCTTAAAAAAGAGAGAGTGACCTTTTACACAGGCAAGTAGTGATAGGGCAAGGAGGAACAGTTTTAAACTAAAACCCAAGAGATTTCTATTAGATGGTAGAAATTCTTCTTTGTGAGGATGCAGAAGCCCTGGCACAGGGTGCCCAGAGCAGCTGTAGCTGCCCCATCCCTGGAAGTGTCCCAGGCCAGGCTGGACGGGGCTTGGAGCACCCTGGGACAGTGGAAAGTGTCCCTGCCATGGCAGGGGCTGGGATGAGAGGAGCTTCAAGGTCCTTTCCAGCCCAAACCAGATAAAGGTCAGACAGTTTCCCACAGGAGTTCAATGCCTGCTTTCCTAGTGGGCCCTTCCCCAAAGAGTCTCTAGAGCAGAAAAGGGATGCACTTTGCTCACCCCCTGTGATGCTAATCACAATTATTATCATCTCTTTGAAAGGATGGTAGCAGGGCTGAAAGCGTGTGTCAATCCCCACTCAGGTACAACAGCTGCAAAAATTAACAATGGGTAGAAATTATTTTCTTACATCAGAACTTATTTATTATTCATGTTACTCTTCATAGTGATTTGGACTCAAGTCACTATCAGAATAATTTTCTGTGAAGACTGGATGTAATTTTGGCCACTTCTTACATGACAATTTCTTTCTTTAGTGGTCACTGACAGTTGAATTGCTGAAACTTCAGTTCTTAACAGTCTGAAACAGTCTATATCTGGGAAAATTTTCAGAATAAAAGCAAGACTTCTGTTTTATAGGTAACTTTCCACATGACAAAGGGACAACAAAAGTTTGTTTTTCCCTCTTTTGAGAGGCTAGCTCCATCACATTAATTTGATTTTCCTAATACTGTTAATATTTAATAACTGTTAAGTCTCCTAGGAACTTAGAGCCTGGAGTATATCTTCTTTTAGCTAGATTTCATAGACATAGGCCAGTCTTCTCACTACCATAACTAAAATAATATATGGGTCTGATTCTGCATTCATTCAGTCAAAGACCCTACTGCCTAAGTGGTATGGGTTCAGACTCTGTATGGTGTGTGCACGTAAGGTGAATACCTGCATAGTTTTCTTTCAAAAGCTACATTAAATTTTCCTGGTGCGACTCAAGCTCACAAAGAGATGGAAATTCTCAGCATTAAGCTTCTAAGGCTTTGCTGCTAAAGCGTGACTTGAAGTTAGGTTACAGTGGTTCCCTGTTGTGCCTTGATCCTGCTCATAAATGTCTGTTTTTCTGTTGGTGCAGGCAAAAGTTAAAGTGAAGTCTTTTTAAAAGTTAGGAGGGATAAAAGAATCCCCAAGCTCTTCTAGGGATGTGAAAGCATAAAGGTCTGCAGTGACTGAGGTTTTCAGAATCAGAAGATTTCCTTTGTGTGTCAGTCTGGAAGAGGTAAATGGAGCTGAACCTGTCTCGAGGACACAAGAGTATTATGAAATATAGTGCTGTCACCCCATGAAGAGCCACGTAACCTGAGTGTCTGTGTTGCCTATTGTAACATCTCAGAGAGCCTCCATGGTAAAATGACCATCATTTGATCGTTCTACAGTATCTTATTATTTCACTAGGCCTAATAGTTTACAAAAATCAGTTTGACTCTACAGATGGTTTTCCATTACCTTAAAACTGTGCCTTTTCAAACACACTTTTCCTAGGGAGGGGTGGAGAAATGCTCTGATTCATTACCTTATAGGATAAATATTTGTCTGTGTCAGAGTCTGCTGTGCAAATTAGGAGACAGATGGATCAAGGCAAGGTAAAATGTAAGAATTAGTGTTGCACAGGCTTGTTTGTTACAATATTATTGTGATGGAAAGAGCAAGTTCCTCGTTTGGTAACTTTGCATAAAACACAACTGTTCTTGCGTGTGTGTGAACTTTGCAATGTTTTGCTTGAAGGCCTTTGTGTAATCCAGGGTAGTAGATCAAGCAGGTGATGCAGATAAATTGCAGGACTCTTCCCCTCAGGGGTGGAATAAGTTCAGCAGTAGGTTAAGCACTGAGGTAACAACAGCTTTTTCCTGGGATCATCCTATAAATATTTATAATTTCATAATTAGTTCAGAGGCAGTTGCTGTGGAGCCAATCAGTAAAAACTGATAAAGAGAAGAATTTTTAATACGACCCATTTAAGTGCAGCTCTTTCACCCCTACCACACTTGGGGGAAAGAATTTCTAAATCAGACATATTTTATCAGTTTGAAATAGTTATGCTGCTAAGGCCACATTTGGAGTTCAGTGTGGCATCTAAAGTGATTCTATACATCTAGAATATATTAGATGCTAGAATACAATAGAAAATAATATAATGGGTAAGATACTTCACAGTTACTGATTCAAAGTCATCCTAACATTCAAGCAAAGTTAGAATTTAACTTTATTTTTACCTTTTCGTCCCATTTTCCTTTTGAGAACATATACTGTGTGCTTACAATTGTGCAAATGAAATGCACATTGACAACCCGTGAATCAAACTAAAGGGATGCTTATTATACTGCACATGAAAAACATTCTTAATAGATTGTTCATCAAGAAAACAAAGTGACAACTGTGACTCAATCTTAAAAGCAGAAACAGGTAATACAGAGAAAAAACAACTAATGATAAGTGCAAGATTGTCTTTCGTGCTACTGGAAATAACTTTTCCACTTACTCTCTTTTAAACCAGCCCATCTGTTGGAAAGAAGAATTTGAGTATTCAACTTCTAAGCTGATGTTTCTTTTCACAGAGAAGCAATCAACTGACTGGATTAATTTAATTTAGATTAATTAATTGTTTTGATATAGATTATTTTCACATCCTAAAAGAGATTTGCTTTGGCTTTGTAATAAAGATGAATTTGTTTTAGTGTCATTTCATCCAGTTGACTTAAATTGCCTAAGATGACTTGATGTATGGCCTCCTAAAATTACTTTATGTATCTGATGAAATTATTTCCTAATTTATACTTGGGAAAAAATTAGAGAATGGATTCTGATATCTGGGAAGTGCTTTGGAGTCCCAGTGTGCTCCACCTATTGCATGGAAATTACAGGTGACCTTGACTGTGTCTTGCAAGCTTCAAACCGTGAGTGATCAGGCACCACGTGTTGTGTTTGCTTCTTCAACAAAACCCAAGGAATGAGAGAACAACTTCGTTGTTCATTAGCTTATTGAATATGACCCTAAAATCACTGTTTATATGCAAAGACAACCATAGTGAACCCTCTGTTCTCTTCACTGAGGCAGTGAAGAGCCTGGACTCAGCTCTGTTGCATCAGTAACCTCAACCATCATCAGATTTGTTTATGCACAACAGTACAGATATCTTTCAAATTCAGCTGGAAAAGAGCTGCTGTGGTGCTCATCACTACTGCTATTCAAATCTGATTCCAAATCCTAAGTGTATAAACCACGTGTGTTACTGGATTTAGGGAATCCACCATTCTTCTGTGGTTACACTCCTAGTATGGAACTAAAGCCAAAGTATATATTGAGTTAATATATAGTAATAAGTAGTGTTGTTTTATATTTCAAACTATAGAAATACATCAAAAGCAAACTTAAGATCATCATGCCATGCCTTTATTTACCATCATGATTGCTGCAAAATAAAGACAATTTCTGGAGATGAAAATGTAAAATCCTAAAATATTTAATTGGCCAATACTTGTCAAGTAGGATAATGCATCAGTTTTGATGGACTTTTAAAATATATTTTTCCTTTTGCATATTTTTCCTTTGATGGAAACTAAACCTTGTTGAAATACATAATGAATTTAATGTGTTTGAATAGAAAGACAGTTTTCTGAGGTGCTGTCCAAAATACTTTCATAATCCACAAGTTTCACTTGAAAAATCCTGAGGATTTAGACATATTAATTGAAATTCTTCAGAATGAAACAGCCTGGTTGAATGCTTTAATAAAAAGATCACTAAGTTTTAAGAAAAAATACTGTCAGTATGTCCTTTTTATAAAAGTACTTTTTTGAGTGAGACAAAGATCACCTGCTGGCAAAGTCTGGAAGTTCTGTACAGAATCAGAAAAGAAGAAATAAATGTGACTTGTCTATTCATTTCCCCACCTTTTTGTGGCAGGTTCTTATGTAAAGTTTAAGGGACAGATCTTGCACATCCTTATGCAAGTAGTTTTCATTCATAGAATAATTCCTCTGTAAGCTATTGGAGCTACTAATTTTAAGAGAGGCTAATTTTGTCTTTTTTCATGTGGAAGTGGGACAGGTTGAGAAATATTTTTACCTCATGGTAAAAATGGAGAGACAAGATGAAAGGTTCTGGCCTGGTGACTTTGAGTGCAGGAATAATGGCATTAAGAGTGCCAGGCCTAAAGTGTCATACCTGGACATACTCCTGGGAATGATGGAACTGAAAGTCAGAGTCTGCACAGATTAATGTGCGTAGCCTGTGATTTGGCTACAGAGAACTAGAGAAATGGAATTTGTGTAATGATATTAATAGTTAATTTATTAATTAATTTAATGATTAATTTATTAATATAAAAAAAACCTTGATAACTTTGTAAGCCTTCTGTTTGTTGTGTATTAAGATTGATTTAACTGTATTGACATCAAGAGTGAAAAGAAGATTGGCATAGCTAAATTTTACATGGATAATGAGACCTTCACAAATCTTTCATTGTCTGATAACTAGCCCAGAGAGAGACATTTAGGTAGGAGTCACAGCAAAAATTGTAGCCAGATCTCTTACCTGCTCATAGACAATTCTGTGTTAGAAAATAATTACATTATGTAAGCATGGAGTACAATACAAACACACTCACTATATTTGTAGTTGTATCTTTGTCCTTAACATAAGAACAGATGCAAAAATTAACATGTCCTCTCTCCCAAAGCTGCTGATAAATATCTACAAAACCTGAAATTAAAAGAGTTTTAAAGAAATGCATGTGGTAGAGGAACATGGAGGCAAGAGAAGACAGAAAGGAAAAAAGAAAGAAGTTGATCTGTGTGCATATTAACTTTGCTATGATAAGGCTCTGCACCATTCTGTATTGGACTGTCTTTGGTTTATATTTCTCTGGACACTGTAGAAGTCAAGTTTCACTGCTCCCATTTCAAGCAGCCTGGATGAAAGACCTGGATTAGAGACAATATTTTGAGATCCAGTTATGATGAAACTAATCTGCCCAAAGTGTATCATCCTAAATCAGAAAAGACAAATTTGGTGATTTCCTATAATTGTAGTTTTTAGGTCTGATACTTTTCTTGGTCTCCTCAGCTAAAAAAGAGGGAACTTCTTTTTTTTTAAAGCAAGCTTGAAAATTGGCTGCCAGTGTCCTTCTCTGTCTGGAAAAACGAGGTGTCCTTGAATGTACTTTCATTAGTGCTTTAACATCTTTCTCCTTCATGCATTTGAACCAGCTGACACCTTAGCAAGCTCTGCTCCCAGCAAGGATCAGAATGGCTCCCAGATCCCAAATCTTCACTGCAATCCTCCCAGAACTGTAATATTTGATGCACATTTCCCAGGTCAGGGGGAAAACACAGCCCATAATCAGCTGTCAATGACACAGGAAAGTGAAGAGTGAGCCTGATTCAGGTTTTTACTGTACTCAGATTCCACCAGATGCTTTTGGAGAAGGCTTTGTGATGTGGTCAGCTGCTGACATTCCTCTTCCCAACTCCTTTAGTATTTCTGAGCAGCAATGAGCAAGTGCTTGTGGAGAAATGTCATCTTGAAATTGTATATCTGCCTTGGCTTTTTAAAAGCCATTCTCCTTGTGTCTCCCACTGACTCGATTCATTCACTATTGTTATTTCTGAAGCTGCACAGTTTGGCATCTAAATAGAAAATACTTTTTCAGTATTCCTTTGT
Organism: Platysteira castanea; assembly: GCA_013397175.1. Taxonomy (NCBI): domain Eukaryota; kingdom Metazoa; phylum Chordata; class Aves; order Passeriformes; genus Platysteira; species Platysteira castanea. The sequence goes on along the minus strand of VYXC01000927.1, from coordinate 276,357 downwards.
TCATTAATGAGCCAATTAAACAGTTTCCCTCTCCTTAGTAAAATACAGGAGCATTGAGCTATCCACCTCTGCCTTTGTTGGGAACTGCCCCAGATACGTTCATAATTTATTTGTAACTGTTTTATAGCTGATAGTGCAATAAGATGTTGTTACATTTTGCTTTATTAGTACATGAATCTGGCAGTTCCCAAGCATGATTCACACCATTTGCTCTGGCTGGTTGGTAGATGTGTACAGCAGCCAGTCTTCATTTGCTTTTCTCAAATCTGCCACATCACATATATGCTATGGAGCCAGCTGTCCAACAGACTCGGGTTCTGTGCCTCATCCCTCTCAATTTTTATTAAACATTGGAGTTTCCCTCCAGGCTACCCTGGATTTAACTTTGTATTTTATGATCTGTCTGGTAAACAGGATTCCATGAGTATCCTTAAGGCAGTGAAATGCCTCTCAGAGGAGGGCTCCCACAGAAGATGGGTTGGTTCTGGCAGTCTGCTGAGCCAGCAGCACAAAAACTCATGGTATTTGTCCAACTCTGTTAACAAGGATCCTGAGCTCACCAACTCTTTATTGCTCTTGGGAGATATAATCGCTTTCTAATTCAGTTAATTGAAGACAAAGAGGAATTAGGATGAAAACTCGTGGTGGCCAAGGAGTACGGGGCGTCTGGTGTTCCTGTCATGAAGAGAAAGTCACAAAATAAATCTTCTTTCTTACCTCTCTGTAATAATGATGACAATAGTGCTGCTCTCTTCTATGATTTTAGGTCTCAGCTAAGAAATCTTTTTTTGAAATAGTCTGTCCTTTACCAGACAGAAATCTCTTTTGATCAATTTATATTTTTATCAAAGATAGTTATTCTGGGGCAGGCTGTCTATCTTTTAATTAGCTGAAAAACATCAAAGGTTTTGGATTCCATCTAGCATAGAACAAGGACATTCTGAAATCTCAGAGATTTTAGCAAGAAAACTGCCTCAGTCCAAAGGGAAATTCATGGCCAGATGAATGTGCTGACTGAGGAGCAGCACGAGCTCCCCAGGAGGCCTGGAGAGGAGAGGAAGACCTCTGAGGAGGAAGGATGATGTGAGTTAGAGCTTATATCCTTCCCGCAGAAGAAGTCTTGCCCGAGGAGCTGAGCTTCAAAGACTTTCCTGCAGATAACCTTCACCTTCAGGCAGTGGCTGTGGAAAAATCCTGGCAGGAAGTTGAAAGAAAATAATCTTTTTCAGGGGTAGGAGAGTCAATGGCAGCTCTGACTCAACTGACCCTGTATTTTTATTTGTCAAAAATAGGCTCACATAATGATGACATTGATATGGTGTCACTTTTTTGGTTTCGTTTTTGTTTGTTTGTTTGTTTGGTTGTTGTTGTTGTTTGGTCTCCTGGCACTTTGGGCAATAGCTCTCCAGACTGCAACAAAAATCCCATATATTTTCCATATATTTTTCTAGGAATTAGTAACCAGAGCTGCCTAAATGATGATGATGATGGATGCTGGTTTGGAACATCTTAATTATTCTGAGAAAAATGGCATGGTCATAATTTAAATTATGTGCAAACAAAAAAAAACCTGTTAAAGATGCAGGGAATATTGAATTAGTATCTCAGTTTAATAATAGAGTGATTTAGATAAAGGCTGGGAAGTTGAGCAGGCACAGCTAAAGGAATCAATAAGCTGGGAGAAGGTAACAAGGATCTTGTGGGAAATGTATACAATTTTCATTTCATTTGTTTTAGAAAGTGATTGGCCTAGAAATGGGATACATATTGATTTAGCACTAATGATGATCAGAGACTGATGGAAGCAGCAAAAAGCAAACACAAATCCCAGCAAACATTTATGAAGTTACTTGGGAATGAAAGCACATCTGTAAGAATTCCTGAACGAGAACAGTTTTTCTGAGATTCGTCAGTACAGTCAGAACTGATGAGTTCAGACAGAGGCTTGAGGACACACCTGCCTAGACAACATTTACAGCTCAATTAATAAGGCTGGGGCTTCTTGTTTGTTTTAACAATCTTGTCACACAAAGGGAAATAGATATAAGAGAAAAGGACTTGTTTTGTTGGGGAATAAAGAACCCCCACGTTTCCCTGGTTTAGTTCCTCAGTTGCAGCCTGATTTGATGTCCCCGTCCTGGCTGATATAATAATGGCTGAAGAGAGATCCAGTCTGATCTGCACTGATTCATGCTTGGAAACAGTTTGTGGAATATAGGATTACAAGATCTGATCCAAAAGTGGCCAGAATAAACAGGAGCTAATGAGGTGTTTCAGTACATACCCACCCCTCTGCACTCACAGGCACTGTGGAACAAAGCACGGGGTTACTGAGTGATTTTACTGTTTAGCATCTATTACTCTAAACAGTCATGCAGGGATATCAATACCATTATCCTTAAGAGGAGAACTCAGAAGCCTTTTATTTGTGCATGGAAGATCTGGCATTTAATGACTTGGAACGTTCTTGCTTGAAGCAGAACATATTTTATAACACACCAGCACCCCCCCAAGCACTGCAGACGTGTGGGAAGCACGGAAGCTTACAGGGACCTGCAGTTACAGTGGCTATTGTGCTACTTCCAGTTGCTTATTAGAAGTCTGAGAAAAGCAGTTTTGGTTTAGCTTCTGTGGATTTAAAAATATATAATCAGCTATGGCACTGCACAAAGTAGAAATGACAAAACAGACAGTCGTGTTAGGAATTTAAAAGGGACTGACTTTCTATCCTCCCTTATTTCACTCCGGTAAATATATATACTTCATTTTAAAGGCATCTTTGATCACTCATGTGCTGTTCAAGGAGTGTGCAATATTGTGTTAGGATTGCCTTTCTCTGCAAATTGCAGCCACAGTCAAACATATGCATGTAATACTTGTCGCAGGGAAAATGTCTTTGCTATGCCTCAGTCCTTTGGTGTGTATGTTTTTATTTGTGTTTTATTACACCTTCTTTCTGTCTTCATGAAGAAATCACAGTTTGCTTCGAGATGCTAAAATGAAGATAAAAGTTTGGTTCAAGTGGGTTTGTTTTCTATTAGCTGTTAGCCAGGAGGAAACGAAGAAGGTATAAAACAGCTCTTGATATTTGGAAACTCATGTATCACTGAATATGAAGAAAATCTGTCAGGAGAAAGTAAGAATAAAATTTTAATTTTTTTTTACAATATCTCTCTGCTGCATCAGGAGTTACAGAAACCTACATTTTGTTTGGGCTTTTAGAAAGAATACTGTCTCTTTGCTGGTACTTTTTTTTTTTTGCCACAAGCTTGCTAGGTTTCTGTTCTTGCCTCACCATTCTCTTCAAGTGCCACTTAAGTACAGCCCCAGGCCTGGAGCTTTATAAAGACATGACTCACATGTTCTTTGAGATTGGCCTTTGCTATTTAGGAGCACCGGGGTGGTTGGTGCTAAGGAAACAATGAGATTTGCTCAGTTCATATCCACCAGTCTCTGAGGGAAGCTTCTCTTAAGCCAAGCAATCCAAAACAGTTTTTGAAATGAATTTGTCATTTACTAGTTAAATGAAATGTCCTGGGTAGAGCTGCCACTGAGCTTTGTGAAACCAAAGGCAAGGCTGTGTGTGGCAGGGCAGGTTTTGTGTGACTGAGGATGGCAAGAATGCTCACTAAAAGCTGGCTCTGGGCACTCAGTTCATAACCAGCAGAGAAGGAGGGGTTTCCCTCGTGCAAACCCTCCCAGCTGAAGGTGCACACGGGAAAAGGGTGAGTGGCTCAGGCTGTAGTATTGTGTGTGTCCCTGTGCTGACTGTGGAGTCCCAATTCTTTGATCAGGTGTAGGTATTTGCACTGTAGATGTCCAAAGCTGTTCCTGCCCATGCCTGTAGGAATAACAGGATAAGCAGATCAGGCTTGCCCAGAGAGCATTTTAATTCTGTACTTATGGAAATGTTTTAGCCGGTGATTAGAGCTGACCCAGGTCGCCTGGGAATGCTAAGAACAAAAAAGCTGTTCATGTACATTATTGTGCTCAGTTAGGCAAGCAAAGCTCTGTTGAGAATCAGGCTATTGTTTAAATTTTTTTTAGAGCCAAAAAGTACAGAAAGGGAGAGTTGACAGCTGAAGAACAGCGGGGGGATTGTAGGCCTCAGAGTTCTTATTCGAGAGACACTTGTGTAGGAAAACATACTCAGAACTCTGCTAGGAGAGAAGCTGAGGAATTTGCAGTGTAGTTGGTTAAGGATGTAAGGGGAGCCCAAAGATCATTCCCAATTACCAATATAATTCTAGCTTCTGTTTTTCTTCTCTCTCCCCTGCTCTAAATTGTAAAGCAATACTTTGTAGAACCTACCCTTGCATTTTTATTTACAGATTTCAGATGCAAACTGTTAACACCTCTAATTTAGGGGGATTGTTTTTGGATTTGGATGTCTTCAGTGTGCTATTGTTTTCTTAGGAGGATGGTTCTTCTAGCTAATGATATTCTCATTTTATGGGAGGACACACAGGCAAGACTGGATCAGGACTACTGTACCCAAGCTAAGACACCTCTTCCTGGTAGTGACATATTCTGTTGAATGTAAAACTTGAGAACTGAGACCTTTATTGATGTAACAGTGACCCTGTCCATGTTCCAAGGAAGGAAAAACACCATTAAAGAAAGGCACAGGTGTCTTCCAGAACTCAAAATCATAGAATTGTCAAATAGTTTGGGTTGGAAGGGACCTTAAATCTCCTCCAGTTCCAACCCTCCTGCAATGGGCAGGGCACCTTCCACTGGACCAGGTTGCTCAAAGATGGTGCAAATCAGCTTGTGAGACTACATTTGTGTATTTAAATGAGATATTTGAATCAATTACTGCAAAGAACAGCATAGGGCATACAGCTTTTATGAGCAGTAAAATAATTCAGATTTGAAAGCTGGACGCAGTAAATGACAGCATGTTTTCTGTCTTGATATCAAGAGATTAACAGTCTGTGGCTGCAGAATAGGCTGTAGTGTAAAGTGGATAATGCTGGCAGATTTAAGAGCTCACAGTGTGGAGAGATGTGATTCACAGCTGGTCAGGACTGAGGGGAGTCAGGGAGTATATCTGATGGCCAGCTGTGTGTCCCTGAGGGCACAGATGAAACAGTGTGAGTCATGTGAGAATTATGGACCGACAGTGGAAAGAGATTGTCTGATCCCATAAAATTCTTTCCTAAATCTGAGTGCAATCTTTCTCCTTCTTGTTCTCATTTAATGATGAAGTCTATGTTTTGGAATGTTATTTTTCCTGTTTCTGATGAATTGTCACTCAGACAAGTGCTATGATTAGAAAACTAAAGGTGTTGCAGGATAAAAGGCAGCTGATGCCATGTAGACAATCAGCTACAGTTTGCTGAAGTAGAATTCAAGGATTCAGCACCAGAGAGGAGGTGAGATGACCCCCTCTGAGTACCCACAAAGTGATGGGAAGGGTGATTGTCAGCAAAATGATCAGACAGCTGATGGAAATGGCAAAATAGAAAACAAGCCCTCCTGCCCTGTTGGTTTTTTGGGGTTCTTAAATTGACTGTACTTTTGCCTCTGGCCTACATATGTGCATTTTTGCTGTGTGTTTATGGAAGTAAAACATCTGTGATAGTACTCTGAAGTATTAATTTGTACTTTGTACACTATTTTCTGCATGTTTAAATGTGCACATGATGTAATTTACAAATCTAATCAAGAAAGTAAATCCTAGAGAAGTGTTCAAGTCCGATATCATCTAAATGTTTAATGGGATTTCTACTTATGACTCGAAATTATATAATACAGCTGAAGAGAACAATTTTTGTTTTTATAAAGAGTAAAAAGTTGTAAATAGTCACAGAAACACAGGGAAGACTTTACAGTTTTTATGTATGCACTTGTGTGTGTATAGATGCCACATACATTGAATTGCTCTGGAGATATTGCCTCGGAATTAAAAGGTTAAGGTCAGGCTTTCTGATGCCAGTACTTCTCAGATAATACCACTAACAGATTGTTATATCGAAAATCTGGTAGTGGATCAGAGTATAATGATTGTTTTTCCTTATGAATGTATTAGCTCTCTTTTCTTTAATTTTCAGAGCATCAAGAGAGACTCTGTAGAACAAATCCAGGGGAGAAGATATCTGGTAAGGGGATGGTTGTTTCTTCTTCCAGAGTTTCACACACATATATGTGAATGTTGTGTGCACCTATACAAAAACCCTTATTTATAAATGGTGTTAGAAATTGAATTCATGGCAGTAAAAAACCAGTTAAGACAATCTGACTAGTGTAAATGAGAATACAATGTTACACAGCTGAGTGTTGGTTCTTTCTGCTTTTTGATGTCACACTCAATCTAGTTTTGAAAAAACCTTAATAAAGGGTGCTCTTTCTACTTCATCTGGTAATATAGTTTGCATACTGGAAATGTAATAAATTTGCCACTAAACTATTCTTCCAGTGTTCAGTCTAGAATAGAAATGATTGCTGCAATAAACAGAGCCAAAGTGGTTGTTAAGTTCTCCCTTTCCAGGCCTGGTGAAATATTGTTTCCACATTTGAAACAAAGGCATGTTTATGTTCTACAGTACTGTTAGATTCATTTTGTGAATAGATAGATTTTAAAATGATTTGCATGTGTCATAAGGCTCATCAATGCTACAAACATTTTAGTCTGGATAGAGGAGGAAAAACTATTTTTAAAAAGGGTAATAAAAGAATATCTAGCTACTTCTTACCAAACCATTTGGAAAAGGTGAAAACTCTTTCTAAGTTGTCATGCTGATGGAAGCTTCAAAAAATAAAATGCATTTGTATATTTTGGAGATATACTTAAAGGGGAATCATAAACTGTGTTTTGTTTGTTTTATTTAAATTTGGTCTTTTATAACTGTAATGTGAGTTGAGAGGTCTTTTTTTGCAACAGATTTGAGACATTTCTGTTTAAATGAATGGATTCATGTTTATGTAAATTATAAGATATTTTAACAAACTGAAACTGACTCCATCTTGTACTTTAAGTAGTGTGGTTGTATTGTCAGAACTGTTTTGGAAGGACATCCTAATTTGGTTGATTTGTTATCCCTTAAACCCAATATGGGATTTAATTTTTAACCATGTTCTATTGAGAGACAAAAATAATGAAATTCTAACCTTTTTTTATATTTCGGCTTTGACACAAAGCCAAATCTGGACATCTTATAAGCTCTTATCACGGAGAGGCCAAACACCTCTTGCACAAGGACTTAGCAAGCACAATAAAAGAAATCCTTGGAGGCAAAGCCTGGGTCTTGCACCGAGTCAAGGGCTTTCAAATCTCCTGGAAATCACAGCTGTGTCCTGTAACAGCCCTGCATAACTCACTGCAGCAGGAGACTTGTGGTGCTGCAGAAAGGATCAGTGCCTGATGATTCATTTTTAAGCTTTAAACAAATCAATGAAATGTAAAATTCTTAAGACCTGTTCGGTCCCATGGAGAGAAAGGAAATGATGTTTCTGCCCTGACTGCATGACTGTATTGTCTGCTGATAATTGGCTTTTGGGCTCAGTAATAAAATAAAATTTTTTTCTGCTCTGTGCACAATCTGCCTTTCTGTAAGGAAGTGACAGAAGTGCAGAACATAAAATACAGTAGAAAAAAGAGCTGTGAAAGGCAGTGCATTAATAACTACGGTGTGCTAGCAAAAGTAGCTTGGAGGAAGGAACAGGAGAAGCAATGTCAAACCAAGAAGCTGCATGCTTGGGTCCTGGTGCTTGACACATCACTCACGTGGGGAGCTTCACTTGGTTTCAAAGCTGGGTACAACTCCAGATTTGAGAATTACCAGAAAAATGCTTGATGCCATCTTCATATCACTGCATACTCTGAGATTCCTGCAGAGAAGTTCTTCAGGACTCATTCAATGAAAAGGAAAGTGTTTTCTTATTTCTGTCAGTGCATAACACCAATGGCCAAGCAAGACGTGGCTGCTGATACTCATCCAGTGAAAAGTTACATTTTGCACATCAACCCCTCTTTGGGAAATACCGGAGAGAAAAATACCTTCTCTTGCATTTTAGTGCAAACGCATTATAAAACACTCTTTGCCATGAGGTTCTTTGCCCATTGTTTTATACCAGTGAAAACATCTAAGATTTTCTTGACTTACATTTGACTCTGAGGGAAAACTAAAGGAAAAAAGTAATAGTACTTAGTTCTTTATTTTATATATTGGTGTTTGAAAATGAAATGCTCACATACAACTCTGAAAATCCAATCATCTGCAGTAACTGATTTTTTTCTTTGGAAATATATGAATTACTACAGATTTTTCCTACCTTAGCTCCTTATGCCACACCCTGTAAAACACTGTATGTTCTGTTATGGATTTACTATGCTTTTGTGATGGATGTTTTCAGATATATTAAGTGCCTTTAGACCACACAGACGTCATAAATATTGTGCTTTGCAATCTATTGTACCAGGAAATAACATTATTTCTCAGCTGAAGAATCAGCTGTGCTCTGTATTAATGCAAGACCTTTCTTAGATTCAAATGGTAACTAACAACAGTTGGAAACCATTTCTGGAAAGCTGACAAGAATTTAATATTTTTTTCTCTGTCTGATCCCATGTCCATTGCAGTGCACATGTAGAGTACAGTGCAGTACAGTGATTCTTTCAATATAACATTATAAACACAGGTGTAGAGACAGAAACATGAATTTTAAATAGTGTGGTCACCACTTAATGTGTATTTTATTTCACTCTAGAGTTTTTGCTGAAAATGGTTTGGGTATCTTACTGAAACCTGTAACTTTTATTGCCAGTGGCCCTCCACCCTGGTGTATCACCTGTCAGGGAGATGCTGAGCATAACATTTTGGATCTTTTTGTTATGCTTCAGTACTCTCCTTAGCAAGAAGATTTATATTGCACAAATGAGTGAAACACAGGTATTTAGGTTCTTTGAGAATATTCTTTAAACATTTTATAGTATTTGGTCCTCTAGTCTGGAGAGTTTAAAGGAGTATTTCCAAAGTATGCAGATACATTCTGATCTTTTTTTTCCTAATATAAGAACATTATTTGACAAAAAATACTCTGGAAACAATACCGCATGCATCCGGTGTATATGTTTTTATGTCACACTGCTTTTAGAAATGTGAAGAGAACCTGAAGTTGAGGGACTTACTTTTCAGTAGTCACATCATTCTTAAAATCCCCTGTTTGGGAGATAAGTCAGTGCTGGTTCTGTAAGTGTTTGTCCTGTGTGATTTATAGTAAAAGAACATAATGGATCTGAAGTGAGGTCACTGGCAATCCCTCCTATCTCACATGCAGGTTAGGCCCTAAATCAGCAGGATTTGATGATTAAAGCATAAGTGATTTCAGAATATGTTTGTTTCTGTGTCCTATAGTTGCATAAGAATGGATTTACTTCAGTGCCACTTACTAAGATCAAAATACTCTGCTTATTCTTATTTCTAAAATTAAGTAACAGTGCTTACAGGTGTTTCTGGAATGGGTGGGTGAGGAATGTTTTAACTTAAATAATGTCCTATATTGAAGTCTTGTTATTTCATCATAAAGGCTTTGTATCCTTTCTGTCCTTGTCTTACACATTGATAAGTGACCTTGTTTTCCTGAAAGAAATAACTGTTCTCTTTAGAGAAAAACGAGTTAACCTAGCCTCAAGTATACTGTTCAAATCCTTCAGGAAGACTCAGGTGAATACACACACAAAAGAGATGTGTTTCCAGGACAAAAGTGTTTGTTGCTTACCACTACAGTGTATCAGAAATTAGAAGAAAAACACAGAGCTGAAAAGCTCTCAGGCTTTGTTGTGGTTCTGTGATACTTCTCTTCACACTTTGTTTTCGCGGTCAACTGAGTTCATGAGAATCTTGGCTTTCATTTTCAGTGAAATTGTTCCTGAGCATTGTTTGGAGAAAGCCTTGAAAATCTGAAGCAAAGACGTCTAATAGCCTCAGAAAAATTGGAGGCAGGGAAGAAACTTTACAGCTTTTCTTCAAAGTTTCATGGCTTTTAAGGCAGTATTGTTATTTTTGCAGGACACTGAATTAGAATTTATTTTTTTAATCTTTGTGCTTGGAAGTGCTGAAAATAATATGTTGAGACATGTTTAAACACATTCTGGGAATAAATTATGAGGAGATTTGAAGTTGCAACAACCAGAGGGCAACTCTATTCTGGCTTTCTTGATCTCTTGTGAGAACCTCACCTTATAAAAAGCAACAGTAATTTTGTATATCATGCAAAAATACAGCCATGATTTTAACAGTAATTGAATGTGTATGTAGAATTCTTCTGCTACTCAATATCAGTGTGCCTAGCATATAGATCCAGGCAATATCAGAGCTAATCTTTTCCTGTGTCAAAAGTGTGACCTTGATCAAATGACCTGCACATTGAGATTTAAGTGCCCTGAAGTAATCAAGTTTCAGCAGCCAAACTCTGGCCTTAGGTTGATTGTTTTGTTTTATAGTTTATGGTACCAGAAGGAACTGCTGGGATCCTTGTGATGTGTTTGTTTTGGCAATTGTTACGGGGAGTTGTTCTTTCCCTTATTGAGGCTATCACGATTTATCTCACCAGAAACTAGCAGACTTGTACTAGCTGGAGTGCAAATGAATGGAAAGCCCAATATGTTGTTTGTCTTTGTAATTCATTATAATTTAGCTTTGTCTGGACTGTTAGTAAATTCACATTAGAACTACCATTAATAAAAAGCTTATTCCCAGCTGTGTGTGAGCCAAGTGGTTATTGCAAGGTAAACACACAGCACAAAGGATGTTGGAATAGCTGGAGAAGCCCTTTCAGCTGAGGGATGTGTTAAGTGTAAACACACGGTTTTCTGCAGATTTCAAGCATCCCATTCACAGATGTTAAGAGCTATTTGGTCTCAAATAATAATATTATTAAGCATGAGATTGTGGGGAAAGAAAACAGAGAGGGAAAGGAACAGTGTGGTCTTGCAGTTTTACAGTTATGCAGTTGTGTGCTTGCAGCATCTCTGTAACTGGGATCAAGTGAATCTTAGCTGTACTTCTAAACAATTCTTCAGTAACAGAGGGAATAGGCTTGAAATTTTCAAGATCAACATGGAATTGTTAAGGCGTTGTTATAATGCCTGACTAGTGAAAGCTTTATCCCAAGGCATAAAATAAAATCTTCTCCAGTGTTTCCGAGCTGAGAAATTCACATTGAAATAGCTTAGACAAAGTATTTTTTAATGAATGAGAAAATGTATTCATTGTGGATAAGGGTTGGAAAGCTGCACATTGTAATTCTAAAAGAAGCCAGATTTGTAGCAGGATAGAGACACTTGAGTTTGATCCTAGCTATGTTTTTTCCAAGTAGACTATGGCTTTTACTAAATGGAAAGTCATTTGCTGGAAGAAGGTGTCAGAACAGAATGCAATAATGTCTGTATTGGTTCAACGCACTCCAGTAATTTGGGATAAATTAATTTAGAGAAAATAACCTATGTTCTCTTAAAAAACTTCAGTGTCTTGTAAGCCTAGAAAGTTTCTCAGCCACCATATCCCTATGCCTTCTTTTCCTTTTCCACCCAGTTCCTTTCTCATATGATTTCTTTATGATAGATGGCATGTATTCTTCCCTAAGATCTGTATAAAATTGCAAAGGGGTTTTTTTGGTTTTTTTGGTTTTTTTTTTGGTAATACCTGCTGATAAGGTTGAAATCCTTGATATGAAACTCTTTAAATACAAAAATTCCAGCTCTGTGTTTTGTCCCATAATTCATTTTGGATGCCTTGCTCATAATCAGCATTCTGATTTCTCCACAGATTATTGTACTATAATATAGGGAGATTACCAGCACAAGTGCATTTAATAGGATTTTGTTTGTTTCACAGAATGACTCTCCCAGAGGCCTGAGGCTTTTTAGCACAATGCATTAAGTACTCGTCACTGTATTAAACACCAGTAGAACTCAGACAGCACCACTGTGCAGGGTATTAATGAGATACCTTGTTTTCCTCTCCCTGTCTTGGATCTTCTAATCCATTATATAGATGTGTTTCATCACGTCTCCTTAGAAGTTCAGAATCCTCTGTAAGTGGCAGCTGGCATTAAGAAGTCAGCCAGTGAGTTCCAGGGAGCACTCGGGGCTGTTGAGGGGACCCAGTGCAGTGTCCAAAGAAGTCAGGGCTCTGTTGGTTGTGGTTCCTGTGAGCTGCCCTGCACAGTGTAAGCACTGAGCAGAGTGTGGGTGTAGGAAAATCAAGCAGCCCTAGATCAACAAGAGATTTCTACACCTGATTGTAGCACCCATCTTTGAATCATCACTCGTGCTTTTCTATACCTAGCACCAAACACATGCCTTCTTTTATCTATGAAATCCCTGCTTTGCTAGATAATTCTGGAATTGACATGGGTTTAATGCTGCTGAGCTGCTGAATGCTCTGCTGTATAAAAACCACATTGAGATAAACAGTGTGGGTGGGTTTGCAGTGAGAGCTGATCTGGTGTTTTTGGGATACCGTTACAGTCTGGAGCTTGAGGGTTTAGGATGCAGGAGTTAAGATCGGTAAATTCAATCTGACTTAAATGGATTGGTCAAATCATGAAGAGAGATTATGGTGTTTGTTGAAAACGCAGCTTTTTAAGGGGAAAAGAGTAACTTTTTTCACATGGAAATTTTGCAGATATTTCCAGGGAGAAGATTTTGAGTACATGCACTGTTGGGATCTGGAGATGAAGAAAGACTTGAGAAAGGAAGTTAGGAACAAAAATGTCAGAAAAACAGTGTACAGAGGAACTGTGAATCCAATCCTAAGGAGAAATCAAAACCAGCCCATACACGGGGACCCACCTGGCTGTGGAGAATGCAATAGTGTTTATATAATATCTGATTAGATATAGTAAAGGAAAGGACTGAAGGGGTGGAATTGAGGTCTTTCTGATTTGAAGTGTTTCAGTTGCTGACAATAAACATCTTTATTAAATTTACTGCCAATGGGAAAGACTAAAGGGGGCAGACCATCTAAATACATTTGTGTATTATTGTGTTTCTAGCTTTCTTCGTAGGAGCTGTTTTGCCCTTAGGAACCTCAGGATGTGAAAATTCACTATTTACTTCTCCAGCTCATGAGGTTGGCTTAAAACGTAATGAGATTTTAAAAAAACCAAAGAATTTTTATTGCTTTTTATTTGCCTTCTTATTTTTGAGCCTTTAGGTCTAAGTATATGTTGAGGAACATTCATTAAATAAAAGCTGTGAAAACATCTTGGGCTTATGAATTCAAGAATCAGAGAAGCAGCTGCATGGCTTGGAATGTGACTTTATTTAACATAATGATTTCCTGAAGTTGATCACTTGCTTATACTTATGGGAGTCCCAGTGAACTTTGAAGAACTGTGTTTCTTAGTTTTGATTTATATTTATTTACTGTTCATACAGAACATTTAGCACTTTCTTGAAATGATACTGCTCTAAGAGGCCTCAGTGGTCAGTCACAGCTAGCTGGAATCATAAGTTCTCCTAAAAAATAAGCCCTTTAACTTCAAGAAATGAGGCATTTTTGAAATCTGCTCTTTATCTGAAACCCTAGTTGTGATGTGAAGTACTATGATGAGCTCTCATATTATCCTCTTCTTGCAAGGAGCCTGCACTATTAATTTAGTGAATGATTCTATTTATAGTTCTTATTCCACTAAAATTAAGAAGCAAAGAGTTCCTTTCAAAGTTTAATGAAGTCTTTTGAATATAATTAGATGTGTTCCTTCAGATAAAGACTGGTTGACCAGCTGGTTCTATCCTTTAACTTGTCCTATGTTACCCTTATTTTAACTCCAGTGTGTGACACAGCTTTGCTGAAAGGTTGGATGATCATTCTAAAGAGTGCCACCACCTCCTGCTCATAGGGGAAAAGGTCAAGCAGGAACGAAGCACAAAAAGTACCTTATTGCAGTAGCTCTGACAAAATCTTCACTGCGAGCCTCTTCAGTCTCTACAACCTCATTTTTGGCACCAGTTGCATCCCAATGGTCTTGTGAGTCAAGAATAGAAGCAAAGACCTCTGTGTCACTGTGTCCGTGGAGACACAATAAAGAGGCTCTGACACCTGCCAGGTTCAGCAGAAAGAAGCAAATGACGTCGGTTTATTGACACTACATTATTCTTATACACATTCCAATACTACAAGGGATTGGAGAGCATGTCACTTCCTTCTCCATCTTCACTGGAGAAGAAAGGTGCCCATCCAAGCGGTCATATCACAAAAGGAATGAAAAACAGAAAATACCGTTAAGTAAACATCGGCTCTATTTGCATAAAACTGTGTGAGAAAATATCTGACTCCAAGGTTAAAAACAGAAGGCTTATAGTAAACAAGGCGACATGTCACTTCCTGTGCTTTAATTTTATTTGGAGAAATCTGGACTGTGGTTGGTGATGTGGTGTTTGTGTGCAGTGATCAGCTAAAACATTAGGTGGAAGAGAACCAGAGTTGTTGGAGCACTTTAGAAAACATTTATGAAGATTAAACACAAAGTTACCAAATATGTCTTTGTATGAAGGTAACATGATTTTGGATGTTCTGCCTTAGTGTCCCTTATGTGCTTGGTGGTGCTTAGGCTGTGCTGTCACTGATTATGGGATGAGCAAGTGGTGGCAGACAGATGGAGAAATGTTTGAAGCCATGGAGCTTGTCACAGGTTAAATCCCGTCTCAAGGTGTGCAACATCAGCGCAGGAGTCATTTATTCTCTTAGCAATCTAATCTGTGTGTTCTGCCTCTTCAGGGAGGGTGCTTTTGGGTTACTAAATATTTATAAATGGTAACATCTTTTTAAAACTGTATCCTTATCTTTGTTGTATAAAGATAACATTAACTAGCCTGGGGGAGAGGGACGTGAGGGAACTGATTGTGTTCTTTTATTTCTCCCAAGACTCAAGCAGAAATTGTTTAAAATTTATTACTGGCTCTTGCTGCTGCAGAGAGAACTTCTGGCCTCTTAAAAATGATATTTGGATGTGTAATTAAATTTGGTATAGCTACAATGTTTTCCTGAAGTTTGCAAAATAGTTCTTCCAGAACCTTGGTGCAGATTATATGATAAAGCATTAAACATGGCTTATCTTTTGAATGGAAAGCAAAGATTAATGACTCAAACTAAAATGATGTATTAGATGTGTGTGATGAGATGCAGTCTTGCAATGATGTAGGAATTGGAACCAGAGAAGATGAAAATGTTAAAATGAGATTAATAGAGCCACATGCTGATGTAAAAAAAAAATAAAAGCAACCCATTCTGTACTAGGGTAAGAAAATAGGTGCTTTAAATAAATGTTTGTCTTGTACATATTAAATATGCATATAATAACTCTTCAGAACAGTCTGACTCTTAATTGTAGTCTCTGTACTAAGCCTGTCTGCAACTTTGACAAAACAAAATCTTCTTAGGAAGAGAAGAAACTCTCTAAAGTCTCTTCTGTAGAGCATTCCAGGGAATCTTTAGAAGGAAGCGTATGCACAAAAAAATTCTATTGGTAAATTTTAACAGATCTTAATCAGTTGCCAGGTGTGGAGCATGGAAGGTATTTCTCCATTTCTCCCCAGTCAGTTTGGTTTGACTTGTTGGCTTTTATTTTTCTGGGGCTGTGCCCTGTGCTGTGACAGGAGCACTGGGAGCCGCTGCTGGCATCAGGCAGTGGGTCAGGAGATGGGCCCAGCATCTCTGTGTGTGAACAGAACCATGTCCTGGGGCCCAAACATCAGGTGAGAGGTGCTGGGAGAGGCTTTTGCTTTGTGCTGACTCCACCATCTGAGCAGCTGTTGCTCTTATGGAAGTTCACCTTCTTTAAAGATGTGTGGTTTCTTCCTTTCCGTGAGCAATGTATTGGTACAAATGCTTGTATAACACAACTACCTAGAAGATACTTTTACACATGAAATATTTGGTTATCTAGTTGTGCACTCTGCTCAGGTGAAAGGGTGTTATGGTTAATTTGGTTTTCTTTAAGGAAAATTCACTGGAAAATAAGCAGTTCTTTTATCTCTGTTTTCATGTATAATTGACCTTTCTGGCAGGCCTATTTTGAATGGAAAAGCTGGATTAATTTCTAAGTAGGTTGAAAATGACATAAATTAAATTGGTCTAATGAAGTAAATTCATATTGTAGATACAAATTAAGATGTTTTAATCCCTAGGTAAATCAGGTTTTAGACATGGTTTCTGTCTCCTGGGAAGAAGTTACCACAATCTGTCATCACCTCTTTGTGGGTGCTTGCTAAAAGAGCTGTTCACATGAAGATTCTCTATAACTTCTTAAATGTGTAGGTTTAAGCTTTTGAAATTGGTGGGCTGATTTAGCTCATTAGTTTCTTGACTGCATTAGGTGAATCTGAGAGCACTTTCACCAGCAGAATCTGCCAGAAGGTTAGTTGAGTATCCTGTGCACTGGAAAATACTATCAGGTAGATGACTGTTATAACTTCCACTGAATTACCTAGATCTGGAAGAGGTTATCTATCTGCAAACTTTCTTTTAGTTCCCACTTCTGTTGGTAATTTTGATGTTTTATATATTTACAGTATTTTTTTCCTTCAAAATGGGAGTCTTTTTAATGAGCATTTCCTTAAGTTGTCTTGAACATGGTTACCCATGGAGGGCCTAATTCATAAGTAATATAAAGTGGGATGTGATATAAGTGGTATGACTAAGGAAACACTAAAAAAAAGCTTAAATGATAGTAAAGGTAAGTATTGAAATATTTTTAAGTTTTTGGCACAGAGTTAAGTGGTGTGGGATAGCACTTGGATGTTGGGAGACTGCATGGTTTGGTAAATCAATACCCTTTTTTTCAACAGACGATTGAGACCTATTTTAAGGTTGTGGAGAGATCAGCAATTTGGTTCCATTAAGACGTGGGAGTGAGTAAATACTTGCAGACAGTAATTACAGTCTGGTTTTGTTCCCCTGTAGAGGAGAAATGGAAGTGGTGATGCCAGGGGAGGAGGAGAGCTGGAGGGAATGGGAAGGTGGCAGCAAGACAGATGAGGCAAAAGGGGTTCCATTTCAAAAATGTTTCAAAAACTGTCATAACTGGTTAGACAAAGTTTAATGTTAGATTGCAGTAGAGGAAAACCAGCACAGAATAGCTCAGTGATTGATGACTCACTCAAGATTCAGTTAGGAAAAAAATCATCTTTAAATAAACTGTGTAGCACTTGAGATCTTCTGATACTGAACTGCTTCAGGTACAGAAGAAATACTGAGCAGGGTTCCAGTTTGGGATGAGACTGCTCTGAAAACTTGGTCACTGGTGGCAGTTTGTTTCTGGTCAAACCCTGCTGGTCCAAATCATCATGTTGTTGGTGTATTCCTGCTCCAGAAAGTTGGATGTAGCCAGAAGGGTGCACTGGCCATCTGTGCCCTCTGCTCTGAGTGCAGCTTTCGCCTGATGGTTTCATCTCAAGAAGAACTTAATAAATCCTGCAGTAGATGAAGCAGTGACTCACAGTTGCACAGCTCAGCACATGCTGTGCCTGACTGACGAAAAATAGGGTGCCTTAGTCTGGGTTAGGTTTTGGCTCAATATCATTCACTGCTCTTAGTACAGAGCCTACAGTGGGACTTCTCCTTACAGGGTGATGATAGAACCCGTGCAATACTCTGAAACATTCTTAAAAATATGTGCATACCAAGTGTGAGGGCACTGGACAAAGAATAAGGGAAAATATCTGTTAAAAATGATTACAGCCTAAGCAGAAAGGATGGGTAAAATGTTGAGGGTGTCTCCATTTTACAGGTGAAGTTATTAAGATTGCAGAACCTGTTTAGAAATACACAGAATGCTGAGGGTCCTGCTGAGAACCAAATCAATCTTCTTTGTCCTAGACATTGTGGAACCAGGTCCAGATTCCTTCAGAAAGCCACACCAAACCTTTTTTTTTTGTTTAACATGTTTCACATCTGGTGTAGTGGTGGTATTAAAGCTTATTAGAATTTATTATAAATTTAAACACTTCACCACTTAATCCCAGCTAGTGCCACCTCCAGGATGCAGGTTTTTGGATCTCACGTTTTCTTGCAGTGACTTTCAGAGAGCTTCCCTCGAGGCTTGTGGTCAGAAAGGCTGAAGGATTCCTGTGGTGCCTCATGGAATTGAATGTTCAAACTGCTAATCTTTGGGTGGATGCTTTTTTCAGAGCCTCCTCACAGAACCTCGCCCAGGGTATCCCAGCTTCAGGAACGTGTAGCAGGGAAGGGGCAGGTGGCAGTCTGCCACGGCAGTTTGGTGACAGGCGTCATTCTGGGAGATGGGGGACTCCAGTCAGGGGGAGGAGGCTGAGTCATAAGCTGCTGGCATCAGTGAAATGTGAAATTCTGCTGCACAGTTTTGGAGTTTGAGATGTCTCTGGCTTTGCTGAATCCTATCAGAGATTGCTGTTGACTCATGCCTTTTAGTGGAACTGGCTTTTATCCACCTTTGGGGAAAGCAGGAGTTTACTCTTCCTGCATAAATTACATGGGGTTTTTTCCAGTGGAAAGATTTCCTATTTTCTTATCTTTACAACTTAAAAAAAAATTAAAAATCAAACCGCCTGTTTGCACTGTGCTTCTATTTTACAGAAGATAAGTGGGTTGATGTGTAAGTGGGTATTTTCCTTTGGACTAGCTTAAATCTGACTTAAGCTTCCAGGGTTTACAAGTGCCACTACCTCTTGAGATTAAATGCTCTGGGACTTTACCTGATTTGTCCAAGATCAAGTCTGTTAGTCCAGACTTGGACCTCAGGTATATTTCTCATTTTAGGCTCAATAAAGAGTTTCTTTAAACATGTTATAAATGGTGGGATAGTGTCTCTGTGTCACATACTATAATTTGAACTCTGGCACAGGTAATGCAAAATCCTGGCTCTGTTTCTTCCACCAGAAGAAGAAAGGAGGTTATGCAGAATTCTAATACATGATGGTTTGTGTAAAGGAGTAATGTGTGAACTAAATCTAAAAAAACACCCAAACACAAGGAAGCCCCAACAAGAGCCATATATATTTGAAGCTGCAGGAAGTAGAGATAGAAACAATATCTTATTGCTTTTACTCTCCTCTAGTGCCTTTTAAAAATTATTAATGGATTCTAGGAGTAAAATACATAATTTTACTGCACAATAAATAACCTGATTATGCTTCTTTATATAAATATCCTGAGAGATTTTTTTACACTTGCTAAATTTACCAAGAATAACAATAGATATGGTCAAACATTTATTTAACCAAATGATTGTTCTGGTTTGTTTTTCAAGACAGTTTTTTTTGTGCCCACACCCCCATCTCTGAAATCCTGAAGCTGTTATAGTTATGAGAGATGTTGCCAGTGTTCTGAACCCTCCCCCCTATTAATTCAGATAAAGCATTTGTGGATGCTGTAAGATCACACCGACTTTAATGAAAATTTAAGTGTTGGACCATGCTGTATTTTTGGTTCAAAACAACAGCACTTTACTCTATAAAGAAGCTATGGGACAGTCCTTAGATCTTGTTAGCTTCTTAACAGCTGAATAATTTCCCATGTTTTCATGTATGCACCAGTCCAGAGAAGTACTTAAACTGGTTTATAACTTCAAACAATCAAGTACTCTAGAGAGGTTTTTATGCTCTTAATTTCATGTGTAATTAAGCTGAAATTAGCCTTAGGTTGGGTTCTTTGCAAATGTCCTTTAAGGAGAATAATAACCTGAGTCAACAGCAAAATAATCAATGTTGTTTTGACAATAAGTCAGCATGTACCTGCTGTGAAGCATTGTGGAGTGCTTGCCTTCCACCTGATGTTTTAAAAGCAAGGAACAAACACTTAAAAACTCTTGCTGTTGATAGAATGGAAGTGAAAGAAAAATCCTTCAGACTTTTCCCAATGACTTTACAGTGTTTGCTAGAAGAAGAAAAGGGGGGACAAGGTGGAGGGGGAGTATGATTTGAAGGCATTTGGCTTTGGTTTGTCATTTCCTGCACAGTGTCTGCACGAGACACCTGAGACAGTTCCTCTGCATTCCATCTGCAATCTCAAATGCCCAAAAGCCTTTTTTCCTCACCTTTAAAAACAAACTCTGTCTTGATGTCTCTCATTCACAAAGACAGATGAAAATAGCTAAAGGGCAGTGAGCTTGCTTTGGGTGATATACAGGGGAACCTGCTGTCAGTGATTATTACTTCAAATGATAACAGAAAAGGTAAAGCCGTCAACTTTGGATGTGAACAAGTACTGAATATTTACATCTGCTGGCTAAAGCTAATTGGAGCTGTGGATCTCTGCCCATGAATTAGGACAATTTGTGCTTGGAATAAATTTAGTAACAACTCTCTCATTGACTTCAATTATGTAGGGTGAAAATCTAAAGTGACAAGTAGCCATGAAGTGTATGTAGGTTTGAAAAGAGAGATAAATTAAGAATGTGGTTAAATGGAAATAAAGAAATTGGGAAGGTCTTCTAGTTGTTCTTCCTGAATGCATTTAGATATTTTTATGCAAAACCTACAAAAATAATGCTGCAGATTGAGTCCTGTGAGTGTTCCTTAGCCCTCTCCTCTGGTTTTGTAATGAACAGGGGGAAAAATTCTTTGCCTGTGAAGTGTTTATTGATCTGTTTCTGATTCATCTGGTACTGGACTCCATTGCAGTGAAAGGGCCCTTTGCACATGATAAACAGCATTTGAATTATCCTGCTCTGTGTTTTTAAAACGTTTTAGTGCCTATAAAGGGATCTGACCCTGCTCTTGACATCTTGAATTTGGTCAAAGTATTGTTCTGTTACAAAATCTGAAAGAGACTTTCTGTCCTTTCAAATACGAGTTTTATCTTACAATTTTAAATAATTTTTGTTTTTCAGAGCTAAAAATTATTATCCAACAAATAAAAACTGAACACATTATTTTAAATAGTCTTGTTAAGGCACAATTTTTTGTTTACATTAGCAAATGGGTTGGAGTAAGGAATCATTTCAATCTGAAGGTTAAGCTAGGTATCAGGTTTTCAAAGACTATGAAAAACTAGTCGATGAAGGAAAAGTAAATTAGTGAGTATTGCAAGAAAACAGTAGCTGTTCTGGATCTGAATATAGACCAAATAAAATGATAATTATGCCTGCTGACTCCATTTTGAGCAAGTCCTATCACTGAAATAGTCTAGGATGTTATGACTTATTAGTACTTCTCCCCCTCTATTTTTGACGAATCAAAATCATACAGGGTAAAGGCTGTGAATTTCAAATCTCTGCAGTGGAGCCAGAAATGAATGTTCTTTCACTAGGGTTTCTTTTTTTCCCCCTACTGTTAATTTCCAGCACCATCCAACAGTAACAACCTTTCTCCTAAGAAAAATGTTAATTAAAATCAATGATGTCCTCAATTAAATTGTCAGATTACTTGAAACAAGTATCTCAGTGTAAAACAGAAAATGCTAATTAATACAATAAATTGTTTTAATTTCCGTCTCTTAAGCAGATCACCACACTGTTACCATTGTGACTGAGATGGGAATTACTGGCAAACCACTGTTTGAACCCTATAAAGCATGCTAAATGAACTCACTAAGAGACCTTAAACTGAACCTATAACCAAAGATTCACACTGAACATTACAGCTTTTCCCTGAGAGTCTTAAGAAGCCCAGCCTCCTGTGCAGTGTTTCTTTTTGGAAATTTCCAGTGTTTTCAGCCTGACATCCACTCTGCATGTGCAGAAGGAGCATTTACATGCATTTGGTTATAGAAATAACAGACAAAATGTGCCTGCAGTCCTAAGAACTGTTGGAAATAGAAGAAGTTCTGGTGTGCAAAGGTTTTTACCCATGCTGAGCTAGAAATCCTGCTTTATTTCTCTTCTTTTGATTTCCTGCCTGGCTTGACGAACTTCCCTCAGCCAGTCAAAATTTCTGTGATAGGTGAGAACGTTCTGGATACTGCATGTACCAGAATTTTGCCTTTGGGATGTGTAACATGACCCTTCCTCTGCCCTTCGGATGAGCTGGGACAGTGGCCTGCTGTAACTGGGCCAGATGTTTCTACTTAGCTATAGAGACTCTGCCTAAAGAGCAGGATTGGAATGGCAAAGCAGTCCTAGGTTCTGTATTTCCATATTGTCACAATTATCAGTTAAGAAGATGCTGCTCTTCCACCATGGCATGCCAAGTAAAAGTATGATTTCAACTGGGAAAGATAAGAGTTTGTGACTTTTGAGCCTGGGGGTTTTCCTGGAGGGGAGAAGGGGCTGGGAGGTTGTTTATTTTGAGCAAGAGGTGTGCCATGGCATTGGGGAAAGAGCCTGATTTTGGACAGCTGCTGAATGTACAGCTCAGGATGTTACACAATTAAAGAAAGTAATATCAACATCAAAATACAGTGCTGAGGTATTTTGGTCCAAATAATCCTTGAAATATTTATATATCTACTTCAGACCCTGTAAATCAGGGAAAGGCCATTTATATCAGTCATGTGCAATTGAAGAACATTGATAAATTTATGTGCAACTTCTGTTGATTCTAGTAGGATAACATTTTTTTGTTAAATTAAATTAAAGATTTTTTTTTTCTTCTGAGTAAGGCCTTTGCTCTGGCCAGATAATATATATGGGGTTTGGGCAGCATCTCATTCAGGTTCTACTAATATATGTTTGTCTGAGATGCTGGAAGAACATCATCATCCAGGCTTGATGTAAGAAGTCCATGAGTGAATATTCTCTAGAAGCTGAGGACAATACAATGATAAATTTCTCACAGTCTCTTCATGGTTTCGTGTTCTGCCTGAGATTTTTCTGTTATTTTTTTCCCTGTTATATATTTTTTTATATATATATATACATATATATATATTTACCCAGACACTTGAAAAATTGTGGATGATTTTTGGTATTTATTTTTGCAATTCCCCAAAGAAAGAGTAAGGATATTGATATGTTTATATATTCCTTGAATAACTATAGGTAGTATAAATGCAATCTCACAGACATCTGAGGCTTAAAAAAAAAATCTGGGAAAGAACACTAAGCCCAGGTAGAGATTTAGATTTTCTATGTGAAAGGTAATTTTTTAGAATTTCTCTGGGTTGGGAGAGGTGCTGTGCATGGCTGCCCTATCAATGCTGCTTTTAGGTTCTGCTCTGAGACTCCTTCCCTGCCTTTCTCTCATGACTTTGTGGCATAATAATTTAAATTAAAAATGGAATCTGCGAACCCCATCCAAAATGCCACCTTTGCTTTGGCTGCCCAGGAGGAACGAGAATAGAGCATATCCCTATTTTATCTTCTGATGCATTAGTTTCTCCTTTTCTATAGCGATGATGAAGCTGGAGCTAGACAAATTGATGGGGTTTTTTTGGACATCTAAAGCAACCAATAAGGGGTGAAATGATGCAGCAGCTGCATTGTCCATTGTGTCTGAAAGTGTTTCCACTAGGGCTGGAATACACTGACCTGTGACCACTCTGTTCTGTGCAGTCTAAGGTGGTGGAGAGAAAGAAATCCACCTTCAAAAACTGGAAATGCCAATTTGAGAGGTGTGTGCAGTCCATTTCTTATATAAAATTAAAATATCCTACTTGTATAAAACAAAGTTGTTTAAATTCCAGCAGTAAGCAGCTGAGTACGTGTTAATTACTGGGGGAATTTAAGAATCCAATCAGATGCCCCATCACACTCAGCTGTGTGTCAGTGACAACGTGAGCTCATCACTTGCTTGGTTTTGCCTGACTGACGGAATTGTGGACATGATTCAAAGGCAGCTATTACAGATAATTTTATCATTTGCTTATTTTAGCAGCTTCTCTTTCGAAATTTGTAGCACAACAGTAAACTTTCAGTCACTCTGACTTCATTGCACGAAAAATCCCAATTATGTCATTACTGTGCTGACTAAGCACAGGTATGTGTGTGATGATTCACAGCCCTGCTCAGGGTTGGATCTCACACGTTTGGTATCCCTGAAGTGCTTGGAGGTGGGCACTGGTTCCACCAAACCATTCAGTGGTTTTCAGACTTAGGTTTCTGTTTTTCCTAGGTAGCCACCTGGCTGGTTAAGTGGACAAAAGCCATGGCTGCATGACTAAATGAAGAGGCAGAATTATTCTTTGGCATTTCTGGCCACTAATTGAGAAAGAAGATGAGCAGATGGAGTTTTGTGCAACTGCCACGAGCCAGAACCTCTGTTATAAATGCTTTCACTCTGCTGGGATACAAAAGTGGTATCTTCATTAATGATTTAATTGGAATACTTAAAGACTTCACCTGTAACTACTGACTGCATGAAATGGAATATTAGAAAATAAAGTAAATACAGAGAAAACAAAATCCTGAAGACAGCTTTTGCATTTAAAAGGAAGTCAGGGTGTCTAATGTGTTTACTGCTTTAGCTTTCTGAAAAATGTCATCAAGACTGTGAGGTAGTTCAGAGGGAAGCACAATGTTACTTGGCCAAATTTAATGTTTCATAATTTTTTTGAAAGTTTGTGTAGAGTTCAGCTAGCAGCTTAATTTTTGGTTATATTTCATGCTGAATTTGCCCTGACAGAAAAAAAAGTAAAGTGAAAGATGGGAAAATAAGTCCCCATCAGCTGTTTTCTCTTGGTGTTTTCAGGCTACTGAGCCTAAAAAATGACATTTTTCTCTTTTGTGTACTAAATTTAATATTTTCATAAGATAGATTTCAATGTGAATAACTGCAGAATTTTTTAATAAAGATTGCTTTTAAGGAAAACAAATTTAAAGATTCAAGTGAAAAATAAAGGGTTTTGGTGCTTTGGTCTTCTAAACTGCTAATGCTGCTCATCTTCTAACTTTAGACGTGAATTTAATTCAAAGCACATATTTGGGGCTTATTCAGTCTTCCATTTTGGGCTGCATTTTGTGAATGTTGATCACAATAGTCTTACACACATAGACAACTTTCATCTCACAAATTTGCACTGTTTTGGGCAGTCCTTTCTGATACCACCAATCTTCCTGATGGGCTTTGGTATTTTCAGAAAAATAACATTTTACATTTTGTTTTCTGTGCTGAGTGAAAATTTAAGAATTCAGATTGGTAATTCAGTACAGGATCAAAATATCCAAGAGTGCCTGCTTCTCCAGAAGCAAAGTTTCTAAGACATTTCTGTCCAAATACCCTATTTTTACTCACTTTTGATTTACTGAACTTTCATCTGCTTGGTCTAAACTTGCCTTTGTTTTGGAAAGTTCCGTAACAAATATCCAGCTAACTCCATGGCTCACTGCATAAGAATGTGAGGAAAAGTGTATTTTCTGCTCTTCAGAATGTGTTAGCACTTTTTTGGTGTTACATAAGACTAAAAGCCTCTCTTACAGCATCAGGCTCAGCAGGAGGCAGGTGTGAGTAATCTTCACTTTGCCTTGTTTGAGACAATTGGTTTTGAAATAACAAAGCCATGCAAACCTGGCAATACCTGTTTGTGGGAGCCTGGCAATATGTTCATTTACCTGACATCAGAGAGAGAAACAAGCATAAAAATGCCATTAGTTTTTCTTAAGTGCTGGAGAGAAACTGAAATATTTTTCTTCACGGGATTATTGACCATTTAAACTTATATAAACTCATCTTCCATACAGTCTGCTTAAAATTATGCACAGAAAATTTAATTTTTTAAAATTAAATGATTTAATTTAGTCTACCTCAGAGCTAGGGAATGATGGGATGATGTAACAAGGAGTACAGGCAGTGCATTTCTCAAGATGAGTTTGGGGTGGTTTCACAAGTGGGAGTGCTGAAAGTGTGTTAGTGTGCATAGAAGTTATGTATCTGTTAAGCACCTCCATTCATGTAATAATTCTTTTATTGAAAACTGCTGTGAATTCAGTGAAGTGAGACCTGGTAAGGAGAGCTAATACCTTTCTTGTTCAATAAGAGGGAAAAGATATCTCTCTAAATATTACTGAATGATGCTGAAAAGAAGAAGTAGGTCAGTGGGAACTCTATAGCATCTCATCACTTATAATTGCCTTTTACACATTTTGAAAAATCAGCTGAGCCCTCACATGAGCTGCAGGATAAACCCAGAGGAGTGGCTCACCACTGGGGACATGCAGATATTTCCTCTTTGCAGAATCACATTCAGTCACGGAATAAGAAAACTCTGCTGGACATTGACCAGCCATCATTAGGGAAGGTTCTTAGCTTTCATTACTAAATCTTTAAATTATAAAGTAGTTATTAAACAACACTCACCCCTAATATTCTATAAAATTAGAGGCTTTTTTTCCTGTTTACTTTTGTTTAAAAGTTGCCATCTGGATCTCTCATGTATTTTGAAGTTCTGATGAGGCATTTGCTGAAGATCTTTATATTATTGGCAATATACCTTAATGCACAGAACAAGACATCTGCTTACAGAGCTAAAATTGTACCTGTCAGACTTGAAGGCAGGAAGCAAAAACATTAATGCTGGGAGACAACTGCATAATATTGCCTGACCAATCTCGGGCTCGCTGTGTGTCTTTAGCAGGATAAGAATCATGGATCTTTTCAGTTTTTATTGTGTTATTCCTAGAAGTGTTTGTTCCACTAAAAATTTGGCTTCCTAAGACAGATTCTCTGGTACTCTTAATAGTGTCTTATCTGGCACTGCCTGGGTATTGTTCTTTCTAGTGCCTTCTAGAGCTTGTATTTCTAGATGTTCAAACCGTGGAGCTGCATCAGTAAGAACAAGTGTGAAACACAAAAAATGTGAACTTCAGGGTCATAAAAGACAAATGGAAAATAATAAAGACCCGCTGCAAATGATTCTGTTTCCGCAGTGAAATAAG
This sequence comes from Platysteira castanea, assembly GCA_013397175.1. NCBI lineage: Eukaryota > Metazoa > Chordata > Aves > Passeriformes > Platysteira > Platysteira castanea. The sequence continues at coordinate 249,621 of VYXC01000927.1, read as the reverse complement.
AGCAGAAGCTCCTTCTAGTGTCCATAAACCTTGGTTTACCAGCTATTTTTTTTCCTGACTTCTCTCTCTCTGAATACAGAGAAATCTGGGTTCTTACTACAGAGACATAAAAATGCCTGCTAGGTTAAATTTAGTGCCACATGCAGCTTTTTATTCTTTTTTGAGCAATGTGCAGAACCAAATATATTGAAAGTGGGTAGAGGTAGTCTTGCAAAGAGACTGGCCCAATGTGTTACTCTTTGCTTGCTCTAGTATCTTTTTTTGCTTCACAACAAGATTTTGAACAACACAAGTTATTTTTTTTTAAATGGAAATAGGAAGACATAAAGAGCATAAAGACATGAAAAGAGCCACTGAGAAAGACTGGAATTTACAACAGAGTTTTAGAGATTCAGCTAACATTACTACAATAACAGCATAAAGCAACTGTGTATAATTTCTGCTTCCTGTGCTAGGCTTCCTTCATGATGCACAGAAATTGAATTGGGACACAAGCACTCAAGTAACAGCATGTCTGGACTGTGAACAATTGCCTATCTAGGCAAATCTGACTGCAAAGGAAGATGAATGATGCCTGGTAAAATGGGAAACTCAGTAATTCACAGAATAACCCAGGCAGAATAACTAAAAAGCTGAAAACCCTAAGGCAAAGCAAAAACCAAGAAGATGAACAACAAAGAAGTTTAGAGTAGGAAACATGAAAAGAATGGCTTTAATTTTGATTATTCATCATCAAGCTTCAGTACCAGATATGATTTATTAATGCATACTGCACTAGGTAGAGAATAAAGCCAATAGGGAAGAAAATAACACATGAGGATAAGTCTTAATAATTTTTTCAAGATAATCTGAATCCAGCAGGTCCTTCACATAGAGCGTATAGTGGAGCTAGCTCAAAAGATGAAATCTGTTTGAGTACCAAGCAAAGGATACTCTAACTATTGTTAAGAATATAATATTTCATTATAATATTTCATTATAATATTTCATTATGTGGTCATTACTTCAAGGACCTCTGGGGATTGTGGTGGTGTGCGTGTGCTGTCTCCTCTGGTCCCAGTAAATGGAATTACCTTTATCTACTAGTGATTACCTAACTAGAATTTTGCAGTTGTTTGGGCAGTGGCTGTGCTGGAATGATGAAATATGCATCAGTTATTTACATAGAATCATGGAACCACATCACCTTTTTTCACTGTCTGCAAATTGCAAGGAAGAGCTGTAAAGAAAATAATTACAGCTTAATTTTTGGAAGTTATATTTAGGTGCTATCCTATAGATGGCAATATAGTGTAAAACAATTAAAAATCTTACTGCAAGAGGTTCAGTGGCTGTTAAAAAGAAGAAATATTTTTTTCCCTTTTTAAGTGATCTCTTTGTTTATTCCATTTGAGCATATTTGATTATTTGAAATAGGGTAGTCTTTATGCATTAAAATGAGAGATTTGTGAAAAATAACAATTTAAAAAAATCATTTATTAAATATATTTCTTTCAGTGGTCTCCCACAACAGGAAAAAAAGCTTTTCTTCCACTAGCCTCATGTGCCCTCTAAAAATACACATTCAGAACAAAAATCACACCAGAGTTGGACATATCTGATATCCAGTTCAGTCTGATAGAACTGGAGGCTCTGATGACTTCTAAAGCAGATTCCTAATAGAAATTAATATGGAAGTGATAATTGTTGGGAGTAAAGACCAGCCATTTCTGAACACTCTAAAAGTTGAATTTTGGTTTTTACGGGGTAGGACAGAGGCCCTGGGAACCCATATTATCCATGAAAGAAGCTTTGTTTACATTGCTAGAAGTCTGAATGGCTAAAGAATTTAAAATGAAATATTTTTGAGGGATTTCTTGCTACCTGTTGGTTGCAGAAAGCAGGAAGATTGGGTAAAATCTTTCTGTAATATGAATAAAGTTGCTGAAACTTGAATTTTTGAGGCTTTTGATTCTGAGTTTTTACCTTAAACAGCATCTGCTCTTGAAGGTACAATGTGTCTGGAGCAAATGTTCATGTAGTCCTGTGGTACTTGTACTACCTCTGTTTCCTTCCCTAATTATTTTAAATACTTTTTGTCTGTCCTTTGCAGGTTACCTTAAACTGTTTGTTGAACTAGTAGCCATTCAGGTTTCATTCTTAACACACCTTAGATAATATTTGAGTACCTTTCTGTAACATTCACCATGAAAAACTAAAGTGTTTGTCTCGGTATTTGTTAATCCCAGTTTAAAAGAACAAAAACAAATCAAACAAACACAACAAAAGCCTCACCAAAACCAAAAAACAATAGCCAAAATGTTTTGTTTTCTACTTAAATGACTTTTTTAGAAGGCATATCACATCTCAGGATAATAAATGCCATTTAAGAAGTAGTGAAACCAAACTTCTAAATGTTTTTCTAATTTTATATGATTTTGTCCACATATTTGGAAATACTTTTATGAGCTATTGAAATAATTAATAATTCACTAATATGCTCAATGTAACTCATATTCTCTCCTGTCACTTTCTTCTTTTACAGACGGAAAAAACTTGGTGATCAGGTTTTAAACAGGTGATCTTGAACAGCAAATATCTGAAGAGTTAAATGTATTCATTTCCTGTTGTCAAATCACCTGAGGTATAATTGAATTTCAAGTATAAGTTGAGACTTCATTAGGAAAGCTTCCTGAAAAGCTATTTATATAGCCAATGTAAAATTAATGACTTTTACGACACAGTCATCTTCTCCTCCCGTGTTTCTGTTGTATATTTAGGTGTTCCTTGGCTGTGAGCACTGGCAGCTGTCTTGGTTTAAACCCAGGGGAGAACTGAGAGCCTCACAGCAGCTCCTGCAACCCCAGGGGGATGTGGAGGAGAATTGGGAATATAGGTGAAGTCCTTGGGTTGGGAGGAGAACAGTTTAATAGCTGAAGTAAAACAAAACAATACAATAATTGTGATGAAAAGGGAGACAATGAAAAGAGAGAGAAACAAGGAAGGCCTAAGAAAGGCAGGTGATGCACGATTGCTCAGCATCCACTGACCAAAGCCCAGCCTGTCCCTGAGCAGTTTATGGACTGGACATGGTGTTGCACGGTGTGGAACATCCCTTAGGCCAGCCCAGGTCAGCTGTCCTGGCCGTGCTCCCTCCTGGTTTCTGGTGCACCTGCTCCCTGCCCGAGCAGGGGAACTGAAAAGTCCTTGACTGAGAGCAAGAACTGCTTAGCAGCAATTAAACATCAGCATGTTTTCAACATTATTCTCATCCTGCATCTAAAACACGGCACTGTACCAGCTACTAGGAAGAAAATTAATTCTATCCCAGTAGAAATCAGGACAACATTAAAAATTACCCAATTTTTCAGGCACAAGATCCCAGATATAAGTTATCTGAGAACTGTTGGTTTGTCATGGTGAGCCAGTAGAACTGAACTGACCAGGCTACCCCAGGGTGTGTTTAAAACCAATTTTCCTCCAGAAGTTCAGAAGCATCTGAACTTAATGTATTCTTTTAAGGAGAAATAAGATTTCTATGTGAAAGGAGACAATCACACAGGATGTGATTCTTTTGCAGAGACTGAACAGAAGTTAACAATGCAAGCTGGACTTTTTGGGAAAAAAAGGGTAAAATGGGTGAATTTTCTGCCCTGACTGAGATATTTGAGAGAGGAAAAGGCTATGTTAGGGTTTAGGATTTCCCTCCCCATTGAGCCAGATGAACAACAGAAAGACCCCTGATTTCTCCTTCTCCCCCATCCTCAGCATATACCATCAGTCTGTTTCCTTAAGTGATCTCTTTGTTTTCTGGGTATCTGTATGTTTGTTTTCTTTCTCTCTCCTTTTCTCACAGGTGTCATTCTCTATTAGACAACAAATTCTGAGTAGCTCCCTTTCTCATTTATTTTGATTAGCATAACAGTCTTCTATAGTGAAATACTGTGGAAATATCTAAAGCTGGAAATGTTAAAAAAAACCCCATCCAAACAAACCCCAAAATAATTTCTAAAGATGCAATAATACTGCTTTACAATGTTAACCTTGATAATTAAATGAAAAATATTGAGAAGAGGAAGACCTGATAGGAACTGTTCCATTTATTTGGATTGACTTTCAGTCAGGAGCTGTTTACCCATGCAGCTACATTAAAATATGTTGAGTATTTCACTTAAAGGTAAGCCACTTGTGCAGATGTTAATCATGATACCAAAAGGCAGCATATGGTTTCACGCTGAGATGAAAATAACAAAATGCACAAAATACATGTTAAAATCTTCTGAAAACAACTGTTTTCTCTCTGAGTGCAGGAGTGCTGGAGGGTTTTTTATTACAGAGAATATTAATGACAGTAGAATCAGAACTAAATATGTTCCTTGATATTTTGAGCAGCAACCATCCTAGGAATAGACACAAAAGATCCAGTTTTAATATTAAACCTTATCCATTTTATTTGATCATCTTTGTTATTTTTATTTTTCCCCTGATACTTTTCGAATGACTCTTCCTTTATCCTCTGATCCCCTTCATGCTTTCATTCTGGCCCCAGCCTTTTTATCAATTTGTTACACTTCTATGTCTATGAGTTCTGTTTTACTTCTTGTTCAAAGGACCCTCATTTTGATCTAGAAGGGAGGGAGGAGAATAAAGGGAGGCTTCCTTTCAGTTTTAGAAACTCACAGATGGGAGATCTGAGAGCTTCAAACGAGCCTCTTTTACCATTCTTTGCAGTTAGTTTTCTTCTGATCTCACATAGCAGTGATCTTTCTTTCCCTCCTTTTTCCCTCTGTGTTTATCTCTCGAATGGATGAAGAATCTGTCTTACCCCTTATCTGTTGATCCTCCATTTTCCAAAAGGTTCCTCATTTATTGTTCCAAGGGTGTGATGTGGTTAAACTGCAACAACCAAGAGCAAGCATTTTATCTCTAACAGCCCTTTACTTCTGGTTACACAAAGTTTCCCAAGGACAAGAGGAAGAAATAAGAATCGTCTCTGTAGCCTTTTAACTGTGAAATCCTAGTTTTTCTCCCTCCATCCTGATGGTGTGTTTGATACCTCTCTTTCTGAAAATACTCTTCTCATTCCACAGAGAATCTTGAATCCTTGGGGGGGAGAGTCTCACACAATACCTGGAAAATAAACAAAAAAAGTCAAATGATGTTAGTGTTGCATTACTTTTTTTTTTTTTTTCCCTCCTAACCCATAGTCATGTTTGGCTTTAGTTCAAGGTAAAGTGGAAGAAAGTTTGAGAGTATGTGTGTATATAAATGTATATCTATGGATACAAGCTTCTGTGTGCACTGGAAGATCTGACAAATAAATTTAATGGGCAGAGCAGCAATCAGTAAGCTTAAAAAATTTAAATGCAGCCAGCTTACAGTTTCATAATTTCAGGAATTCGGATGTCACAAGTGATAAAATGTTCATTATTTTAACTCTCAAACTGACAACAAACCACCTGTGATTTAACGAATGAGCCAGCAGTCTTTGAGGTTGGTGCAGTATATCTTTAAGATACAAATACTGAGGAGAAAAAAAAATAACCTTTTTTCCCCTGCACTTGCTGTTTCTTTTTCTTTTAGAAGTCATTACAGCTAATTACCAACAAGGATTAGCTTTTTCAGTAGGTTATTCTTACAATGTGCCATTCTGAGCTAAACTCTGAACAAACGTTATCATCTAAAAGAGAAAACAGATTAATCAGCTAATAGTGAAAGAAACTTGATTACACAAAAGTGGCAAAGCATAAAACCCCTTGCATTTCCAACCTATAAAATATTAATTAAAATAATTAAGATTAGGGAGTAGTGCCTGTAAAGATCTTTGTTTCCCACTCCACTTTTATTTTAGAAGTCTTTTGATTTGCTTTACTTCAAGAGACACTTGAACTGTGTCAATCACACACTGAACCAGAGAGAATCTGAGTTCTGTTGTTCTTAGCTCCTGTGACTAATGCCTTGGAAGATATGATCTGGAACTTGGTTGCTTTCTCTCATTTTTGATTGTGCAGGGATTTTAGTGTTAATACTGTGAGGAGATGAGAACAGCAGCAGGTGACAAAAGAGATTTCCTGTGGATGAGGGCAGTGAGACAATTAAATCCAATTACCTTAAAAAAAACCCTGCAAAAAGCCCCCACAAAAAACCGAAAACCAACCAAAAAATTGCCATCAGTCATCCCCCCCACCTCCCAAATCCTCTTCATTCCTATATTGCTGCTCTCCCCATATCATGGAAGAAAGAAAAGGCAGATTTCCTGTAGAATAGAAACAGAACCCCATCTTATGCTCTGGGGGGAAGAAACACTTATTAAAAAAATTACATCTAAGAAGCAGAAGGCAGAGAGAAGAGAGAGATGGGTAAAGGAGGGAAGAGAATCAAGGCAGTCAAACCGAGACAGGTCTTTGCAAAGTTTTCTAGTTTGCAGTCTGAATTGTGTGGTCTGTGATGGTGTTTTAGCACCTGGGAGGGAGAGCAGGCCCCACCTCGGGCAGGTGCCATCAGCTCAGGAACTCTGGGCAGCTGAGCAGGACAAATCAGTGCAGAATACACCCATGGCAAGGTCAGAGTGGTAAAAATAGGATTTGAAGTTTTTCCTTGCATGGATTTTTTCTGAATTAATGTCTTTTTTCTCAGGAAGATTTCTCTGTAGGAGCTTTAGGGATCATTATGAAGAGATTAACACAGATTTCACCTAAGTTCACAGCAACAGAAAATAAAATGCTATACTCAAGAAACAAACATTGTTTTATTCATTATCCTCTAATACTTTATTATAAATGCATATTTTCTTTCCTGGTAATTATATAACTTAGACTTTGTTATTTCAGAGGGAGACAACAAACTGTACAATATCCTACAAATTCTGGAGGAACAAAAACTGAAGGAAAGGACAGTAAATATGTTACAGGTATAGGACAGAGAGGAAGGAAGAGATGAGAAGGATACTGTGTGTTGTGTGGTAGTTATGCAGGAATAATGATACAGAAGCTCCTAGTAGATAACATAAATTGATGGAGAAGTTTTCATCAGGTATTTTCTGTCCATTGCTTCCTCTAATCCGCTTTATGCAAAAATCTCTCTTTATGTCTATAAGTTACGCTTAGTTCTCTATAGTTAAAAAAAAAAAAGACAAAAAATTTTCCAGATCCCCATTCTTCTATATTCACTACCAAGACAACCCTAAAACATGGAGTCTCTCCATTCAACTCCACTGGTGTTTATTGAGACCCTCCTAATTAATTTTTACCACTTAATTATTGTTGATATTGAAGAGGGAAAAATGATTAATTACGAAGTTATTGATATGTCATTTAATATTTTTAATTTATAGAGACAAATATTGCACTGTTTCAGTATTAGGATATTTATTTGTAGAAACATTGATGTGTTGATGAACTTAGCAGTGAATTTGCTTTCATACCCCAGCTAGCCATTATACTTGAAAGTTGATTAAGAGCTGGTACTTTGTTAGATAGCAGCAGGTTTTTCCAGACAGAAAATTAACTCTTAGGGGAGCAGAGCTCTGCTGCATATTTAAGTAACACTTAGATGTGTGCAATTCATTACAGAACAACAGCAAGAACAACAAGACACCAAATGTTTAATTTTCCTGGAAAGCAAACACAGAGATAATTGGAACTTGATATATTGTTGGTGTAAGTAGAGGAGCTTGTACTTAAAGACATACAAATTTTTCCCTTCATACCCAAAAATAGCTTTTTTTTTTTAAATTTTATTTGCATTATAGTTTTGTACTTCTCTGGTACAACATGATATTCAGCAGATGTACTGAACTGGAAACACAACAGAACTGGTAGAATTAAGCTTCTTCCCCACTTTTTTATGTCTCTCTCTTTTATTTTTTTTTTTTTTTTGATAATGGAATAGCCTTTGTGGAATCTGCATTTTTTTAACAAGTAAATTTTTCAATTTAGATTACCATTCCCTGAATTTTGGTGCCCCTCCTCTCTTCAAACATTATTATCGATGTGTAATAGAAACTTAAAGTAGCCCCAAACACTTTCAGTCCATCTACCCAAGCAGGCACAAGGTGAGGTTCTTGGGGGTGTTCTTCAGGGCTGATGATCCTTGTGGGCTCCTTCCAGCTCAGGATATTCTATGAGACAACCTTATGAAAAAAATCATTGCAGGGATAAGCAGGTTTGGTTTTGATTCTCCTTGTACCTCTTTTCTTGAATATTGATACTTATTTTTTTATTTATTTGGCAGTTTATACTCTTATTTTTAACAGTATGTTACGGCTTAAGAGGTAACTTTTATACTGGAGATAAAGAGTCTGATTCTGATCTCACCTGCATAGGATCAGTGTAAATCAGCTTGGAATTAGGCTGTAGGGAAAGTTCACTTATCTTACAGACCTAACCACTCGCATGGTAGCTAATTAGTGTGCCCCCCTAAAAGGGTTTAGGAGCAAATTAGTGGCTGTCCCAGATGAGAAGCTGTCATGATGCCTTGCTCGGTACCACACACTGCACCACTTCATTACAGGAACCTGTTCTTTTTAGATGAACAGTGCATTAGTATTTATCAGAAAATTTAAGAGAAAACCCTTGCATCTGATCTGAAAATTGATTCTTTTAACTTATGATTTTTTAACATAAATCATTGTGCAGAGTGAGAGAAAGTTTTTTCACCTTTTTTCTTTCTTTTCTCCTGTACTCAGAGAGTTACTCTGGCATGAGCCATTGGTCTCTTGCTGGCTGCAGTGACTAAGCCAGTGATGCTCAGCCTGTCAGTAGGAACACATTAACCCATCCTATCACCTCCAGGACTGCTGGAGTGCCTGCCCAGACAGGCCTGTGATCAGAAAAATGGAACCTCACAGGTTTTGTTCATGGAGGCTTTACTTTCTCATTGTTTGGTTGTTTAGCTCAGGAACTAGCTAGAAATGAGATGAAATGGGCTTTGAGGAGAGTTACAGTCATGATAACCACAGTAAAAACCACTTCAGGTTAGCAGAAGTGAGTGGCTGAAAGTGCTTTCAGTGACTAACCAGGTAGCAAGGAAAAAGCCATTTGTCTTCCCACTTTGGAGGATGCTGTAGAGAGGACTGGCTGAGATTTGATTGTGTGACTTATGCTATGAAAACAAAAATGATATAATGTCCATCTGTAGACTGAGCTAACTTTATACTTTTGTGTATAGATTTTCCTCTTCATGGAAACTGGTCATTGAGCATTGAGCATTGGTCATTGAGCATTGAGTGTTGTCCTGTTTCTTGCTAAGCTTTCTGTTGCAACCTTGGAATCAGAGAATTTTCACACACTTTCATGTAAATAATGGCCAATGTTTATTTAACTGTCTTTTCTGTTTTTCATTCCTTTTGTGATAAGAGGAAGTTTGATGAGCATCCTTTTTCTCCAGTGGGATTGAGGAGGAAGTGACATGTCCTCCAATCCCTTGTGGAATTGAAAACCCTATAAAGTATCAGAAATGTAAATAAAGTCTCTCCTTTTCCCTCTTTCTGCTGACCCTAGCAGGTGTGAGAGTGTCCTTTATTGTGCCTTTACCGGCACAATTGAGCAGCAGCTAAACAGCTCAGATTACAGCTCTGTTCAAGTCCTCCTAATGGGATGAGTAGGTGGAAATGGCAAAGCCACCAGAGGAAGCAAAAGCAGGAATGCAGAAACAAGCCCTGACAGACTCTCCATGGATGTTCAAAACCTAAGTCTGCTTAAACTCTCATTATCTTGGCCTGCTGAGGCCTTTTGGAGCCCTGGCCTGGGGCGAATGCACAGCCCCTATAGATGGATGAGCTCATGGTGGTTGATCTATTCTTGAGTCACCCACAGGGACCTTTCAGTTGATTTTTTTGTAAATCTCTACTGCTATCACTCATGCATGCCCTCGGAGAACAGGATATTTTAACTTTACCAGTGCTGATTCTCCCTGCACAAATTGTCAAAGGGATGAATCAAGAAGTGAAAAATCTACACAATCACTATAGAAATTCTAACGGTTTATTATTAACAAATACCTTAAAGCAAGCTTACTTCAAGTGCTAAAAAAGACAACAAGCGCTAGCATTTTATTGATTGCAGGATGAAAAAAAATGCCATTGGCAATGCTAAACAGGAAGTTTTCACTAATGGTTAAAAAACGAATTTGCTGTAGTGCAATGCAATCTGCAAATCCCTATCCTCTTCTGGTGATTGATCATTCTTCATCCAATGGCTGGCTGAACAATTACTGATCTTTTTAATTTGGTCAGCAGGATGCTTCCTTGCTGTATCTGGGGCTGTAAGACTTTGTAGCAGAACACATCACCGTGCTTCTGTAAATCAAAATATATGTTACCTAGCTCCCTGAACACAAGAGACCCAGGTTTTGTAAGTGCCATTACAGAAAAAGATAATCCATGACAACAAATATGGGGAGTGCACAAGCAATTTACCTTTAACTATTCACCCTCCAACGCACTCCAGTATTTTGGCAGAACATTTTAATGGCAGGGGATTTTAAAGCTGCACCCAAATCTGTAGCATTTTCCACTTTCACAAATATTTGATGTTTAATTTGCTTTTATCTCTCTCCCTGTCTTTCTGTTCATCTTTGTCGGAGAAAAGTAAAGAATGACCAAGGCAGTGACCTGCTGAGCTTGTAAAGAATGATGCTAGGTGCAGAAATATGATGTTTGTTTTACCCTTACTTTGTGGTGCATGGGATTTTGTTTTAATGTTTCATACTCTGTGCCCTCATCATGCCCTCTGCAGCAGCTCTAGAGGAATCGCTGCAGTTCTGCAAGTTCCAAATTTAAGTTTCTTACTTGCTACAAACAGCTTAAGCTTGTGGATTTAGGGATTCCCTACTTCAATGAGTGACTGAGATCACTCTGAACCTTTGTTCTAGGTTTTGATCTGTTTCCAGATGAGCTGTCTGTGGCTTGGAGGTGTGGCTCTCTTGCTCACTGGGTCATGCCTGCTCTTCCCCTCTGCCCTGACAATCTGTCAGTTCTGTGTTGGTATCTCCGTTTCTCTATTTAGATCCTCGCTGGTTTCCTTTTTTAGAACTTAATTCAGCTTCTCCTTTCCCTGTTCCTTCTCACTTTAAGCCAACTATTTTTTTGTTTACTGCAAGGCATAACAACTTGATATGATAGAATATATACAGTGGTATTTTTTCTGTACCTTACCCAGCATGGGTTATGCTAATAACAATATTGAGCACATTTATACAATTTGAAATAATTGCACAGAGATTAACTAATTATTCAGCACAGGGGGTAAATGAAGAAAGAATTATCATCTGTTTTTTAAATAGAATGAAAGCTGAGGTGACTAAAAAGTCCTACAATGAGCTGGGATAATAGTGGGTATGGGTCTTGCAACTTTTTTGTTTTTTTGAGAAATCAGCTTATAATGTTTTTTGAGACAGTGTATTTCAGTAGCTTACTACATCAAGATAGTCTTGATAAATGTATTTATCTTTACAATATCAGTGTTGTTTTAGCTGAGCACCTATGAAGCATGAGTGTTTCTATAATTAAACCTGTGAGCACCTGATGCAAAAATTACTGGATAGACCAGATTCACTTTGAAATGAAGGAAGTTTAGGCTATGCCAGTACAGGCTGATTGTATAAATAACAACATATAAATTCATTGATTCTATTTTTTGCTTTTATTGTGCCATAAAATATCACCTCTATCCTTCAGTATGGCATAACCTTTTTTTTTAAATTTTTTTTTAAGAAAATACAGTTCAGAAAAATCTAACTACATTTTAATCTAGGGTATTTCTGAAAGAAACCATGAAGGAAAAACAGGTTATTATAAAGGGTTCTGAAATAAAGCAAGGTGCTCTCCCTCTCTGTTTCTTGTCCTACTATTTCAGGACAGTAAAACGTTCACTAAACTTTAAACAAAATTGGTTAATTTAACATAAACATGTAAGAAAAAGTACAAATTTTTATGCAGCCTTCTGCCTGAAGGCATAAAGCAGTACCTGGTGGTCCCCAGATCAGCCCTACATTCATCAAAGATTGTGGAAAATTATTCTACACTACTATTTTGCTGCAAAATAATGTTTTGGACATCTTCCTAACTGTAGTATTGTGAAATTACTACAACTAATTTTTTATTTTTTTAATCCACTTTGGATTCTATCCAGTTAATCCCTTATACGTAGTCTCAGTTTGTGTGAGTGAATGTTGTATTTACTCCAGCCTAGCACTGAAGTACTGATGGAAAATATGTGTAGAAGTGGGCCCAGGACAAACTCACCTAGAACTCTGCTTAAAATGTTTTTCTGGTTGACAGCAAATTGTTGGTTACTGCACATTTATGAAGTTTTGTGCCCATCTTCCTTTGTCTTCATCAACCCCAAATTTCCCAGTTTACTCATGAGAGTGTCCAGAGGGACGGCATCAAGTGCAGTGCTGAAGTCAAGACAGATTGTCTCTACTGCCTCCCCCTTCTCTGCCGGACCCATTATCCTGTCATGAAAGGAAATTGGATTGTTTTGATGAGATTTGTTCGTTGACAGATCCATGTTAGCTGCTTTTTATCACGTTTACTATCCTGTAGGTGCTTTTAAATTGACTCTTAAGTGATTTGTTCTGGTATCTCTCTGAACACTGGAGTTAGATTGGCTGATCTATAATTTTCCAGGCCCTTTCTCTCATTTTGGAAATACCCATGAAGTTTGCCCTTCACCAGTTCTTTAGAAACTCCCCTTTATATCTTCATCAAGTTCTTGAAAATAAGTTTTAATGACTCACAGATTGCATTGGCTGGTTTCCTGTGTACCCCTGGGTGAACTGAATCAGGTCCTGCCAACTTGGATGCATTTAATTTATCCAAATATTTTTCACAGCTTCTTTTTATTTCCTCTTTTTTTTTTCTTTTTTTTTTTTTAGCTCTATGACCTACTCAACAATTCTGCTCTAACTCTGCTCCAGTGCACAGAATTTTAAACTAATGACTGATATCCTCTTTTAGAGGTTAACATGCATGTATTATAAACATCCCATTGTACATGTACAACCCATTTTATTCATTTTATTAATGTTCATCCCATTTAAACTCTCAAGATGAGCTTTACAAGGCACTTGAACTATTTTCAAATCAGACTGCTATACTCAGGAACAAGGAAATTGCATTACTGGGGAAATTACACTTACTGAAATCTGTCTGTGATCTAATAGCAGGTGACAATACATTTTAAACAGAGGTGCAAGTGAAAAGATGATAAACCTTTCATCCCCAAAACCTTTTCGTGAGTAATTGAAAAGTAAGTTTAATTCTGAGCATGTGGTTTTTGTAATCAAAACACAATTTGTTTTCAATGTCTGAATCTGTCAGTTGTAAAGATGGATTCTCCTTGAACTTAGGTAAAGTGTTGACTATTTGGATTTAAGCTTTAGCTGTATCTTTGTTGTGTGTATTAAAAAAAAAAAAAATCCAAGGAGTATTTGCAGTGATTTTAAAATTTTGGTACAGTTTTTGCTTTTGAAGAGCAAATAGTGGAAAGAACTTCATAATGTATTGTCCTGGTGGATTTTTTGTCCTTTGTTTTCTATATGCAGAAGAGATTTTTATCCCTATGTGGGTCTTGGATTCAGATGCATTCTCTATTGCTCAATTTAGACAAACCATTTGTTACTATGGATTCTCAAAATTGCTCAATTTTCCAGGCTTGTGCAAGAATCTCCCCCTCCAACCCAGGCCAGTTTTTCAACATTTCTCATGCAGTATGTGATGCATCATTTCTCTTAATGGTAGCAAGGAGAGTGTGCAGTGTTCCTAAGAGTCCCACAGATACTTTATGGAACAATCAAAATCCTCAAGGACAATTTGTGTGCAGCCAATGCTGACTCAGCAGAGTTCAAGGCATGTTTTAAAACTACGTGTAATCACTGTTTATTTTGAACACAATGGCTTCCAAAGGCTTTTCAATAATTTGAGGAGAATGTCTATGGATTTGTGGTGTTATCTAAAATTTTGAAGATGGCTATGTAGTCTGGAATGCCGAATTCATGCATGAATTTAAGCCTCATTACTCTGGGAACAGATTTAAAAGTAATGCTTGTGTGTTCCTTGGTGAAAGGTTCTTGCTCTGAATTTACTCTGGAGTCCCTGTGTAGTGTAACTGCTTAAAAAATATCTGTTTATTGCTGCCCAGAAAGGCCCCTGTGAAGAGAAAGAGGTGGAAACATCTCTCCCCTCCCTGCATTTTGTCTTTCACTGGTAAAAAAATGCAACAGCACAACATTGCCTAAGCTGCTGGAAGATTAATGACAATATTGCCAGGTTCAGCAGTAAAATTTTAGAAGAAAAATTCTCCCAAGCATTTTAAAGGACTCTTTTGTGACTAGCAACTATTTAGATTAAAATAGAGAGATCAGCCATCACACTTCAGTGTCTTTAACACATTTCTGTACTAAAGTTCTGTGTATTTTTCTGGAGTCATACCTGACTGTGAATACTCATCTTGACCCTTTCCCCACATGCTTTGTGTGCTGTAAACTGACCCAGCAAAGGCCTTTGCTTAGCCTGAACTCTCTGTGCCAGGCAGCAACTCTGTTCATTTGGTAGAGCTCTTCAGCTTTTGTATTTCTAGCTGATTATGTGAGACCTTCCCGAGCAAGCTGAGTTGTTCTGCTTTGCACCATATTCTGCAGCTCTGTAGTTTTGTTTTCATTCAATAAAACTAGAAAAAAAACCTGAATGTTTTGGTCTGCAAGTGGTGACTGGTTGGAGAAAACTGGGGGTCCTGACTGGCTGCAGATTTAAGCCTTGACTCAGAAAGATCTGGGGTATGATATTTTGGCTGAGATTCAGCAGGGTATTTAATCCACATGATTCTCAATAATTCTAAGTAAGGAACCTGAACTTGGCTTTCACCCAGTCTAGGGTATGTTTTATCCTTTATGGTGTCTTTCACACATTTTTGCCTGGCAATCAATATGTGCTATTGGAACAGAAATTTTGCAGCTCTGGTGAAATGTCCCCATGGCAGAAATGGTTCTGTCAGTATTTGCTCCTTATTTGTCAGCAGTCCTGCATTCTGTTGGAGATCCTGGCTGCAGAAGCGCTGAACAACTGAGGAGATGCTGCAGCCTGTGGCAGGCTGTGACTGCAGCCTGTTTTATAAATTCACAAGTCTCACAGAGAGTTTTGAATGCATAAGTAGTAAGATAGAGACCTCTAAAATATTGAGAATTCCAAAAGTTTAGGGACATGTTTACTAAGGCAGGGAGAAGAGTGAATATCTGAATTCTTGTTGAAATAAGAGTATGGCAGGCTAAAACATTTTTCATGTAAACGCTGATATTTAAATATTTTATTTCATATTCTACTTAAAAGCTAAGCACTACTTGCAAGTTGATAAGTGGAGCAGTTGTCTTAAGTGACATATCACTAAAGGCATTTTAAATTTCATATCCAATGGTTTCCTTCCCTTTTCTAGATGGGGAAAGTGGCTGTCCATGGAAACACACTCTGGCATTACTTTTTATGTCTGTATACTTTTAAAGATCAATTCATTTATGTTGTGCATAGTGGGAGTGCAGATCCAACCTACAGCATGGCTGATCTAAATACAGGGTGTTTTCACCTTGCTTTTGGTTCAATATGCTTCTGAAAATTGTAGCCTTGGCTCTCAATGTGTCATTATCTACTTGCAGTTTGTTGCTCTCATTCTTCCTGGAGGTAGAGCCCTGCACATTCACCCACTTACCCTCTGAAAAATGAGCAGAAAGTTTTTTGAATACCCAGTTATCCCTCTGCAGTCCATCAGAAAAGTTGCTTTTCCCCACTATTTCCAAGCTGTTCATTTCCAGTGCAGCAGTAGTCAAAATTACAGGTTTACCTTGCCTTTTATATGCAAAATATAAGTTGTATATCAAATCCACGTGAAATAGTAATGGATGTCATGAGTGTTAAGAGGAGTATTCAGGAGCCAGAAAATGTGAGGGGATTTGTTAATCGGGATATAAAGAATACAAGTGTAAGAATAGAAATAGAATTGCCTAAAACTCATATTTTCTTGGTGGATCTCCTCTATTTTTATTACTTTTTTTTCCTAATCCTTGAAACTTGGAGGAGCCATTTTGTGTTATCATTGGTTCATGTGCAACTTTGAGATTTTTGTTTAACGTTGCCTTCTTAGAAAAAACAATTAGGTTAAATTCTCGTTGACATAATCTTCTTGTCAGTTCTGCTTTCACCCTTATCTTCTGCAAATAAGACAGAGTGGAAATAAATATTTACCCAGTGAGACCAGTGGCATGTACTTGGTGTTTGTACTTACAACAAGCCTGTCCATCACATTTAGGAATGCTTTCCCCAAGAAACATAATGGGTGGCTGCTATAAACACAGAGTTTTAGGAACACAGAGATTCAGAGGAAGAGAAAGTAGAACCCTTCTCATAAGTACATCCATGAAGATTGACCTTTCTCCTTTTTTTTTAATGTTATTTTTTTTCCTAAAACTGGACATCAGCTTTTGCTGCAATTTGAAAATTTGTGATATTAGATCAAATAGTATATTTCTCTACCCTTACTGTTGTCTTTTATAAAATTAGATTACTTTGTTTAAAAAAAAGATCCATGGAAGAGAAAGCATAAACTTCAGTTTATGAAAATTTTGTTTTACACCAAGACAAAGAGAATGTTCACCCTTCTCAACTAATTAAATGTTTGTTCTTTAATATGGAACATGAGCTACTGTAAGTGTTGGACTCATTCTGCCACACTGATTATGTGGAATATTGTTGGATAAGACGTCAGAGACAGGGCTGCTGTGCCTTTTTGTAAGGGATAACGGAGAGTAAAAAACTATAATAAGAATAGTTTTATACAGAACATAATTTTGAATTTAGATATTGTGACTGTTACATTTTACAAATGTAATTTTTTAAAATTGAAATGCCTATATTTAGCCTTTTTATTCACAAAGTATCCAAAAAGGATTAGGGTAAGATTGCCTGGAGGTGCTCTCTTTTTGCACACCTCACTGTATTGCACAATTGTGCTGTTTGGACAGAAAGGTCTTGGAACGATCCAGGGGTGTCACAAAAGTGTGGAAATGGCTTTGGATTTAATTCCTATACAACTTGTGATAGATATGAGCTCAGGGGGGAAAAAAAAGTGTTTTCTTATCCATAAGCTACAAACACAACATTTAATATTCTTGATATAGTTATTATATCAATTATAATTTTCATATATGCCACATATTAGATATTTAACTGTTGTAAACGTCCCTTAGAACAAAGTTTTGAGGACTTGTGACTCTGGAAAGGTCCCAGTCCTTCCTGAAAATTAGGAAATTATTTTCATCCGGGCAGAAAGCAAAGAGGAGCAGCTTTTGAGGACCCATGGCTTTTCTAGCACATCCCTCCTGTATAAACATCTTGGAAGAGTTATATATGTGAAGTGCAAGAACAGGATTATTGCTCAAACTCCACTATGAAAGTCCAAGAATTATCAAAATGATCTAACAATATCTTTCTGAGTGAGGGAGAGGCTCATATACCTGAAATTCTGTTTCTCAGTTGTTCACGTCACCTCCATCCATTGGCTTGTGTGATTTCAGAAAGATCCTTAACCAAGAAATTTTCTGTTTGCTGAGCAATAAATTTATAGATAAAAATTAAGTGTCATTAACCTCTTTGTCTTTAATTCTAACTCTATAGCCATCAACAGCTTCAAGCTCTTTAGGAAGCAATTTGTATTCTTTTCAATATGGTCACATTTTCAAAAGTGACTTAGGAGCCCCAGGGCAAGATTTTTCCTGTTTTGATTTCAAAGAGAGACAAGTCTCTGAGCTTTTTGAAATTCTTGCTATATCTCCAGGTGGAAAAAAAAAATGAGAAACTTTAATTTAAGTTACTTTTTAAAAGTTAATGCAGAGATTTGAAATCACTTGTCATTTTTCTAAAATGAACCACAACTATCTTCTAATTAGCTCATTTTGCTTATTAAGTATTTTCTCTTTTTATATAGAAAATATTTCAACAGAGCAGTAATTGAAATTCTTTAAAAAATAGATTTTAAATTATGAATATGACTGTTAGGGAAGTCAGCCATTTAAAATAGGAGTCAGTTAGTGAAATGCTGTTGAAAGTGCACTATAAACTGTGAAGGACTTCACAGAAGTAATAATAGGACAAGTTTGTGTCAGGTAACAGAAGCCCAGAGGCAGGAGCTGATATATTATAAAAGACAGGATTTATGGCTCATTAGATAAAGTCACAATTCAACCCAGTGTTCAAACACATGAATCTGGTGGGGGAAAAGATGTGTAATTAATCAGGCAGACAATTAAGAGAAAAGTAATGTCTAAAGTTGGCAGTGCAGAAGTTTGTCACTGGGAGCACTGGCTCCTTCCTAGTCCAGCTGGAGGAGTGTGGAGTGTGGGAACCAGGGGTGCAGCATTTCAGAGCAGTTCCTCACAGCAGTGGCAAAGAAAATCTCACAAAAGGGTTGATGTTTCTGCATCTTTTCCAGAACTTTCTGCCTCGAGTCCCAAGCGCCCTTTTGGGCTGGGACTTTTTTATTGCTGCATTTTTTGTACAATACCTGCAAAAGAACTTCTCATCTAGACAGACAGAGGTGTTGAAGGGGCACAAGGGGCCGGGGGGATGCAGCAGAGCAAGGGCAGGGTTGTAAACGTGAAGCTGCAGAGAATCTAATGTGTCAGCAAGGAGGATGCACTGCTTTGTCTGCCTCGTGCCACACTCCAGACACAGGCCTGGCTCCCAGTGCCCTGGCTGGCCACCCAAAATTGACGGCTGCTTTGACCTTTGAGCCTTTGCCTGGGATGTTCAGTGTCTGTTCAGGAGAAGTGAGGAAAAATGCATTACTGCATACAGGAAATCCTGGGGAAATAGCTACCTTCTGGCTGCTGCACTTGATATCAAGTATTCATTAACACTGCAGCCTTACTCTTTGTCAGGCCTGTCATGTTTGTGCTTATTGCAGAGGTTATTTTTGAACATTAATTGGCAGTTTAAGTAACCTTGTCCAATGCTCTTTTGCTGCTTCTTTTCCCTTGGTTGCTTTTCTCTTCTCATTCTCTACACTTCTAATAAATATTTTAAATTCAGTTGTTGCTTTTTATTGCACTTTGGTCACAGAAGACAGAGAACTTGGCTTAATCTGTGCTCTGGAATGTAGATAAGCCAAAAATAAAAAGGGAGCAGAGAATTCCTGGGTTAATGATTTTGGGAATAATGGCATAAATACAATACTGTAAAAAGTCTTCTATAACTAACTTCAGTCAGTCTGCAATGGTGAAGTTTGATTTCTTTGGCAACGTGTTTATTTTTAAGAAAGGCAATGGAATTATCAGAGGAGGAGGGAATTGTGATGCACTGGACAAAAAAGAGTACAGTGAGGATTGCTTCCCTTTTCAAAATACTTCTTAAAATATGTTTAATATCTTTAAGTATTTTTGGCCTTTTGGTTATTGTTGCGTTGTTAGAAAATTAAGAAATAAAACTCAAAAATGTATTTGGTATTTTACAAGAGGATAAAAATGTATGCCTGGAGGTGTGAGGGAATTTGGGGTTTATTGCTGCAGGATGCAGAAGCAGGAGGTGCAGGGGTACAATGCTGGCAGCAAAGTGTTGCTGTTGCAACAGAGCTGCTGGGCTGCCACCAGTGCTGAGCAACACCGAGACACCCTCACCCCATATCTTCCTGAGCTTCTTTTTCATCTTCCTGAACAAGTATCTCCACATTTTCCAACACAATCACTCTTTTCAGTAATACAAACACAATTTAGTAGCCTTATTAAAAGCAGTGGCTTTATCCCTTACCCCTCAACTCACATTCCTGTTTCCTGCGATCCATTTACACTTGAGGAACATCAAAGAAACATTACATCTTCCCACTCTCTATATCAATGGTCAATCCTTTTTTTTTCATTTTTTTATTGACTTTTGATTTAACAGATTTGTCTTTTTTCACATATTTTAGATTATGGAATATACTTGCACTTTAATATCTGCATAAATTAAGTGCCTTTTTGAATTGCCAGCTATATGCCTGATAACTTTTAGAAACACAAAAAGGACTTGGATGTAATTCCTGTAGTTGTCAAATTATGTGTAATTTGGAAAGCAGAAGACACTGAAAAGAAGAATGATACAGTAAACCACCAAACAGTAACTCTGGATGTATTTAGAGAGATGATGTTCTGATTATCATCTTATTTGTTGCACCTCAGTGTAAAACAGAACCAAAGATTCCTGTCCCAGGCAGAAACTGTGACTGTGTTCGGTTCTTGTGTAAAGGAAGGAAGGTCGCTCATGTTTGAAAAAAATCTGGGATATGTTACTGAGCTAATTCCTTAAGTAGTTGGAAATGGTAATTTTATATATATATGCAAATTGATAATAATAAAAAGATAATTGCTGGTTCAGTGTTCAGGAGGTACGAAGAGTTTCAATGAGCTTACAGTGACACAGAGAATGTTTGTTTTTTTTTTTTTTTTTTTGCCTTGTACCCTTCACTATAAACATTTTAAGTCTTCAAAGGACCAGGTAATTTTAAAATGGCATCAGAACTTATATATTCTTGATGCCATTGTCACGGGATGCTCTCTTCCATGGATAATTGGGGAGTGTTTGTTTTAATAGGTTGGTTCGGTGAGGCTGGGTGTGGGGAGGTTGGTGATGATGGGATCATTCAAGCTCTCTTATAATTACAAAATTTAAGAAGTTCTCTGTGTCCCTGAATCCAGACAGTCCAGAGGGAGTAGATGTACTGGGAGAAATCACCCCTGAGAAGATCTATAGTCCAATTAAATTGAACTCAAATTCTTGCATGTTTTCTGTTACCCTACAGTGTGCTGTGCCACAATGACCTTGATCTGCAAACTCAGAGCTGGGATTCTCCTCCTGCCTGTTCCTGTTCAAAACCTTTGCTGCCTGCATTTTTCTACACAACTAGCACAACCCTCTACAGCCAGAGTAGCACTTGATCTCTTCTGATGTAGAAGTACTGCTCAATTCAGGCTTCCAATTTTCCCAAAAGTAGTTTTGTGAGTCAGTTCTCATCATACTGTTATGTGAATTGAATGAATAGAGCAAAAAGAGAAAAACGAAAAGAGAAAAGACTTCAGCCTTAGTGAAGTCAGTGGTCTGGCTGCGGATGCAGGACTCTGATATCCTTGTTATAGTGCAGCTCATTTCCTGGGGATCATCTGATATTTGTCATATCCACATTCTAGCATGATCACTTACGGGTCAGCTGCAAGCACCTCATGGTGATAGGTTGCACAGACAGAATTTTCTTTCATGCTTTGATGAGAAGAGGAATCAAGACACTGCTTATGTGTGAGGCAGAAACCTTGATTTTGCCCTGAATGGTCACAGTAAGCTGCAAAAAGGGAGTTTGTGCTGTGAAATAAGGGGGGAAACCCTCTGGATATCATCATTATCAACTGTGTGTGATTGTGTTGAGATCACTGTTGTAGGATAGTGGAGAGCTTGATATGGTGTAATTATGTGTAAATAAACCCAGTATGCTGTGCCATGAGTGATGGCTCAGTGTCAGAGCTGCAACGGGGGGAATGATGAAGCTGCTTTGCCATTGTGAGCAAAGGCTGGCAAAGGCTATGAAAATAAAGGCGAAAGCTTCAAGTATGGAAATAGAAAATAGTTTAAGCCTAAGAGAAGAAAATAGCAAGATGGAGTAAAAAACAATTTTGCTGCACAGGAGACATTTCAAAAATAGTTACTGCAGTTCAGCATGATTAATGAAACCCCAGCATTCTGCAAAACAAGAAGTGACGCTGGAATAACAGGAACTTACTTGACATATCATCATATGAGACATGAAACAATGCCATGAGTCTAGTTGCATTAATTATAAGACTGAATAATTCCTATATGGGTATTTCCTACTTAAATTCTTTAACCTAGCTTGAAAGAAAATTTTACTTTAAGAGCAATTATCAAATTCTCCACAAAAAAGTACATAACTGTTTTTAGAGAAGGCCTTTTGTATTCTCCAGGATACAAAATTTGTGGAGTTATTTTTTATATGTTCTTGTTTGTTTCTTTTTTTTGTGGGGTGTGTTCTGTTGTATTTTGGGGGAGGTAGCTTGTTTCATCTTATTTTGTTTGGTTTGGGGTTTTTTGGGGGGAAGGAGATTCCTTTTTCTTAAATGCTAATAAGAAAAGTTTTAAAAAATGAGTTTATATATTTCTATGCCTTCTTTTGATAATATATCAACACTGTAAGGAGTATAGATGAAAATCTGTAGGTGGGTAACCAAACCTGTAAAAAGTTTGGAATGAAATATGATGTACTTGGGAATTGTTAGGATGAGTTTGTGATCAGCCGCACATACAGAAGGATGGTTCTACTCCTTCTACTGTGTGTTTCTGATCTTTGTTTCATCATTGTTAAATTCCAAATTTCTGGTAAATAACTTATTATTCATACTTGAAATTCTCCTTTGCCACCTGAGTACTTAAATTTTGCTTAGGATTTATTCCAGCTCAGGTTTGGAGAAGGATGTTCATTAATCCAAACCCTCTGAATGTAAGGGATGGTACCTTGTTCTACAGTCTACACCTGAGAGTGCAGCTGCATTGCAAAATCATGTTAATATGGCTGGAGAGCAGGAAGACTTTGTCAAACACTGGACGAATGATTTCTGTTTGCTTGCAGTTGCAGCTCTGCAATGTTTTCCTCTTCATTTTCATTCTGATCTTAGTGGACTCTTAGGTTTAATATGTCACTGTCACCTGCAGTAGCAAGATTTCCTAGGCAGAGGTACAAAATATGGTAGTGATACTGCTGCAAACTGTCTTTTGAAAACATTTTGTGCAGGACAGCCAAATTATTTTTATTTCACAGTTTCTTAGCTGATAGCGGCAATAATTTGAGAATATAATTGAGGAAGAAAGAGTCAGACAGCTTGAAATAATGTTAAACTTTTTTAGCTCCTGCTGAAAGAGAAAAGAACATTGGCATGCTGTGAAAAACAAAAATCCATAAGCAGCATTATTCTTCCAAGAGGAAAAATTCACTGAAGTGGAGAAGTTTGAAGGCAGTCTGATGGTCTCTTGGGATTAATTCCTGAAGTGAGAGGCCAAGAAGAGAATGCTCTGTTCAGCAGTGTCTGGGGAAGTTCCTCAGTTCTTCTGTCCTCCTCAACAAAGGAGCTTTTGAGTACTGAACAGGTACTTGCAGAAAGCTGGTTTCACGTCATCCTCACGCCCAAATAGGAGCTTCAGAGCATCACTTTTGTAGGGTTAGCCATAAAAGATGGGTTCAGGTGTAATTTCTCGTTCCTTGTCTATCTGTACAGATTGTAAGCTCTTTCTCCTTATATTTGGTCATTCCTCATTTGTCCGTGGCGCGTTGTTTTTAGAGTAGAAATTCTCCAAATGCCAGATATGGCCCACTAGGACAGCGTGTCCTACAGGTGTAAATCACTGCTGATAATGATTTGAGATCGTGTACTCAAACTAAGCAAACCAAGTTACTTTACGTTGCTGCTGTAATGTAAATTTTTTTACAGAAAGTTCCATTTTTTGTTTTCTTACTTGATATGGTCAGACATATTGTGGAGTTAACAGTTTTCTGACAGTCTTCATTTCTCAAGCAGCAAGAAAATCTTTCTATAGCAAGCTGCAACAGACTGTTAAATATCATCTTTTAGCTGATGTTTATTCAGTGCTAGAATTGTCTATTACAAGCAAGGTTGTTTTTTTTTTTTTCTGTAGAGCTGCCATAAATCCTGTCTTGTATTTCTCTCTATTGTATGGTTCTCTGGTCTCTTAAGAAGGCAATGGCAGTGGTTATCAAAAATTCTGAAGTACATATTATCCACTTACTTAATTTTTTGATCCAAGCATTAATTGGAAGGTTGCGGAAAGTATTTAACTGAGTGAATAAAACCAGCAGTCAAATACAATTTTACAGTTATTATGCTTTAATAATTTCTTTCTTAAGCAACAAGGCATGAATTATAAAATAATAATTTATAGCTAACATGGTTTAGCATGAGACCAAAAGCCAAGTGTCATCGACAGTGCCATGGATGAATTATTACATTGTCATTCAAACTCTGAGGCTACTTGTGTGACGATAATCTGATTATTAAGAAGAATGAAAAGCATATTCATCAATGCATTTAGTTTCTTTTAAAAGTATAATGCTCATGGAAATATGCATTCTATTACACCATCTTGCAATATGGAAATAAAGGTAATTTTTATTCTGGAGTTTAAATTACACGGTGCTTGAGGAATTTCTGTATTTCTGGAAATCACCATCTCATGTGGTTATTTTCCATTTAGGCAAGGTTTGTTCAGCTATTTCTAATACAATAAATGATACATAAAAAGATTCAGAATTTGAATAAAAATTAGAATTTGTGAAAAAAAAATTTAAATTTTAGTAATGTCTGATTAGCTGGAATAAGTAAATAGGCCCAAGGACAATAAAACAAGTTGTTGCTTCTTGCTTCTTTCTGCATCCTCATCTGGATTCTGTTCCCTCAGAGATGAACGAAAATTCAGCCATCCTCCCTCTGAGTCAGTAGCAGTGAGTCTCCTGTGCATTTGCTTTGTTGAAAGGTTTGAAACATTTTCCAAATGATTCCAAGGAAGCTAAGATTCCTCCTGTTTGAAGTAGGTGTTAAGTCAGTCCTACTTCAGGAAGAGCCGGGAAAATAAGATTGGGAAATATCAGTGACTTGGTTTTTTTTCTACTTGGTACAGTAACTGTCAGGTGTTAACCTCAAGCTGACCTGTGTTGAAATGAGGGTGTGTCCAGCAGAGATATTTAAAACAATTAAAGGAAGATTAACTACAGAGCCTGGGAAAATGTCAAGGGGAAAAGGTCTCCAGCAAATTCACGGCCTTACAGCATTTGATGATGGTCATTGGTGCATAGAATTTTGCAGTTCTTTAAGAGAGGAATAAAGATCTTAAGTGAAAAGTTTTCTTCTTGTATTTTAGTAATGACTACAGTGGTGACAGAGCAAACACATGGGTATAAATGACAAGTAACTTTGCTGCAGCCAGTGAAATTGTGTACTTTTATATTTGGGCTATAATTAGAAGAGGACTCCTTGACAAAATGGACAAAACTAAGAGAGATTGCTCAGCTGCAGCAATGATCATTATCTTGCAGGGGAAGCTCTCCTCTGGTCTTTTTGATACAGGTAGTCTGACTTCAGGTGCTGTGGTTAAAATGCAGCATTTGCAGCCAAACTTTGAATAATCAGAAGAAAATCCTTGTCACAGTGGTTTCACTGAAACTGTGGTATCACTTTAAAGAATTTAATTGCCAATAAAGGTGAAACAAGTAGTCAGCATTCTAATTTTGATGTATGAGGAGGGGGTAGAGAAGGAAAGCATTAAGGATTTCGTACTAATGCTTAAAAACTGCGTATTTAGAAAGGGGTAAGGATCTTTATTCTACTAAGGAACCTTTTATAAAAAACCCAAAATAACTATGATGAGAAGGTAGATTAAAGTTCTTGAAGTAGAAGATCTCTGCTTTAGCCAAGACTACTCATGAAACTAATTTTTGGTGTATGATTGATGAAAAGTTTTCCTTTTGTGACATGCTTGTTTCTTATATAAATTTCTCTCCCTTTATATGAGTGCTTCAAGATAAATATCACAACTCTAGATTATTAATTTTAAGTTGAAGTAAGAATAAAATAGGAAGAAAACCCCTCATCTTTTTGACTTATCTGAATCAGCTCAGGATAAACAAGCATGTAAACTGGCTGAATGGACCCTAAATTTGATCTGTGGTAATTGTACAACCATAATAAACAATCTCCATCTTTCATTTAAGCAATGTACCACATAAAATACCTCTTTTTGATGTGGTGGCCTTTTCACAATGAAGTGGTGAAACAACACCTCCATATAAGAAATATAAATGTGTTAAGAGTTAAAGACATGTGCATTTCCCATCTTTCCAAAGGCTTGGTTTAGGTTTATATTTCTTTCTGTCTCTCTAGCAGCACCATTCTGATCGTTTCTAATAATAATAAAATAATCCCCGTTGAATTGCATACCCTAGGCTTGGTCTCATGAATTTAAAGTGTGTGAGGAAGAGAAGCCTCAGGGTCAGTGCTGGTTATTCTGGCATCAGACTGATCCTCTGCAGATCAGGTGCCTGCTGAGAAGTTCCTGGAGCACAGAGGTTTCTGGATGTGCACACAAAATTCATTTAGCACTGGAAGAGGTTTGTGAAATATGATAATGAATAGGATGTGGTTTAGCCCAATGCCACAATAGCTACTTGCTATTGATGTGCTCACAGGGAAGGCATAAGAGGGCAAGTCATAAAAGTTCAGATACCCACTAGCAGGCGAGAGGCATCCTGTTATGTAGTTAATAAAAACACGTGGTTTTAAGAGCAAATTGCAGCATCAGGATAAGGTGGACCTAAGATGAAGCTGTCAGCTGATGTGAAAAAAAATTGATATTGTTATATGGATTTCTCCTTTGTATCCTCTATGGATTTGGCTTTTGGAGATTCATGTCTTAGCCACCCATGTCTTTACATGTATACCTACCTTAAAAAAGCACAAAATTGAAATAAAATTTCTCTTCAGGGGTATAACAGCCATAAAATTTGAGAGGATTAGAACTGCAGGGGTTAATTTGGACTCCTTCACTTTGGTGTTTAAGGTCCATCTCCCCTGCTCCCCACCACCTGCCCAGCATTTGCACATGCCAAATTCCAGTCCACATGGATTTCAAAGCACCTGTATTAGTGCTAAATTGTTCAGAGTGCATCGGAATTAATATAGCTTGAGACAAAAAAGAACCCATCAACCAACCAACCAACCAACCAACCAACCAACCAACCAACCAACCAACCAACCAACCAAAAAAGCCAACAAAAAAAAGGCACAAAAAAGAAAGAAGAAATTGGAACTAAAAGATGTGCTGTAAAGCAAATAAAACCCACTAAGAGCAGCACTTCAGATACTGTTATCTAATTAGCCCATCTTTTTATTCCTTCCCTTATTTTTGACACTGTGGGTGTTGGTAGCTGGAGGTAGAGCTAAACATCCAACACTTTATTTTCTGCTTTGTTTTATATGTGACAGTTGGACAGACAGTCCCAAAGGGTTCCTTTTTGTTATGGATTATTCCCAGTGAAAACCCTGGCTGTAAGCACTCTGTGACAACAAGGTTATTGTAAAATGGCTTTTTTTCCCATTTGAAGTAGAACTGTAATACTAAGAATAACTTTTATGAGGCCTTGTGGGAATCTTGTTCTTTATGAAACTCAGTGATTATGTTCAGAGGCTGGAATAAATGTTCCTGTGAACTTTTTAAAAATAAAAGAGAGGGAAAAGGAAGGAGAGCATTTGCAGCTCTAAGGGTCAGGTACCCTATTAGATGTAGTTTATCGGAATCCCCGCCCCAACTCTCACCCTAAAGTAAGGTTAGACATGCCCAGGGGCTGCTCTGAAGAGCAGAGAATCTGGAGGGCAGGCAGCATTTTCATCAGTCCTCCCAGGCAAAGTGAGGGGGTTTGAAAGGGCCTGTCCAGTCTGGTGAATCAGCAAATGTTGACAGAGCTGGTGCCACAGCCAGGGGTTCATTACTGGGACCATGGGACCAGGCTTTTATGCTTGTAAAGGCACAGAGGCAAAAATCCTGAGGAACTCTGCTTCTTCTGAGTCTGGGATGAAGTAGCTTCAGGAAGGTCTGTGGTCCCAAGTATTTTGAATGCGCAAGGATAGCCAAGTCCTCAGTTGGCAGCAGATATGAAGTGGAATTAAACATGATCCTTCCATGTGTTATCCAACTTTTCCCTCAAATCCATCCAGTTCCTCCCAGAACTTGGGAGGAACACTCATTCACAGTGACATGCACTGAAATTCTGCTTCCTTCTTGTCTTACACACCTGAGATCCGAACAAAGCCTTTTTGACAGGAATGGAAAATTTTCTCCAATGGTAGGTGAAACAAATCTGAATCTGAGTCCTTACTGCCCTCCCATCCCTGTGGTTCACCAGAAGTAGAATCCAAGTCAAATGTTTCAGAAAAGAAGGACATGGGTTATGTAAGAGCAATGCAAGAAGGGCCTTTGAGAGATGTGCAGGGAGGGTACAACAATTTCATTGTCATGCAGCTCATCAGCATCTGCCTGAATGAAATTTTATCCCTGTAGCCCCTCTCCATTCTGTGTGAAGGTATGAAAGCCCTCAGGAAGAGAAGGGCAATACAGGGGTGAAAAAGAAATCAAACATCTCAAACCCAAGCTTCATTTTCTCTAGTGTTCACAAAGATTAATTGAAATACAATTGAGAAAAACCAGTGTGAGACCCTGAAAAGTACCTTCAGAAAAATAAATGCAGAAATGGTTTATTTACAGGAGTAGAAGACTTTGTCTCTTGATTATATAACACCTGTAAAAGAATACAAGGAAAGAGGTGGGAGATAAAAGGCCACTTGTACTGAAAATATTTTAAACTTGTTATGCTCACCTATTTTCTGGCACTGGAGAAAAATAAAATATTTGCTGAGTTGAGGAACTTCACTGAGTTCAGTGCTGAAAGAATATGCTGACGAGTCACAGAGTTTCAGGGCTGCAAAGGCAGGATGGTTAAACACCCAGTGGAGCATATTTTCAGAATACACAGTTATACATAGATTTGTATTTTCATGGGAGATCTTAAAAAGGAGGGAAGGCAGACAGAGGAGAGAGTGTTAACACTATTAAGAAGAAAATTTAATGAGTTTTATTTTTTGTTTAATTTTTAAGTGAGGCATTTATACACAAACAGCGGGGTAATATCTATCTATGAAAGGCACTGACAGTAGTTAAAGTAGGGCTAGGCCACCAGTAACTCATTTACTTGCTGAGACTCAGTCATGAAGCCTCTCAAACCTGTTTGTTGCAATGCAGAAATTATGATTTACAAATTTTGTCCTGAGAACAGTCACTTCTCCCTCGTCTTATTTTAACAAGTCAGATAGCAAAGGAGTCACCAGCTTGAGAGTGCAGATAGAAATGCAGTTTGCCTTGTGCCCACGCTGGTGAATGTTGTTGCACTCATTTCTTCCAGGGCTGATTCTCCCTGTTCACTCAGAGCAGTTTTCCTGGCTGCAGCCTCGGTTATGTCCCACTGAAGTCGATGTGTTTTAGTGCCATGCTGAAGTTTAAACATCTGCTTAAAAGTCTGAGGATCAGTGTGTTTCAAGCCGGCAATTCAGAGAGAGTGAAAGCCTTAAATCAGACAAAATTTCTTTGTTGGCTTGTTCACTGGATGTAAGACTAAGAATATGGATTTCATGAGTTACTTGCAGCATGCACTGTCAGACAGCTGGTGTTTGTGCCATGCAGTAGCTGTGTAAGAGCAGCTCTCATCTGGAGGTTGCTGTAACATGAGCTTTTGGGAGGGAAAATGTGCCTTGTGTTGTACTCATGAACACATAGGAGAGAGAACTTTGACTATGAAGCTTTGCAAGTGAGACCCACACAAGTCTGATCCTGCAGAATTCCTTAGTGCTGGGATAAAGCAAAACTGCTCTCCACATCAGCTGCTAATAAACGCTGCTGCAGGCCTCGGGTGATGCATCACTGGTCACCCTCTGCATCCTCATATTTGTGAGCTGATGAGACCCTAATTCATTGAGTCCTCAAGAGAGGGAGCCAGTGGTGCAGAAAGTGACTAAATTCTGCTGCTTTGTGACAGCACCAATCTCATTAGTCTCTTCTGTTGTTGGAGGAAGCGAAAAGAAGCAGAGAAACAGTGAAGGAAGATCATAAACTATAAATTATTCTCATGCTAGAAATAAAATGTTGGGTGTTCTAAATTATGCGGCATATTTTTTGCACTTTTTCTAACAAATGTGGAAGTTTGTGGTGATGTATCTGCTTTCTTAATAGGACTTGCACTTTGCAAGAATGAATCAGTCATGTGCACATATTTCCTCAACAGCTAAGTCAGTGTATGAGACAGATTTTAAATTCATGCTGTTTTAAAGGTAACCCATGAGACAGGTGAGTTTTTGTGGATTTCTATAGAGCCTCTGAAGAGAATATACCAATATTTTTGTTCATTGCTCATATATTTTTTTCTCAATTGTGCCTGTTTCTATGTACATTTTTGTGGAGGTTATTTTTTAATGTAAATGCTCTTGATATTTTTTGTTTTAGGGAAGTACCCATATAGAATTCTACACAATGATTTATTTTTGCAATATCTGTTTCCTGGTATGTTATTT
The DNA here is from genome assembly GCA_013397175.1 of Platysteira castanea. Taxonomy (NCBI): domain Eukaryota; kingdom Metazoa; phylum Chordata; class Aves; order Passeriformes; genus Platysteira; species Platysteira castanea. The sequence continues at coordinate 219,438 of VYXC01000927.1, read as the reverse complement.
GGAAATCCAAGTGAGCTTGATATTCAAGGAGTGAACATGAACTTGGTCTCAATAATAGCAGCCACATTGCCCTATCCTACAGTGTGTAAACCTTTCCCAGAAACTGTTGGTATTCTCTTTGTTTCTTTCAACATCTTTAGGGCAACAAATATTTACAAAACTACCATCCCAATTTAAGATAATATATCATGAAATTACTCCCCTGCTTATAGTGGATGTGAGATGTACAGCTATAGGTTATATTGAAATCATATGAAGAGAAATATTTGGTATCAATGGGAATGTTGTTGGCCTTTGACCTCAATTTCAGGGTTTGGAAATCACTTCCCTGTGAAGCATTGTAATTATTGCTGTACTTTGGGATTTCATTGAAATGCTTTTAACAGCAATAATATTATCAGAAAGCTAAAATATGTGCTTCATTAGAAATTCCATCCAGAGATCATGGCAGTTTGTGTTAAAAATGTATTTTAATAATCTCTTCACCACAACAAGGAGTCTCTTTCATATGCTGTCACTAGCTAAAACGGCCTTTTTTCCACTCAGCTTTTAGCTACTGTGTGATATAAATTTGTTGCTCATTTCCATTAGGAGCAAACATAATATTTTGGCAAACTATTCTTACAATTGAAACAGGTTTTTTTTTTTAATCAGTTGGTGCATTTCATTTGCCAAAGGTTGTGTGCTTAGAATGACTTCACATTTTAATTAGAGCTGCAGCAATCTGTTAGCTAACACTGAACTCTGGATGAACACGAGTCTCTAGGCATGTTTGGGAAAGCTCATGAATTCGCCTAATGAGCTGTCGGAAAGGTTCCATCAACAGTGTCAAAAAACTTATTTAAGGACCCTCCAGACGTAGTCAAGAAGCTCGAATGAGCAAGGGCTAATACAAAATGAGTGCCATTGGGCTAAATATTTCTGGAAAGGTCTTTTGCTCCTGATATAGGGAGAATTAAAGGTCATGCTTGAACGTTTGCTTTGGAGGGGGTGTTTTTGAAATCTGGGCTGTAAAACAAAGCTATTAATATCCTCACTGTTGTCTCTGGGAAGGACATATGATTATCTCCTTCTTTGCCACAACACAAGAGTAGAGGGGGCCTTTTCTGTTCTCCAATAAGCACAGCACAGGGATTTGAAGAGTACATAAAAAACCCAAGCTTCTTTGGGGGATTCTTTGAAACAGAAAATCCATTGCAAGGAGTAGAATTGTGATAGATGATAATTTTTTAATGGATCAGCAAGTCAGTGGAAATCTAATGCCCTCAGCACTTCTTTAGTGTCACACGTAGCATTCTGGAAGAGGGAGAGTCTTTCTGACAGTTCCTGCTCTAAAGGAACTGAGAGGCACAAGGTGATGATCTCCTCACAGGTCCTGGCCTACAATTCACCTGGGGATCCCCAGAGAGCCACTAAATCCTCTGCATTATTCACAGCACCAGGGTCATGGCACAGCATCCTTTTGGAGCTTTTAAGGTACGTGGATGTACAGGGTATTCTCAGGAAGATGTGGCAGAGTAATCTGCTGATGGTAACAGCCCTGTAAATCATTTATAACTAAAACTATTTGACCAGCTAATACCTTGAGTTAAAAAAATAGGCTTCTGTTCTCTAACCATATGTCAGTAGTCTCACTGCTGTCACTGATAGAAATATTCCAAGTTTGTAAGAAGACACATATGTATAAATATTTAAAAGTGGAAGAGCAAGCACAGGAATATTTACTTCTGATGAGGCAGTGAATAAAATATCAGCTCCTTACAAGCCAAGATAGAGGGCCCAGTGAGATTCGAGGAAACCCCAAGCCACATTAAAGCTACCAGATTCTAAGAAAATTTTAAATTCTTTCTGCTTTATTATTGATGCTTGAATCTTGGTCTGCAACAGAATGAACAGTCAATTAGATATTTTTGATTTGAGGAATAAAAGATCGTTTGTATAACTACCTCATTTAGTTCCTTCCTTACTAGCTAGAAATGCAAATTTTCAGAGTAAAAAACTTAGTTTTACTTCTCTCTTGCAACGTAGGACACTGTCAAAATTCATTTTAAAATAACCTACCAATGTTATAGGCAGTTCTGAAACCAATCCATTATACTTAGTGCTGAAAGGGATCACTGGATATTGAAAAATTTTTTGTATTGTGTGCACTGCCAGCATAGTTTCCTTAAATCACACATACACATATATATTTTCCTTCTGACTAATCTCCATTTTAAAGAACAAAAAAAGCTGAGGTGGTAACAACTGGATGACACAAGTTTTTGTTCAAATTGAAAATGAACTAAAACTTCTTGTTGGAAATTACAGGGCTAAGTTCCCCGTTTCCTTACAGAACTAATGTAGACACTATGGTAACAAGGGTTATCTTCAAATTTTTGGAAAATCTCAGGTAATCTGCATCCAAATTGTAATAAGTAATTGAGTAAGTGATGAAGCAATACTATGAGCTACATGTATAAAAATTAGCTATTTCTTTTCCAAATGTAAATAGCTTAATAACTCTTAATGAGATTTGATTCATAGCAAAAATGGGTCTTTTTTCTTCACTCTTCTTAAATGTAAAGCAGAGATTTTTTGTCTTAGATTTAGCTGGCACAGTTTCCTTATGTGTTGGTAGCATTGTTTCAATTAGGCAGAAGAAATTAGTGTTTCATTAAATGTCATCTGCATATAAAATTACCTTCTCCAAATTTGTAATGAATAATTGTCTTCTTTTCAATAGAAAATGGGGCAATTTCAGTGGGCTGCACTGCAGGATTTGATGAAAATCTGTTGTCATCTGGTGATTATGCCTCTCTATCTGTGTCATAGCTAAATCCATACAGCCCTGTGATATTCACTCCTGTCACACTAATCAATTGTCTGTTCTGTGGGTGCTCAGATATCCAGGCTGCCCAAGGTACTCTCTACATGTATTTGATATGCAAGTATGTACAGAAAAGGAGACATATTTTACCAGATTTTTTATCACTAAAAGAAATAAAATTCACTACAAGGAAATGCTTGGGGCATTGCTGGAACTTGTATGCCTTAGATCAAAATTTTTAATGTCATTGTCTGAGTCTGGTCTGTGAGAAGGAGGGTGAGAATATTGCTTAAAAGCAGGTTTCAGAAGTGTCCAGAATATAATCTAAATAGAAAGGATAAACAATATTTATTGGCTATTATCAGACTGGTTCCATGACCTGCCTATCCTTTTTGAAGTGATCAGCACTCCTCCCTGGGAGTATATTGTTAAAATTGTTCTTTTCATTTTAAAACGTACCTGAATGTTAACGTTCTTTGCTCTAAAAAGTATGATGGCAGCCTCTAGCCTAAAATTGCAAATTTGTGAATGTGCAGGCCAGAAGACTTTCCTCTCAAATACAAATGGAAATCTAGACTAGGTAGTCAGGTAGATTAGCCTCTCACAAGTCATATTGATCAATGCTTTATATTTAGAAGTAATTTCTGTTTTGCTTTGTTGCTCTTTCCAGGAAGATGTAAGGATTTCTTTTTTCTTTGATTCATCACTGTCATTTAGATCAATGTGATGAATTACTTTAATTTCAATAAGTGTGTGTATTTGGACCTGTTGCAGAACACCAGAATACATAACTCTATTATTTTTGAAAATATCATCTCTACCACTGGAAAATTTTGCTGCCCTGCCTTGCCCATTAGGGAAACCAATCTCAGAGTTCTCTTTGATTCTCTGTGTACAGCACTCACACATGCCTGTATACAAAATGCTAGGATGGAAATATTGAATTCCAATATAGATTTGGGGATTTTGAGTGCAATTCTTTACTAGTAAGTGCAAAATACTGCAAGGACAACTGAGTGACAGTCCCTTGGCCTCTTGGTATCCTTTGGATACTCTGCTGTGCTCCATTTAGACTATATAACGTTTCTGAAGTGCTTGCTGGTTTTATTAATGAATGTTTGTCAGCACTCGTGACATGGCACTGATTAATCTTTGTCCATTTTTATGTTTTACACAGGAAAAAAGTATCACCCTGTGACTTTAACAGCCTGACCATCCCCTCAGATATGAAACTCAAATTATAGTGCCTTACATGGGTTACCTGGTTCAGCTTCACTGCCCACAGCAGGTACAGAAACCTTATTCACAGAGATATCCCTATGCACAGGGATCCAAAGCAGGATTTTAAAGAAGATTTAAAGATAAAGGAGCAAGGAAGAGGGAAAATAATATTAACAGTAAAAGAAATTAAAAGAGTACTTGGCAACATTTCAACTATGATGTGGTTTTAAGGAAAATAAAGCCTCTATTCCTCTCTTCTCAATTTCTTTATCCTAAGTGGTGAGATATCATCCTTGCAAAGTAATATCATTAAGAGTGTGGGGGTTGAGGGTGGTGGTTTTTTGATTGTTAATATAAAAACTGTGCAAAAGGTGATATAAAACTGAAAACTGACTGTGCAGTATGGGAGCACCTGTGCTGGATCACACTAAAGATCAGCCTAATTTAGTGTCCTGTCTCTGAGACAGGAGCTAAAAGAAGGAATGTCAAGTAAAAGAAGGGAAAATACTAAGCCAAAATTATTTAGGCACCAACTCTTCATGCCTTAAATTCTGGCATGAGTGCCTATTGCTTCGAGGTTTTATTAGGGTTAAATAAGGTTTTAATAAGGTTAAATAAGGCTTAAAGAAGGTGATGTTTGGTTTTCATTGTCTGTTTCAAGTGTTCATCTGAGAGAATGTTCTGATAACCTTCATGGACTGATGAACACATCTGGCAGCTATTCCTCAGGATCCTAATGGCCTAAATGAGTGGGAACTGATAAAGCAATCTGTACTTCAAACAGCTTTCTCCAAAATTCCTGACATTCAGCTGTAACTATTGTTTACCCATTTTAGGAAATTAGAGGGCATAATCTATGCTTCATTACGTTGTTTCTGCAGTTAAAATTTTAAAAGCAGAGCCAATTAAGGTACTGAAGATCTTATCTCACTAAATGAATACTACTGAAAGCTTCTTCGAAAAAGAAAACTTTCTTGGCAGAGTTGATCATCTTGAAAACAGATGCAGGCTTCAACTATGCCTCTCAGTTATAATGTCTTTAATATATTTTGGTGTGTTTTGGTAGACATGTGTTACATCAAAACATCTGCTGTTAATGTGTCCGGTTTTTTTTAACTTAAATTTCTTAGCACTGTATTCCCATTAAGTTAATAGTTATTGTATTATTTTGCATAACTTTTTTCACTTTCTTTCCAAGGTATCATTAAATACTCTGGCTTTCCTCAGGCTAATGAGAGTCTCAGCCAGAACTGTCACATTTGAGTTTAATAAGCACACGGGGAAATTTTTCTTCTGTGAGTTTGGACACTTTTTGAGCTTGGGTAAAGTGTTGCTATCTGCACCAATCTTGAGACAATTAATAAAAACATTGAACTACAGTAGGTGTGATTAAGTTCTGCTATTTCTTTACTTTAAACCTTCCATCCAAGATTAGCTATTTCACATTATAACTTATGAAGACATCTATCTAACACCTCTGCAGTCATTTCTTTTTCATGCTAGAAAGTCCTAGTCTATTTTCCTTTTTTGTCAGTTTGATTGCAGGCCGATTGCTGGTCCATACACAGCAATAACAAGGATTTTGTTTGGGTTTTTTTAATCCTTTCCTGAAACTGGGGCTTTGAGCACTCCTGGGTAATTTTGGAGTTACAGCTATTTCCTCTTTCTTGAGTCTTTCCTCCCCTGTGCAGTCTTTCCTCCCCAAGACAGTGATGTCTTGCCTTTCAGTGCATTGTTTTTTTTTTGCTTTTAATATTTATCACCATGCATGTTTTCCTGCTGTTTTGTCACCTGATTGGTCAGTATTTTGAGGTCCTCTTGCAGTCGTTTTTCAGTTAGGCCTCCTTTTTCAGCACTCTGAACTACTTCAGTATTATCAGTGAAAACTACTACACCTTTATTGCCTGTTTTTCTGCATTCTTTAGTATTTCCTCCATATCAAATACATCTTTGTTTAAACAGTTGTCATTTTTAAACCTTAGAAGACAAACATCAGCTCCAAAGTTTCTGAAACAAAACCAGTCCAAGGTCTAATGCCTCTCTTGTTCAAGTATATACATCATGGTTATATCATGTTGGACAGCGTTTTCTGAGGGGTGTATCCTCATGTTTTCAAGACTTCCAGCTCTCACTCTGTTCAGGAACTACAGAATGAGAAAATGTGAACCATTTATAAATGTGGTACTAGTTGTTGCCCATTCTTAGCTGCTGCTGGGCATGTAGAACAATTACTGATGGGTGAAAATGGGAACACTGCAGCCTGAATGCTGGAAGAGGCTGTGCTTTTTACCTCCCACAAGGCTTTGCTGATTACTCCCTCTAGATGTTCTTTGTGTCTGTTACTGTGAAATTTATGAATAACTTCAAAGTTTCTTGATTTCTGCCTGATAGTGCAAGCAAATGTGGTCAAATAGCTCCCAACTAAGTGGTGCTTACTACCTAAATGGAACATTCAAGCTGCCATCACTGAGGAATTTTATTTCATTCTTGGCTGACAAGTCCAGCAAATTTTATTTGGCACTTTTTGCAGTAAGTAATATGTGGGCAGCGTGTGCTGTGTTTGTAAGAGATGCACCCCACGATATGAAGTATTACTTGCCATTAGAGCCTCCATCAGTCACATCTGACATGGCATAAATCAAATAGAACAAATTCCCATTTTTAGAATAAGAATTGTTTTGGCAAGTGCACCATCACACAAACATTGTGTTGGAAAATAATTAGAAATAGAGCAAGTATTTGAAATGACACACATAAAGCTTCAAATAAAACTGACAATAAATATCAATCCAACAGTGTGCAGCCTATGTTCCTGCAGAAACCCTTAATATAAGCTGATGTGATTTACAGTGAAGAAAATATAACTCAATAAATATAAATGATGGAGTACAAACAAACCCACCAAATTTAGAGCCAATTTGGCAGATGAAACTAAGTTAATGTTTCTTATGTATTAGTGTGTGGGGCACAAATATGAATCTTCTCTTGGTAGTGTGGTGATTCTCATGAATAAGTTAAACAACTTTCTGTTTTCTAGACTGTTCAGATGACACCCTGTATGGGTGGACTTCACATATCAGATTGTTACATTTTTGGGGAATTACTTTTTCAGTAGCATCTCCAGCTAAGAAAGGATAACTATTGTTTATGTGATTCAGAGTAAATGTTGTGTTCTGAGAGAACTATCTCTCAGTTGAATCTTGTAGATCATGTTATTTGAGCTAAAAAACCTTGTCAGTGTCTATGAGATATGAAGGTCCCTATAACTACAAAATTTAGCTACTTAGCTGACTTCTTTTGCCTTTCATGGACAATAAATATTGGTTTTTTTCAGAGCAGAGGAATTCTTTTGCCAGCACAGGTAGGCATTCTTTATCTATACTTAAAAACAGGTCAACATATTTCAGAATGAAGTTGTAAATTTTCCTCATCTGTATTTTGTGTGGAGCTAGCTGATACTTTACACCCTCATGAATCTTCCTCCATCGTGACCATCCATATCACGTGAATGCACTTCCATGTGAGATACTGGTATTCCTGTATTTTTTCCAAAGGCAGGGTCTCGCTGTGATATTTGGTCAAAAAATAAATGACATCATTATTGAACTATTTTCAGGTATTTAAAGACTGAAGACTGAAGTTCAGTCAACTACAGATGTAGAATGTAAAACTTTGTGAACCCACCTTAGTTTTGGTGAGAGTGGTTTTGTATAAAAGGGTTTTGGAGAAAGATATTTACAAATTTAAGTGGGTGCAGCCACCACTATAATCAGCCTATACGAAGAGTTCTCCTAAACAGATGAAAAAATTGTGGGTATAAGACTAAGCTTCAAATAAGATTGGTATGTTTACTGTAAATTTAAATAACATGGAAGCCATTTACATATTTATTGAGCTATTCATTAAAAAGTTGAAAGTATGGAAGTACTGACAGCTGGCTTTCATTATTGCAATGCATTTATGCATATAGAAGTCAAAATCAACAGAAAATTATTGTAATGGAAATGAAATTTAATGCCATACAAACACATTTTTAGGTATAATTTAAAAAGAGGAAAATATGTACTGAAAATGTGCCTTGATGATAACATTAAAATAAATGAAAAACATTTAAAAATCAATGTTATTTCATACACTGAAGTATTTTTATTGCCAATTACAAAGACCAACTTTTTGATATCACAGGAGTAGTGGTAGCTAGTACACACTCATTCATGAACGAGTGTTTTAAAAACTTGTGAAATTCCAATATATCAAAACAGAATGGATGCTTAATTAAAAAAAACACCCTCCCTCCAAAAAAACCCAGTGCCTGGCATATCAGGTAATCGAGGCATTGATTTCAGGATTACAAGAAAAGATTCAGTGCATGGCAGCATGTATTAAAGTACATTATTAACTGCATTGTTTTATAGTATCTACTATGTAGAAAATAAAATATTAGTGCAGATGTAAGCACCTTAATTGTAGGTTTCAGATATAGATTGGGTGCAACAAAATCCTTGGAAAGACCTATAATAATGTGAAGATTTGAGTCTGGGTTTTGGGGAGACTACTCACTAACAGAAAACATGCAAATTTTGTAGATTTTTAGAAATGAAAAAAGCAGTTTCATTTTTGGGGTTGGATTTTTTAATGCTTTTTGAATTCTTGCCTTTGTTAATGTAAGTAGACAGTGAAATAAACATGCAGGTTCACAATAACACTATCTGAGGTAGATCTCATCTTGGTTTTTATGTTGACTTTTGGAACAAAATTTTTCCAGCATTCTTCTGAAGTTGATGCAATCCCAAGGTTAATAATTGAAAACCATTAACAATAATAGCTGTAGGAGTGAAAGTAAAAATCATTTGTGATCACAGCATGCTCCTGCATAGATTAACAATCCAAAGAGGAAAAGAGATATTCAGATGCAGAAGAAATGTGTAGTACCTTGGGTCTGTTACAAAATCAATTTAGTAATCAGATAATTGAGCCAGAAGATACAACGAAGGAATAAGCTTTTAAAAAGCTTGGCTTTCCTGTCTAAGTAGTGAAAGAACTTGGGGATATGCCCTTTCTGGGAGATAAATTTAGTTTGGCTGCAGGTAGATCTGTGGCTTCCTAAAATTATATAGTTCTCTTCCAGTAACTTGCAGGAGACCTCTCTCTATTTTTGTTTTTAGAGAAAAGCAGGACTAGTTAGAACCAAACAGACAAATGCTTTAAAAGTTACTCTAATGCCTTGCCTTACATAAAGAGAGTCACAGGTGCACGAAATAGAGCAACTTTCAGAGAAAAGTTGTTGTGCAGTTTAAAGTAGCTGCATCATTAAAACGTCAGATTTTTCTGTGCTGTGAGACAGTGAATTTGAAAGTGATATCAAAGCGAGCAGGATAAATCACTGGTTCTACGGGTTCTCTCATGCAATTACTAGAAGGACAAGATGTGAAAGTGGAGGAAGATGTGAAGGAATAAATATAGATGACATTGCAGAAGGTAATAGCAGCTGCAGCTGGGGCCAGAAGCAGAGAGTAATGATCTGGAATCTTTTAAAGAAATGGTTGGTGCTACAGGTATGTTCTTTAAGTGATTTAACTAAGCAACTTTTTAGCAAGCATTGTGACAAACTGAGCTACAGCAATGTTCACAGTTCTTTATATAAGCTGTGCGATGTTTCTGGTAGTGCTCTGTAACTATTAAATTACCTATGTGTTACCCTCTGAAAAAGCAACAAAAGAAGCAACTCCAAGATATTTCTTGCTGTCCTCAGGTGAACTGCAGAGCCTGCAGGGAGCCTAAGCCTAGGAAGTTCAGTGAGGCACAGAAAAGGAGATTGCTATCACTTGTAAAATCTGCAGAAGGAAACCTCTTGAATTCAGAAAGCTGCAAGAAAGAGGCACCTGGATGTTCCTGTTGTTTCCTTCCATACATCCTCCCATCTCCCCTCTCCTGCCACTGCTCTGTGTACCTCAGAGGTCTAATAAGAGTTCTACTAAGAAAAGTTGTCTGCCCCACAAAGATCTCTGTAGTGCGTGCTGTTGGCATAACCTGTGATTAAGTGGTAAAGTGATTGAGTTTCCTCTGCAAACCCAGGCTCCTGCTCTGAGCCGAATGGATACAGGAATAAGTGCACTACTGTTTCAGCTCCTGGGCATGGAGTACAGACTACCCATGTGAGGCCCCAAAATAAACTATACACCACCAGAGTGAGATTTGCTGGTGTTTATAAAGATATAGTTATCCAAGTTCTCTTGTTGTAATCTTCACGGAAGGTTTATGCAATAAACAGAAGAAAAGGAGTATCTTAGGTTGAAAAAGAAGGTTGAAGAGATCCAATCTGATAAATACTCCATGAAACCACAGCCAGAATCAGGTATCCATGAGATAAAGAACAAGCATCAGTAACGTGTTGAGCACATCTGTGCCCTGTTTGAACCATACATACACCCTGAAGCTAAACTTCTATAGGAAATTTTACAGAAGGGAAGGATTTGGCTGAAAGCCTGAATCTAGATTATGCCACAAGTTCCATTCAATATAATGTGCATTTTAATTTATTGAGTCCACCTGCACAATAAAGTAAAAGCACTATATAATAAATTGAGTCTGAGTTCCCCTTTTGCAGGGTTTAAATCCAATATGACAGCACATTTTCTACTGTTTCCTTTATGATCAGAAGGAAAAAAAGGATTCAGCTATTTAAAATAGACAACATAAGAAATTCCCCCTATTTTTCTGCTGGTAGATTTTAGTTCCTTTTTTTTTAATCCGTGAATTAATTTAGCTGAATGATTACTTCATGTGTAGCAAGTAGATAAATACTTGACTCCATAATAAAATCCTTGTTAAAATATTCCATGGATGTGAAATATCAGTGGCAGTTAAAAGAAAAAAAGACTAATTTTAATCAATTGAAAGATATTAGCATAAAATATGAAGAAGTTTGTGATTTTTCCCCCACTTGTTGATCTTACTTTTGTTTTATTATCTACCATCAGTTGATGAATATGTTGGGGATTTAGTGGGATTTGGCTTCATAGTAGAGTTAAGGTTGTGTTAAAATTTCAGATTTTCTTCCCTACACGACAAAATTGCCTTAATGGACTTTTATGTCTTCAAGCAGCATAGAGAGTAAGAACTCACTTCCCTTATAATGACAGTATAAAAGATTGCTGAAATGGCTGCTTTTGATCTCAGATACAATCAGAGAAACTGTTGTTATGTTATTGCTGTCATTTGCAGATTCTTCCAAACGAAAACATTTGCCATAACTCCAGTATGGCTTGACCCTATAAAATCTATACACAGCCCTTCCCATCTGAATCGTGCCTCTGGTCGTATCTGGTGCTTTGGTTGTTTCAAAAAAACCCCTTATCTACATCTGATAGCACTTCAGTGTGGAACTCAAAAGCACCTGGAAAAGTCATGGTGGATTTGGCTGCTCGGAGACAGGACAACAAGAAAGTGGATTGTCCACAGGGTTCAGTCACTTTACAGCAGGGTAAAGCAGCAAAGTAGTTCAGAGGAGATGAAAGATATCTGCGTGCTGCAGAGTTCAGGAAAGCTTTAGAACAGGAGATAGAGATGGAAGAGTTAATAGAGAATACACAGCAGATCCACGTAATGCAGCACTGGCAGCCAGAGAGTAGATGTGGGTTGGTGGTGGTGTGATAAACGTGGTCACAGAGAGCTGCACGTCAGTCCCAGGAGGCTCCAGCTGGGACACGCTGCTCTTGCCTTGCAGCAGGACGGAAAGGCTGCTGCCCAAGCCGTGCCAGGTTTACATCTCAGGTAGCTCTTGCCCTCTTGCCAAACTCACTGTTAAAAGTCATCAAATCTTTGTGCTAAGCTAAAACCAAAGAATGTTGCATTTGGTGAAATGGCACGTTTTCTTTGCTTACAGAGACAGCAAAATGGAAAATGACAAAAAATCATTTTTGGATTGTTTCACAAAAGGGCATCATTACGAAGAGATGTATCAGTAACTCTCATTTTTGCCTAAAACTATTGTTCTTGATGAAGACTGTGCGCACCAATCATCTCTCAAATGGGGCTTGCTGGGCAGACTTTGAATTTTCTGTGTTACTTTGGCTGATGCTGGCTGGCTGTCCTTTGCTTTTGCCAATTCTTGACTTGTTTTAACTTGTCTCTTCAGGACAGCCTCCTTTCCCTAGCAGATATTCACCTTCAGATGAGACACCCTCACACTTCTTTACTCAGTTGTGAGCTTTGGTTTTTTATTTCTTTCCTTTCCTAGCAGGTCAGTCTCAGTACTGCAGCTGGGAAGTTCAGTGTGAGTAAACTTATTATTACTCTAGGCACTTTACTTTTAATGATTTTTTTTTAGAAGAGATTAAGTGAACAAATGATTCTTCCATTCTTCCTCTGGTGTTTAACTTTAGGCTGATGAATAATCCTGTTTGTTAAGATAAGTAAAATATAGATTAAGTGTTGTCCATATAATGTTTACTTGAAATGATTGTCAGTGTGGCAGGTCAGTGAAAACTGTGGGCAGATAGGTCCACAAATTTACTCCTTGAACTTTTACTTACCTTTTATTTTGAAGATAAAGTGTAATTCTGTAGGTTTCACTGTCTTAATAAGTTGTACTGGGAGATGAAAATGGAAGTATATATTTTTAATACTGGAAACGGATGAGAATAACTGTATAATTTATCTATATAGCTTTTGAATAATCTTTGGTATTAAGAAAATTGCTGTCTGTATATCTGATTCTGACAGTTCATAAAAGACTGTCAGATTAGGTTTTGTCATGTCAGACCCAAGATAATTTGCACCATTAGAATGCATTCATGCCCTACTCTCATTTAACCTCAGGACAGTTGATTATTTCAAATGAACTGAGAGAAGAGGAGAGGATTAAAATATGTTTTCTTTTTCCCCAAAGAGAGGAAAAATGGTGTAGGAAGGGCGAACAAGACATGGTTCCTAGAACCATGCAGGAAAGACCAGGAAACAAGTACACAGAAAATATAAAACAGATGATGTGAAGTTACAACGTTCTGCAGGAAGAGGTATTCTTATGCATTTTATCTTGTTGGAAAAATTAATTTTTTACTCATAATCCCTATGTGATGAGTTGATCTTTACCTTCATTTCTTGCTAAAAGAGGACAAATCAAAGTTCCTTGTAACACCATATCCATCCTGCCAAACTATCACTGCTTCACACAGCATTCACCAAGAGCGTGCCCAAGAGTTGTGGTGAGCTGGGGGACAGTGCTTCCTCTGATCTCTGTCCTTACAGTAAAGATAAGAGCTGCAAGAAATTGTATTAGTCAGCTCTGTCAGTGGCTCTGAGTAAATAGATGATCATTCTGTCAGTTCTTAGGAGCAGCTTTGTTGATCTCCCATTTTCTAGTCTTTTGTGCTCTTGTAAAAGAGACAGCTGAATTGCGCTTTGGTTGGGTCACAATTATGGCAGGGGTTTTTTTTCTCCTTCAGAACTTTTTTACCTAATTTCAGTCAAGGGTGCAGAACTTCTTGTAAAGCACTGAAGAGCTCTGAACAGGGAAACAAAGGGAGAATGGTGGGTGTAGAAAATGTGTATATTGTAGAATATATGATGTAAATCAAGGCAAGGGTTTAATTTCCCTCCTCAGTGTCATGTCACATTTCTTGCAAATGTGCTGTGAGATAGAATAGAATAGAATAGAATAGAATAGAATAGAATAGAATAGAATAGAATAGAATAGAATAGAATAGAATGTTTCAGTTGGAAGAGACTTTAAAAAATCATCTTATCCAACTCTTTGACCAACCCAGGGCTGACTAAATTAAAACATTTTGTTAAGGGTATTATCCAAATGCCTCTTAAACAGTGACAGGCTTGGGGCATTGGACACCTCTCTAGGAACCTGTGCCAGTGTAAAGAAATAAAATTATATTCATATAATATCTGAGTTGTTTGAAGAAAAGGAAGAGAATAAAAGACAAAAATCTGTGACACTATGACCATGACTAACATGTGTCTGGTGAATGGAGCAGTGGGAAGGAATTCAGGTGGCCCAAATAGTATTTTGAGGTTTTTGCATTTAGTCTGCCTTTGTGTAAACACAAAAACTTCTCTTCTTTATCTCTCTCTGTTACTCTCCCAGCCATTTATCTTCTCTGGTTAAAGACATCTTTGTCAAAGGGAGTGGTTTTATACTGTGCAGTGATGAGGAATAATTATATTGATGTCTCTATTATTATAAACTAAATAACACCTATTGGAATTTTTTTAGCCTTTAAATCCTGAAGTAAGAGTCCTTCAGGTAATTAATGGAAGTCTTGTGTATCTGTCTCTTGCTGAGATTTTAGGCAACACTTAAACAGCAGCATAGTTTTTAATTGCAATGTAATTAATAGCATAGCTCTGTGCAGGGTGAGCCCCGTGTTGCTCAGTGAGTTCTGCTGTGCAGAGCATTCTGTCCATCAAGGTTCTGCATATCCATATCTCATGGGGCATTCTGAAAAACCAGAGGTAGCATGAAGACACTTTTTCAACAGCTTGTCTAAAAAGAAAAAGACTCCAACTTTGCTTTGAAATATGGAATGAAAACGATTTTCTCCCTTTTGCTTCTGCTCCTCTGCCAGCTGCCACTGAAAAGTAGCACTGGGATGTGGTATTTTACACAGCACAGCAGGGTGCACTCTGCTTCCCATGCCAAATACATCTTGCAGCAGACAAGAGTTTTAAAGGATAAACCCTCGAGGGGCTGTTAAATGAATGCAGCTGAAGAGTCAAGTCCAGGAAGGAGCCTTATTCTGACGATGCTGGGAAGGCTTGAACAGTTGCTGACATTAAGACAAGCAAGGCATAGCCTGGTTTTGTATAGAATGCACAATACAAAGAAAAGGTGTAAGGGATGGTGTCCATCACCAGCAGAGCTTAACAAATAAGCTATTTCTTCAGCTACAAATATTCACTGACTTTGAAAAGGCTTCCAGAAGAGTGGGAATGAAAAAGAAGTAAAAATATTTGAAAAGTTCTGTTCATCTCAAGGATTTTCAATGAGATCTTTCAGTGTAACGTTGTAAGGAGAGGACCACAAAGTGCACCTGAGTGTAGTGGTTGGCTGCACAGAGAATCACAGATGTTTACTCCATGTAACACCTTATCTGGTTTTTAAGATTTGCCACTCATTGAACTTGGTAAATACATGTTTATTGCTGCTGTTCTGCCTTTTCTTGCTGGATCTGACAAGGAAGTTTATGTGAGTAGTCTTGTGCCTGACTTGGCACTACGTGAGAGGAAGCAAAGTTGTGTGTGTGTATATGGAATAGAATAAAGGAGCTAATGGCTGAGAGGAATATCAGAGGGGAAAAGCTCGGGAAATTGTGGTGGAGATCAATTAGAAGTTTGCAGTTCTGGAATAAAACCCTCAGTGTGTCTATCTATGATGAAGAAAATCACTCTTCATAGGCATGCAAAGCAGGCAGTCAATTAGCACTCAATTAAGGAGGTACAAAAGCACTGCTGTACATGCAGTAAATAGGAGGGAGGAGGTTCTTAGGCTTTTCCAGTGTAATAGGTGTAGCATTTTCCTTTTTATAATGCAGTGTTTTCCTCTCACATTAGGGATAACCATATTCTAAATTTGAAAACAATCTAGTTACATTTTGATTAGAAAATCATCATAGTAACTTAAGGGCAATTATTTCTAATTTGCCTTGCATTTGTCTAAATTATGAGAAGACTAAATTATACTGTCCCTGTTTATTTTATTCAAATGAAATATTGCACTTTGTCAAATTTATCACACTTGTTATCTTACTACAACGTTGTCCTTAATTGCTATCAGAGGTTCACAAAGAATTTTGAGTAAATAAAGAAATATAAATGTCTTTCTGAAACTAAGGCAAGGTGATTGCCTTCATCTATCTTATCAGCAATGATTCTTACCCCACAGAATAAATACGTATATATACACAAATATGTAAAATTTCTGTTCTGTTCTTTTTTCCTTTTTTTGAGATGGGAAAATGAGTTGAGTGCAATCATTGGATCCAAATAGAGAAAGCCATTCTCTAACTCATTCATTAATAGACATCTGGGATTTCTAGATTAAAATAATGAGGTATTCACTCCAAATAATATTTAACTGCTAACAGATCATACTCTTGTATGTCTGTACTGATGATTTAGGCCAATATTTCATACAGAAGAGTCAGGAAATAGGTAAGAACTTCAACATTATGAGACTACTGAAATCATACTCCCTGGAAAACTTAGTGAGAGTAAATAAAGAGAACTACAGTAGAACTGAGTCTTATGAACTTCATGGCAGAAAGAAAAAAAAAAAAATTCTTCAATGAAAGCAACTACTGCCAAATTTTGTTGCCTCAGTTCTTTAGGGTACTAAGGATAGAGAAGTTTCCTTCTGCTGATCTGGGTCCAACTTTGCTTGGAATCAAAGACAAAAAAAAAAAAAAAAAANAAAAAAGAAAAAAAAAGATTCATGGAAGAAGACCAAGAAACCAAATTAATTGCAGCAAACATTTTTTTTTTAATTATTGGGGAAAATTTTCTATTCATATGAGTGTAGAAGAGACCATTAGGGATTTTGTAGAAATTACGGACATTTCAATTTATGGTGGGCATTTCCCTGGATAGTGGACATTCATTCCAAAAATGTAGAGTTTTGTTGCATTATAATATAGATAACACATTTGTTGTTATTAGTTTCTCTAGGACCTGCAGTTACCTCTCCAGTTCAGTTGCTTTACTTCTTTGTACCCTATTTCAGCTTATAAATAGAGGATATCATTTATATATACTAAGCTTTATCACCAGAGAGTGAAGACAGACCAAAGCCGGAATCCTCCCTGTTCTGTTTCTGAAGTAATTACAGAGTTATTGTCCTCTTATTCATGTGTTCTTGGCTGCCAAGTTTAGGAGTTTCCTCTTCTGTGAAAAATGAGAGAGCAAAACACGCAAAATTGCAAGCCAAGGAGAACCTGCCAATTCCTGAAATGACATTTTTGCATATCAGATTCTCCAGCAGACAGAGGACTACCTGATTTGCATATCCATCTCATTTAAGACCCTCTGGAGATTTTGTTGGACTGAACCCCTGGAATGGTGCATTTCCACTGCAGACTGTGATTCCTCCAAAATGCTGGTAGGAGCAATAGTAACTTAGCTGCTGAAATATTCTGTTGCACTGATGAAGAAGCTGTGTGCATTATACTTGCCAGTTTTTGGCCTCTGGCAACCCTATCACCACCTACTTTCCAAGCCAGATTCCCTCTATAGAGAAAACACTCATTCGACACACACTTCTTGCGTATGAAGGATGGTGACTAAGATGCTGCAGATGAAAAGTATTTAAACTTTTCTTCTTATTTGCCTCATAACCCAGATAATGAGTCGGTTTGCAAGAATTTGAGTCAATTCACGACATTTTCCACCCTTATCAAGAGATATCTTTGGCAGGCTCTCCTGCAATGCAGTTGTCGGCACCAGCTGAATGTTTTCAGAGTTAGCATTACTCCAGCAGAATGTTCTCTGTTTCCAAAGTTGCTGAAGCAAGTGGGAACATTCCCAGAGATTTCAGTGGGAGCTGGATCGTGTCCTTACCCATCATCATGCACAGGCCTGATCTTTTCTGACTGCTGCTGAAAACTCTCTTGTAAAAAAACCCCCACAAGGGTGTGGTGTCACTTGGGCTCATGAATCATGCGTGTTTAGCTGTTATCACTCTCCTCAGTGTGAAGAGGGCTGGTAATTATGTAGCTGAATGCATAGCTAAAGATTTTTAAAGCAGTGTTTAAGTCTAGTCTCTTATCCCCTTAAAGTAAATAGGTAATGCAATGAAATAGGACTGTGTGGCTTGAACAGACAGAAAGGTCTTTGCATGTCCTTCTAAAGAAATTAAGTTAGTGCTCCTGGCACACCTGCAGCAACTCTGAGCTTTCTAGATGTTTAATTTCAGCTTCGACAGTATGTTTTAAAAGGGGAGAGATTTTCTAATAATCATCTAAAATTTATTAAGAAGTATGTTACAAGAGCCTTTCAGTAGTTTCCATCTCTGTGAGACCAAGGTGTGTTTATGCAAAGTGCTTATAATGATAGGCAAAAAGTACTGACACAGAAAAGAAATAGAAAAGACTCTCCAGAAAGTGCTGAATGAAAAAATCAAATTGCTTTTCATAGATGGTTGTTTCTCTCCTCTGACTAAACGAGGACTGAAGGAGAACTGTACTTTATTTTAGGCATTCTAGAAGATGCAAAAAATTCAGTAGAATTAAAGTGTGTGCAGTTCTTTTGGGCTGAAATGGTAGAGCAACTCATCACGACCTTGTGTCTCTGGCATCACAGGACGCCCGCAGAGGAGATTTGCCTGAAAGCTTTAATTGAAGTCCAAGCTTCTTAAAAACTATCCTCCATCCTTCTCACCCGGTTTATTAGGGTGATTTGTTTGTTGCTGCTCTTTTGCATGCATTCCATTGGGAGCAGAACTAGATGGGAAAGTTTTAAATTATGCTGACTTTTTTTCTCACTGGGTATTTCTTTCAAGTACTGAACTTGGTTAAGTATTGATTATCCTTTCAGGCCAATCCATGCCTTAAAAAAACCCCAAAAACAAAACAACAAAACCTAGTAAAACTAATTATTTAAAAAAAAACTAGTGCAACTTGAATTATAGTAAATTTTAAGAATATATCCTATTTTTTATGTGAAATGTGCTATTCTTGCCTTTGTGAGCTTTGATATTTCGGTCATTCATGATTTCTATGGTTCACTACTTTTTAAATTTTTTTGAGCATGAGAATTCAAGGGATTAATCAAAAGAAACCACCATTCTCTTGAGTACTTTCTTTTGTGTTTTAGTTTTCTTTTTGTTCTGGAATCTGCACTTCCAGAAGTTTGCTGGGACAAGGTCTATTTGTGTTGGAAGTGTTATTAACTTTCAGTTTATCCCCTGAAATTTTCCTGTGTTTTAGAGAATCAAGTTCATTGCTGGGACTGTGAGTGTGGTTCACGAGATCTCCCAGCCAACCATTAAACTGGATATTATGAAGTTAGTGTTTTCCATCTTCGTTTCGATAAGTTAAAATCAATAAGAGTGATGTGTTTACTCTGCTGGAATGGAAATGTTCACATAAATCTCCAAGGCACTGATGTATATCTGTGGAAATGTCAAAGGTTCAGCACATCTTTCATTGCACAGGGCAGGTTTCTACAGAGCCTGGATAGATGACCTAAATAAAGATGTCTGGACTTAGATTTGCTTTTGGTCGAGGCTTCAGGAAACACTGACCTGCGTTACAAGCTGCAAGATGAGGAAACTTTTGCCTCTTTTGAAGAGCTGCAATGTTAACATTATTTTATATCAGGAGAGGGAATAATAAAAGGATGACACTCTCTGCTTTGTATTTTCCCACAGCACACCATAATGTGCATTTAAAGAGAGCTTTTATTTAAAGCAAATCTTTATATAAAGATTTCTACATAAAAACTTGTCAGTTCTGTGCTAAATTAGTAGCATATTTACCACAAAGGTTTTCTCTTGGTCTTTGATAAACAATATGTCTCCTAAAATTGTAGAGCAGTTTTACAAACCTTTTGGAAGGAAAGACAGGTACCATGAAATAGAAACTGAAAACAAACTGAATTCCACAAATAAACAAAGTAAGTAAAAGCCTGGTAATTTTCGGACCCTCATTACAAGAAGGACATGGAGTGTGTCCAGAGAAGGTCTGGAGAACAGGTCCAGTGAGAAGCAGCTGAGGGAACTCAGATTCTTCAGCCTGGAGAAAAGGAGGATCGGGGGGATCTTGCTCTCTACAGCTGCCTGAAAGGAGGTTTTAGCCAGGTGGAGGTCAGTCTTTTCTCCCTAGGAAAAGTGACAGGCCAAGAGGAAGTGGTTTCAAGTAGTGCCAGGGGAGGTTTAGAGTTGAGATCAGGAAAACTTCTTGACTAAAGTGTTGTCAAGCAGTGGAACAGGCTGCCCAGGGCAGTGGTGGAGTGACCATCCCCAGAGGTATTTAAAAGATGTGTAGATGTGGCCCTTCATTGCATGGTTTGTTGGTGGACTTGACAGTGCTGGGTTAGTGGTTGGACTTGATCTTTGAGGTCTTTTCCAACCTATTGATTCTATGATTCCCTTTGTGAGTGAGAGAAACAAATACACTCTTTTCTTCTTGACCTTTTCCTGCTTTTCTTGTACTAATCTACTGTGCTCTTCCTGAACTGTAAGTATTGATAACACATCTGTCCTGTTTCCATTCTCTGGGGTCTGGACCAGGGGATGCTGCACCATATTCCTTTGAGAGATGCTGAGTTGAAGCTCATTGTTATGCTCAGCTGTTCCAGGGATTTTTTGGGAGGCTGAGGGGCGAATTTGCTGTGTTATTACATGTCTGAAACACTTACCTTTACTAAATTTGATCTAAATTGGTGGATGGAATCGAAAATCATTATGGCTGTTGCCAGGCAAGGGGGAGAAGGTGGTAAGCAGAGGCAGTCAGATGCACTGAGTATGGCTGTACAGATATTTCCTTCCTCGAGGAGGACTGTCTGAAAACTAATTTGTAGTTACAGGCAAAATTCAGAAGCAGCAGGGATTATCCCAAATGTTGTAAAAGAGTCAGTGAAGGAAGCCCACAAATATGTTTGGTTCCGTTTTAATACAATTTTCCTAAAATTAGTGTGTAAGCTAGTCAGTTAGAGAAGGATTTGCCTCCACAGGATTTGGTTACTGTGACCCAAATTCAGTGTTTTCCAAATGAAAGGAAATGCACATATTCTCAGGCAGTATTGTAATATCTTTGTTCAGAAAAATAATGTCTTCATTTCCCGTGGAATACTTCTTTTCTTTTGGGAAGCCTTGTTGCAGGGCAGATCACTAAAGGCCTACATGTCGGTAGATTTTTATGCACAATACTAAAAACACTCACCAGCTTTTAGTTCGAGAAAAGAAGGAAGAAAATTCTTGAGGGGCATTCCATTTTTTCCAGTTTTCAATTCATGTGCTTTGGAGTTACAACAAGCTGTTGAATATTACATTGAAAAAGCTCTATCAGTGTAAACATATTGCTTATCAAAAGCCAAAAAAAAAATTGAAGCAAATACATTTTTGCTTCCCAAAGTTCAGGTCTTCCTTCTATCCTGAAAGTTCCAAATTTGTTGTAAAGCCTGTATATTTTGCAATTGTCACCCCAAAAAAGCACTACTGGATTCTGGCCTTCATTCATTCATTTAATAAATTCTAAGTTAAGACTGGTTCAAATGTTTTTCTTACATTTTGGTTAGAGAAAATCACTGAGTTGTGTTGGTTCTCAGAACAGGAGAACTGTGCTGGAGGGCAAGACTGAACTTGCTGTAATTAATAGGCATTTTGCAGTTAGTAGGAAACTGCAGCAAAATCAGTCTACACGGTAATCTAAATCATGTTTCAGAGCAATATCTCACTAATTATATTGCACTCTAAAGGACTTTCTATAAAAGCAAAGTAGTGCACCTTTGTTGGCACTATTTAATGTGTATGTGTTTTCCATATTTTTTCTACATTATGAAAAATGAAAAGATAGCAATAGTGTTACCTCATATAATTTAAATACTGTCTATCTACATTGAGAGGTCAGATGACAAAACAGTTGCAGAATAATATAGGAAATTAGGAGGGGAGAGTAGCTTAACTCTGTCTCTTGGTCAAATAATCACAGAGAGAGATTCTTTTATTATTTAATAGTGAACATCAGATTCTTTAGGGTCACTTAGGTGCACAAGCACTAACTTAAGTTTTACTTAAGACTTGTGCTATCTTCCACTCCATCTCTATCCATGTGAGTATTGACCATGGAGATTGCTGAGTTAAATGTGGCCTCTCTTGTCACCAACCCTTGCCTGCAGCTGCCTTTCCAACCAGGGAAGGTTTGTCAGACTATCCTGGTGAGACACCAGGGTCCACTGAGCTTTTTGTCATTTCCTTATTGATTCCCAACTGTCAGATTTTGTTAGTAACATTAAAAATAACCTTCCTCTCCCTTCCAGCTTCTAAAACTAGATAAATCATTAGTCATTTTCTCACTTACAACAAAATAGTTGATTAATGATCAAGAAATTTTAATTTAATAAACCCCATATATATCAGAGAAACAGCAATTTTCAAAGATTCCTTTTAATCGTCAAATTTTTTTGTTAAAGCTGTAGATGCTTGCAAATATCACACCATCCTGATGCCTAGTTTCCATGGCACTTCACAGTAAATCTAAGAGAAGGAAAAGATATTTAAGGAAGGAATTGCCTATTACTAGCTGGTGAGAAACAGATTTTATTGTCTGAATAAACAATATTTACCTATGGTAAACTGTATAAAACAATAGTGCTTAAGAGTTGTAAGCAGGTCTGGGTAAGACCTGCATTTCTACTCAGTATTGCTAATATCCCAGAAAACTGTGGGACCAGCTTAGGGAGCAGTTTTCCTGTCAAGCTATCAAGACATATTTCAGAGGAGTGAGGAGAGGGAGTGGAACTAAACTACACCTGAATAATGGCCATGATTGATGAAATGGCCAGCACCTAACTTAAGGTCAGATTCAGCTCTCAAGACACCACTTTAAGCTACTGTCAAAATTCTTGCTCTATCTCAGTTTTTGTCATGGTTCCACTCTGTGATTATGTGGAAAAATCAGTTTAGAGATTGTTTAAAGACTCTAGCCCAACTACTTGGAAAAAAACCTGAAGGAATTAATCTTTAGAAGGTAAACCAAAGAAATAAAAGTAGCCTGCTTGATACTGTTTGTTAAAAATATGATATCTCATATTTTTTGGACACAGTTACAATATTGGGGTTTACAACATTGCGTAGTAATCTTATAAGTTACTTTTCCACAGCAGTGGCAACACAATTTGTTCATTGCTTTCCTTTCTTTTCCTTTTTTTCCTTTTTTTTTTCCCCACCTGAGCAGGAAGGAAATGGGCAGAGAAAAGAAAAACCATTTCGATTTTTGTGAATGTTTGAGTTGTTGTAGAAGTAGACAAAGTTGTGCTAATTGCCAAGGAACAGCAATTTACCAATTAATCTGGAAATGATCCATTCCTAGGAAGGAACATTCCTCTTTACCTATAAATGCAGGGCTATCCACAACAAAGTAGGAATCCACTTTGCAGAAACATTCTAGAACATATTTACTTCTAGTTAGATAGAATTGCCATGCAGGGTAAGGTACCAGAGGGTCCCTGGAATACCTGTAATCACCTAAACTGCATTTTACAGAGGGCAACTGTATGGTGAACACAGAACCAAATTCCTTCTAGTGACAACTGTGTAAATTGGAACAGCTCTGGATGTAAACTGTTATAGCTGCGAACAAACTTGGTCCAAAAATCTTTTTGAAAGTGTAGACTCATAACTTTCACTGGCAATAATAGGCAGTATTGTTTCTGTAAGAGATTTCTGTAAGCAATTCCTTTACTGGGTTTGAGAGGAAAGAAGAGTAAGTTGAGGTAATTTCCTTACAGTTTTCAGATATCCTTCACTGGTGTGTTTCAGATAGATACTCTGTATATACTTTTAAATATATCTTGATGGGAATTGGAAACACTGTGTTTCTTTACTGTTTTACACTTCGGAGACCATATATCGCAGAGTTTTCCTCTAGGGTAATGTGTGATTTTTTTTTTCCCAGACTCCTTGAAGTTAGAAGAGTTCCCTGGAAGAACATAAATTTGCATAAATTTTCTTTGTGCTGCCATTTCTCTTCAAATGGATTTAGCTACCAGAGGGTGGAGGACAGTATAGGAAATGTTGTTAACCAGGTGTCAAGCCAGCATCTGAGCCTGGAATGACACATGACCTTGACTGCCATTTACCTTTTCTCCTCTCTTTAGCACTTAGGCAATTTTGATGGTAAGATAATGGAGTTGTGCCTCTCTCACTATATATAAATATAACACTTGTTACAATGAGGGCTGATTTCAGCTGAACTCTCCAGGTGTGAATATAATTCAGATTTATAACATGTGCATACCTGAATTTCCAGAAAATGTTCACTGCCCTACAGTAAAAGCTTTGCTTCCTTTTATGACAGAAGGTTCATTGATCCCAAAAGTTCCACAAATGTCAGTCATTAAAAATTCCATATTTGGATGAAATCTAACATTTTTCCTCTTCATAAGGTGGTATTGTAAAGAATCTAATCAGCCCTGACTGACATGCTGCTGCCGACTTAGAATAATTTATATATCCCTTGCAAGAATATTTATTTATACTTTCACTTACTGTGAGAATAATGTTCTCCAGAAGTTTTAATAAAACATAGTGTGCTTCCTTTAGAGGGAGATTGATCATATCTGGAATGAAAGTATACAGTCACACACCTATAAATAAAAAGAACATCTTCCCGTGTTCTTGATGCACTGAACTTTGAGCTATTCCTTGATAATGGTGTAGAATATATAAAAAAATTGTGGCAATACACCTGAAAAGCAAATGTACTGTCACCAGATGCCCTTGTAGACACATAGTTTTCTTACAGGAGGCAGGAGATACTAATACAAATATATATATACATACATGTATATATATATATATATATATATATATATATAAACACTTATAAGAGGCTTTTGAAATGCATGTTGTTGTAAGGAAAAATGCAGAGGTCTGCTATGATGATATAATCAAGTTCAGTGACCACTACAGCCTTTTCCAGTCTTTATTTTGCAGTTAATGTAAGTGAATGGTGTCATGAGAAAAGACTTTTGCAAGGCCTATGCAATAAAATGGAAATATGAATGTGCAGCTGAGCAGGGTGGTGTATGACAACTGCCACAGGAGTGAGTGATGGGGAAACAGAGAGCAGAGAGAAATGAATGGGCTTTTATAAGGGCTGACACTCTCAGAAAAGCTTTTAATTTGCCTAATGGTTGTTATTGCTGTCTGGCAGGTGTTGAAGATATCCTACACCAGCCGAGAACCCGCCCCAGGGGGAGGAAAATAAGCCAGAGGTGTCACTGATGAAAAGCCAACCATACTGTTGATTGAATCTTTTCAAATAATTTTTTTATACAGAGGTTTTATTGTTGGTATTTGGTTGGGGTTTTGTATTTTCTTTTAATCAAGATGCTCTTTAGATAGCTTAGATAAGGTGTTTTTTTCATAAAAACTACTTTTTGCTTTGTCCAAAATTAATAATATAGAGCATTAGTTCATCCGCAGTGATTTGGGGTTTTGTTTTTCACGTGATGAATGCTAGCATTTATCATATTTAGCTCCGGTTTAAATAGGCCTTTACCTATATATTTCTTTATCTATCTTTCTTGATCTAAAAGATGGCCTTTGACCCAGGTCTAACAAGAGGCTGCCTACCAGGAAAGAAACACTTATGCAAACAAAAGGCACCGATGGGGAGCACTTTGTTGCTTTCTGGCAAAAGTTGAGATACTAATTTGCAGGCTACATGCCAGCTTATGAAGAATTGGAATAGTAATTGTTTTTGGTTTTTTTTTTAGTGAAACAGCAACTGGAACTGACATCTTTCTGCACGGTAGCTTTAATCCTTCAGTATTATTACCTGAAAATGCAAAATAGGAGATATCACTTCAGTAAACTGGTGAACAATATCCAATTCAGATGGCTTTTTAATCCCCCAAAATATTCAGTATTATGTGCCTATATATATCTGCCTGTCCTCTAGGTACGCCTCTTTTTTGAAGTATGAGATTCTCATTTGGTTTGATTTTCCCTTCCAGGAAGGAGTGGTGGTTTCTTGATACTCCAGCATGTCAGCATGTCATTGTCACAGCCTCCCCTGTGAGACTTGGTTATCTGTGTGTGACCTGCCCCACCTGGCTGGCAGAGGGGACCAGGGTGACACCAACCAGGGGCTCCTCAGGCGTGAACGTGGGGATGCACTCGGAGCCACTCTTGGGTTCCTGAGCTGGCCATAACAGAAAACAGACAAACTTCACTGTTCCTGGGCATAAATCTATATTTACCTCACCCAATCTGCCCAGCTCCTGCTGGAATGTGTGGAAGGGTGTGTGGTGTCTGCGGCTGCTGCTTTCCTTTCCCATCATTGTTTGTATCATCAGAGCACCCAAGAATTTCTTCACACAGAGAGATATCTTTCCTTAGCTCTTTTTAAACCCAGAGTTTATCCCTGCTCATCTGGATTTACAGTCAAGGTCTGTACTCCTCTGCACCACTCCACTGGGCACAATGTGCTTTGTAATTCTGATTCCTTCTCTGTATCGATCCCCTCCCTTCAAAACTAATTTTTCTTTTAATGTATTTATTTTTTAATTTTTCTTTCTTTCTGGTAGTTAATGTGAACAAACATCATCATCCATCACCATTAGCAGTTTTTTCTTCAATTGAATTTAAACATGATCTCCAAAATGCCTCAGCTCTTGGGATAGGAGCAGCTGTTATTGTTCCCAAATTATAATTTTTCACATCCATCTGTTTCTTCACTTCCTGACTTTTCTTTTTCCATTTTTCCACAAAGGTGGCTTTGCCAATGGCCTTGTACACAGCTTGACATTGGTGGCAGCCTTTCCACTTACCTTAAGTAGCTTTTGTTCTGGATCCCAAAACAAGACAATGATGCCTCTTGAGAGGAATATTTCATGTGGAATCAGTAATTTTGTGTAGAAATTCTGGTGCAACTTGCTTAGCATTGTCAATTCTGAAAGACAAGAAAGGAATGTCTTTCTAGTTCTGAGCCTATGTATATACAGTCTTATGCTAAATGAATTCAATCCAGCATTCCTGTGTATGCAGTATAAGCTCATAATGAACTCTGAAAATAATTTAGGTACCTCTGTTTCTGAACAGCAATTACACTTGTAGCATGAATGTTGTTTCTGAGTCACAGTTTACTTTTGCATTTTCTCTCCCACTGCCTCATTTTTCTCTAGAATAAACCTTTCTGTTTCAAAATTAGACACATTTAGAGATTGTGCTTCATTAGCAGCTACTCTGAGTGTCTGTGTGTTACATCCACTTGGATGTGTAGCAATCATCTTGACTCCAGTACATGCTTACAAGGGAGCTCTTTGTTATGCTAGGAAGTTCTTAATGATGAAAACTTGTTTTAATACAACAATTTTTAGTATTAGTTAGCCTGAGACTTAGACTAGGGAGTCAGTGTCTTGGATATAGCTTTGAAATTCAAAATAATTACATGCAGGAAATTAGAGAAATATATGAAAATCAACCTTCTCTTATGACTTTTCGAGCAGTAGCTGAATAAGGATTAAGATATGGATTCCCTTATTCTGAGCTTCTCTTGAGGTAGCCTCTAAATTTTTCTGCTTCAAACTTGAGGTAAGCTCCCCTTTAGGTCTGTTATTTTTAAAAACTGATCTATTTTTCCGTAATGATTTCAAGTTTAGTGAAAAGTACCTGATTTCTTTGGCTTCTGTGGGTACACCCGAGAATGTTCCATCTAAGTAAATTTTAGACCTGCCAGTGTTGGCGAAAAAAAATAGAAATCTCTTATTATTTAGTGGGAAGGATCAACAGATATGTTTCACAATGCTTCATTTGTTTCAATGTTTCAGGGTTATAGTTTGCAGAATTATGTTATAAATGTAGACAGCAGTGAATACATTTTCTTGATTTGGAGCTCCAGTCTTAGGAGAAGGAAACAGATTTTTTTCTTGTTCAGCAAGAGCGGCGTAAATGAACCTCTGCCACAGTATATGGTCCAGTAAATAAGAGAGGCATCAGAAAGACGGAGTGGAGAAGAAAAGGAATATTTATCCCAGATGCAAAGAGGGAGGCTGGGTCAAATGTGAGGTCTTCCTTTTCACCGAAAACTGTGCCTTCAGAAACTCCTGTGTGTTGGTTGTGTTTCGTCTCAGTGCTTAGAGAATGGTACAAGGGGGAAGAGACCTTTGTGGTGTCCTACAAGGACATTGCAAACTTGTTAATTATGGTGCTTAAGCAAGGGAGGAACATAATTAATGGAAACAGGTACATTTGTGACATAAACAGCAAATACTGGCCAGCTTTCTTCCAAAAGGATTAACGTGACTTTCCCTGTATATTGGAGAGAGTTAAAGAAGGATGTTTTGGACTTCAGGCAGCTCTTAAAAAGCTGTTTTATTGCATAGTTAAAGTGACAGCAGGCCAGGGTAAGGGCATATAGAGCTTTGCCTTACAGCTGCTCAGCTACAGCATGTAGGCTTGGCCTCAAGCCTGAAGCCTTAGCTTGATACCTGAAGTTGATCACTGTTCAAATTACAGGACATTATATACTTTTCTGATTGCTGAGTAACTTAATACATGATAACTACATCAACACTACACACAGTACCTATACATTTGCTTATAACTACTATCACTACCATACAATAGTCATTATTTAGTCATGAAGGTAGGTTACAAATTAAGCTTGAAGTTAATTTTCTGTTTTCTAGAAGTGGTAAATTCCTGGATTTTTTGTTCTGTTTGCTATACTACATCTTATTTACCTGTGGTAACTTTCAATTTGGTAAAAACATGTTCTTTATTTATTTATGCTCTTCTTGAAATTTATTTACTTGGTAGGAAACATGCTTTCTGTTTGTAGTCAAATAGACCCTTGGTTCTAGTCACAAAACTCCTTTCAACCTTTGTCCCTTCAGTTTACTCAAGATCTCTGGTTTAGCAAAACTCCATATCAAAGCTTGTTTTCATCTCTATGTCATTCTCAGTTTCCACAATCAGAGATCTTCCTGCATATCTGTGAGACTTTCTTATCAGACTAAAATCCTCCCCAACACCTGTACACTGCATTTTTACTCAGAAATGGAAGTGATAGTTCTGCAGTGATTTGTCACGCGGATGTTTTTGACTGAACTTTAGCAAGAAGAGAAAATGTCTGAGGAGTTTGTATTCTCTGTATTTGTATGTCATAGGTAATGCTAGGAAGAAATGTATTTTAATGTTGGTTACTTTGATATTTGTAAAATGGAAATGCTTGAAAACAATTGCCCATTATTTTAAAGAAATATTTTGTAAGCATTTATAGTAAGAATGATTTTCATCAGATTCTGAACTATGGACCTTTAGGGAGAAGAAGGAAAGAGTAGAAAAAAGGATTAAAAATTTGGTTACAAACTATTTTTAGTGGAGTAATTTCTGATAGTTAAGGAAAGTAATTTAATTTCAAACTCAAGTCTCATCAATCAGAAAATCTGAGATGCTCATTATTCATGATGATTTTTTTCCTAGCAGCAGAGCCATTGTTTAACTCCCTAAACAGAGCCAGGAGTGTTATAAGTGTGCTACATCCTAAATTTTGTTAGAAAGTATCAGAGAAAATACTATTCCTGTCCCACTGAAAAAATCCTACTAGGAGTGACAGTAGTGCTGTGAACATTTGGGAGGTAAAAGCTTGGGGAAGTTAACTGAATTTGATGCTGTTATATCTTGCAATACAACTGAATCATATCTGGAGAATATCATCATCATCTTCTGGTAGGGAAGAATGTTGATATTCTTCTAATTTTCCCTTTTTTTCCTTTAGTCTACTGTCTGAAAGCTGCACAACTTGTCTGATTTATATCAGTCTGGACGTTTTGATGACATACTGAAACCTGATGACAAATTCCATATATTAGGTGACATGTTGAGTTGGAGATTTTATGGCTAAACACAAACAAACCAAAAATAATTTTCAGACTTTAACCTTATTTCCCTCTTAGATCCTGTGGAATGTGGCATAACTTGTTCTTGATTTCAATATGGAGTTATTTGGGTATTTAAAGGAAATAAATGTCCTACAAAATGAATCTTGCTACTTGTTTCACTGAAGTCAGCTGAGTTTGGGCACTGGTCAGAAGGCACAGTACACCATTTGTCATGGTGAGTGTGTGAACCTAGAGGAAATGGGGATGGAGGGAAATAAACATCCGTGGCTTCTTCTACATATGGTCAGGTGGCACTTTTATTAAGAAATATTCTAAAAATGTAAGGATGTTATTTGTGTGGATAACTTTTAGAAAGCTTTTCTGGAGGTCATGCTACCTTGTTCTTGTTTCCCAGCCATTTAGGAAGACTGGGGATTAATAAGGAGAATTATTTCCCAGAATTAGTCCTCGCAATCCCAGAACCATTTTTACAGAGCAATTTAAAACAAAGATGGCAATGCACAAAGCCAGATTATAACTTGTTAAATTAGCTGGTACTTAGAGCAGTGCAGCCATGGCAACCAGGAGTAGAGTGGACACCAGGCCCCTGAACCTGGGCAGGGTTTGTGGCCTGCACTGACTCTGGTGCTGCCATAGCAACACTCCCATCCGCAGCAAAAACAGAGGATTTAAAGCCAACATCAGCAAGCCTCCATAAATTATAACTTTGAATTTCATAATAGACACACTCTTAAAGGTAGTGGGTGTCCACAGCCAGGAGAAGGAGGCAGATCTTTCTAGCTGGCTGCAGCCTCCAGCAGATGTCTGTTCTTGTGATAAAGAAAGGGATCTGAGCTGGTGTAGGTGTGTGTGGAGGTGGTTTCGTCCAGACTAAACACACATTCTATTTTTGATGATGAACACTAGTTTTTGCTTAATGAAAAACACTGCTCAGATTGGTTGTTCTCCTTGAATAGATTGTACTGAATATACTGACTTGACAGCACTGTTTTGTGATGGGGTAGATATACCAGAAACCTTCAGGCCACAGTTCTGCCTTTGCAAACACAGGTGTTCATATATAGTTTGAAGAATGATAGGTTAAAATATAGTTTAAGGAAAGTAAGGAAGTTTGATTCTGTGAATAAAAATCCCAAGCCGTAAGACTGGCTTATATGTCCTGGAGTTCATGGAGCAACTCAATTTTATCTGAAACAGACCTGGATTTCTCAGTAACCTGCACAAAATCTCATAACCATTTCAAGAAAAAATTATGTGATTGACACAGAAAATAGCCACAAATGAGAAGATTTCATCATGTTGAGTTCACAGGTTATAGAAATTGAAACCTGAGGTTTTCTTAATCTCAGCTGGCATATTGATTTCATTCAGAAGGAGGTGGGGATGTGCCAAAGGCAGCCACCCCATTCCCCTTCTGTAGCCAGTGGTGTTGCCCTCTGGTCTAGCTGGGAGTGACTCTCGTGGCCTCTCAGCACTGACAGCTTGTTGGAGTTTGGAGTTTGTCACGATTTTCTTTTCCAGCCCCACTTCTACATCACAGTGTTCTCACCTTCTCTGCTAATGCATTTCTGGGGACATCCCAAAGTATTTAACACTCTGAATACAATCTAACCTTGAGTACCTTATGCTAAATTTTTTTCCACCATGCTCACTAAATTGCAAGTGCTTGAAGATTGGCCTTTATCATGAGGGTTCTAGGACAGAAAAATGTTTTATGATTAACATGTTTTGATTTTTAATTATTGAAGGAAAGATTAAAATAATAGAAGTTAACAAAAGTAGATCGCACCTGACAGTTGTTCATTATTAAAGTATGAATGACCGGCTAAGAAAGTAAGTAGCATTTAAAAAAATGTCATGTTCTCAGAAGTTAATTAAAATGCTGTTGAATTTAATTGAAGGGAAAAAGTAATATGAAACTCTGTGTTAAGAACTATTATGAAGTTTAGAGTAATATGTGATCCTGGAGGCCTGAGTGGCAAATTGACAATTAAAAACTAAAATAGAATAATTAGGTTTTTATTATGGCAAATATTATGGCAGAGTTTCAAATTATCATCTGCTACTCCCTGCCAAGGATACAAATGGTTAAGAAAAGTACCAAGGATTATTAAAGGATTGTTTTTCTGTCATCTTTCCTTTTTGTCCTGTGTAAACTGTTTATCTCCATGATTGCTCTTCTGCACATTTATTGTTACTTATTGCTCCAGCAGGGTCCTTGTGCTGCTTTTAACCCTGCTCCTCTGTACTGTGCAGTCTCCTCATTTGTAAAGAACACAATATGTGGAATCTTTTCCTTCACGCTGTTTTAGAAATGTTTTCAAACATGTTGAGTCTGTACATCACATAATTTTAAGTGGTGACAAGAACACACTGTTTTGTAGAGACTAAGGGAGAAAAATTAAACCTGTATGTTGTAGATGATCTCTGTTGTTTTGTAGAAGTGTAGTTTTAAAAATATTTCCACTTCTAGTCTTTATTCAGATATGCCCCATTACCATGTGAATATGTCTGGATTTCCTCAGTATATGGGGAATGAAAGTGTTTTAATACATATGTTTATGTATTTTTAATTTTTATTGCATTTGTTTATTTCTACAATATTGCTGCTCTCTTCTCATGTCAATTTGCATCAAACCACTACAAAATGGTTCCCAGTAACACCACACCATTGCTTCCTGTACAGATCTAGGA
Organism: Platysteira castanea; assembly: GCA_013397175.1. Lineage (NCBI taxonomy): Eukaryota > Metazoa > Chordata > Aves > Passeriformes > Platysteira > Platysteira castanea. The sequence continues at coordinate 187,136 of VYXC01000927.1, read as the reverse complement.
TTAGGAACTCTGAAAAATATGTTTATTTAAATTTTAAAAGATGACTCCCCTCAAATATATAGACTTTTTTAAAAAATTAAATGATTATATCACAAAAAGTCATGTTAATCCTTTTGGAAGAAAGTTGGCCAATATTTGCTGTTATGTCACAAATAACTGTTTCCATTAATTATGTTCCTCCCTTGCTTAAGCACCATAATGTATAAAATTTCTTTTCACCTCAAGTGTGTCACTGGGTGTTACTCCTAGGATCTTCAGTCCAGGGGGAACAGTTCACTTTCAGTATGGTCTGCTTAAAATAAGTTGCTGTCAATTGAAAAGAGAAATTTGTTTGCAAGTGGTTCAGTTGCAATATTTTCACACCTGACTTTCAGCATAATTAGATAGAATTATGGATCTGTGAATCTTTTATAGCTGGAGCTAGTAAAAGTCAGCCAAACTAACAGTAGGATTTAATATGATTATTTAAAATAGAAATTGTGACCACACCAGTGACCTGTGGTGCTTACAGGATGTATGTTGTAATCCATATAAAAATCAGCCGTGGGGATGTTTAAACTGCACACTGAATTTGCCTTAATGGGTGTCCAAGGAACTTTTAAAAATAGCTGGTTTGAAACAAGAAATTTCTCTCTTGACTTTTGTGTATTATTTTCCTTGTTGATGGAATCCATTATCTGGTCAAATTCTCGAGTGGGTCAGTGCTCCAACAGAAACTTGGAAGAAACTGAATTCTGCCAGGAACAAGGTAATGAGTTATGATGGTGGGAGTAGTTTTTTGCCAAAGACTTTACTGCTATTACAATAAAATATATTTATCTATGAAGCAGCACCAGAAGTAATAGAAATGAAACCAGAATTTTATGCAAGCTTACAAGGCATGGACTTTTCCCAGATGACACTAAGATTTGTCCCCAGCCTGCGTTGAGACGAAATACGTAGTTAGCACTTGAGGTTCAAATTTTAGAATCTTCATTTTAGTACAAGATCAAATATTTATTTTTATAAGTGTTTGTACTCTCTGTATTTAGTGCCTTCTCAGATTTAATCAGCTAAACCATAAGACAGGTGTACAAAATCCGTGTTACTTTGTCATGCCTTTGCTGCAGACAATTGCAAGATAATTGTTACAAACAAAAACAAGGTTTGGTTTTTGCCAATGCAATTGCAACTCAATCTTGTGACTAACATCAAAGATTAATATTAGGGTCAGTCTATATCTTTTTTCCCCTCTTTTCCTGTAATCTTCTCATGTTATTTTTTAATGTGGTTCTGCTCAAGTCAATTCAATTTCTCACCAGAAAAAATGCATGAAGCAATACTAAGTTACTTTCGATCTACTGAAACATAAACAGGAAAACTCAATTTTCAACTCAGATTTTTCAATCAGAAATACATGAGAAGAACAATAAATGAATTTTAAAACATGTTTATTTACAGAACTGTAATAAAATATACATCAAAAAGAAAAGAAGTGCCCAGTTACCATTTTTTTTTTTTGCCAAGCATGTACAGGCAGGGTGTGTTGTGTCCGTGGCTCAAGAGAAGGGTTGAAATGCACATTGAGAAAACAAAAAATCTAAGAGGCAGATACAGGGAAGCCACATGGGGCTCTCCTTGCCTTCTCTTGTACATGACAGTATGTTCTTTATTACTGCCTTTGAATGCATCCTCTGAATGATCTCCTTTGGTACAGTGTTGCCTGAAAAATTGCCTTACCCTGACTGTAAAATTATGAGGAGATTTGAGATAAGAAGTTGATTGTAGGGGTAGGGTAAACATCTTCCTGCAGGCACTTTAATCTGTGTTCTACCACACCTGCAAACTCTCTTTCTCTTGCTAGAATGTGCCTTTTTCACTCACTGAGAAATGAAACATGGCTGAAAATCAGTAGCAGCCTCCAAAAAGGGCTTTGCCCTGCCAGTGAGTGGTCTGGGTTACTTTCTAACCCTGGTCCTTTATGGATTTCAGCGGGCAATAGGTGACACTCTTAAGTTGCAGGAGGTGCAATTCAGTTTTCTTCTTTGTATTGGCTGTACACTGTGATCCTGCTCATCTGCAGAGAGACAAGTTCTGAAGTTTCACCCCAATTGTTTGGGGTTTTTTTTTCTGTATGAATTTTTAGGCCATTGGCTCATCTTATTAGGGAGAAATAAAGTATTTCTTTTTTCCTTTATCTTTTTTTGGTGGGGAGTTGTTTTTTCTAACTAGAAGGTCTTGTTACTCATCCAGATACCCTGTAATGAAAAGAAATTATATCTTCTCAGTGCAAGACGTATAAACACCCTGTGCTTAGCAAATATTGTCTTCTGCCAGATCTGCCAGCAAGTTAACTTCAACTTCTAGTGTGGTCTTCTTGCTGAAGTCAAGCTGCTTTTAAGAAATAGCTTCTACCCCTCCCTTTCACCAGAAAGAGTGGCAGCACACTCTTAATCCTTTCTTAGCTTTTACAGGTTTTGCACAGTCTGAGTTAATTCATTCTCAATTTTCAAACTCCCAGAGTAAGTCATGAACGTTTATCATGAAGATGATGGTTCTGCTGAGGAAATAGGGGCAGAATTATTAGTGTACCATGTTATTGATCTGTTTGGTCTGTGCAAATTGCCAACTAAATAGGAGCTGTAAACAGTCATGCACTGATGTGGATTCATTTCCACTGATTTAATACTGTACTTTGTCCAAAATATTTGTTTATCAGAGGTTTCATATGAAAGCTTCCTGGGAGGTTAAAAGCTAAAAATGGCAGCAAAAATGCCATAATAAGGGTGAATGGTTTCTCCTTCATATTTCTCTACAAAAAATGTTACTGACAACCTAAGAAAGTCTATTGCAAAGCAAAGTGTCTAAGAGATTGTGGCCAGCCACAAAGGTTAATGTCCAAGTTAAATAGTTGCTGAAAAGAGAAAAGTAGAGCAACTTAATGGATTGGAAATTGGTTGTAGGGGAAAAGAAAAAGTAATCTTAAATGCAGCCTTGGAGAGAACTTGGTATTATGTGTTCAGTGAAAACCTCGTTTCAGCAAAGTAGGTATGTGCTTGGAGAGTTCAGCTTAGAACAGATAAAGGTGCACAGAAGGCATTGGAAAACATTTATGTGGTTGAGTGTATATTTTTATTCAGAAGATGTTGCAAAGCCCAGATAAATATATTCAGAGGGGAGCTTCCAGAGAAACTGCTTCACAGTTATGAGACTGGGAACTGCCGTGATTCACAGAGTTCTTGGGGGAGGTGTACAGACACATGCAGTTTCATAACATTTACGCTTGGAATTGATAAGGAAAAATCCTATTAATGTACAGAGTCAGAGTAATCCTATTAATTATATAAACACTAATCCAATTAGTTTCAAAGTCCTCAAGACATTCCACCAACATTTTCACCAACCTCCACGGCATTGCCATGAGAGACCACTGATGCTCCATTTTTGCTTCCCAAGGGTGAGAAAATTAGTACCATTAAAACAGTGTTCTAAATGTTATAACCCACAAAACTTAAATGTTTGTTTTAGTGTGGTCCATTCCCATTAGTTTATTATCCATCCTGACCTGTTTTGTCTCGTTAGTCTACATGCTACAGTGTTAATAACTCAGCAGATACCATCACAACCTACAGGTTCTGATTCGTCAAATTCTTTCCAATCTTAATTTCCTTCAGACTTAACAAGAATTAGACAGATAGTAATTACTAGGATTGCATGACACCACTTCTAATTGAGTTTGCTGATCAAAGGCACAGTAGTGGAGAAAGGGGAGGGGGAAAAGTAGGATTGGTCCTCTGAGCTGACTTCTATTGCCAGATCCTGCAGCCACTTATTAAGGTGGAGAGCAGGAACAAACCTCACACGTGTAACTTTTTGATATTGAGACTTTTGGAGCTTTAGAGTGCAAATGGATATAATCTTGCTGGGGTGCATCAGTGATTCATTACAGAGTCGTGTAGGTGTTTTCATGTGACTCAGAACATGTGTGTTCATCTGTCAGCAACTGAATTTTCAACTGGTTTCTTTTGCAGACTACGTCATGTAGTGGAAACACTTCTTGCTCTCCAGCATGCCAGGAACTTGTGGGTGGCTCTTGTGTTTGATGTGACTAATGGCATTCTGATCTTCCCTCTATGACAAGTCCATATGAATATTTTTCTGCTTTCTGATGCTCTGTTTAATTTTGAGATGGTTTGTCTGAAATCAAGTTCTGAAATTACCTTAAGAGGAAGGTGGTAACTGCTTTGTTGCATGATAGAGCAGAGCACATTTTCTCTAATGATTCTCAGTTTTTCTCAAATTAAGGGATGTATTTAACTAATGGTTCACGTTCCAAGGTTGCTGTTGCTTGTTTGGCCATCTCTGTTCCTTCTTGTATGAACTATAACAGTTGAAACTATTATTTATGTGCCTTTCTCAGGAGCTGCTTCCTCAGGGTGACTCCTCTGTGAGTGACCTGTGACAGTGTCTGAGAACTGGGTCATTTTCTGACAAGTTGAACACATCCTGTGAGCGTAGATATTCCTCCCTGTACAAGTGGCTTCACTCTGCTGTTTCCAAACACTGTGATATCTCCCATTGCACTCTCTTTGAGGTTATTATTTATGCTTTAATAGTCACTGGTACTCCTGAGCCCTGCAAGAAATGTTTTAACTCCTGTACCTTTAATCTCAATTGCTTTGATACAGGTATCTTTTATAGTGTCAATGACTTAGAGAAGTTTGTAGCTGCCCAATGTCAATTTAACAGGTTTTTTTCCCTTGTCTCTTTCTCCTTGGATGGGCACATAATGTAAAAACAACTCATAGGGTAAAAATTTTAGTTCTTGGCCTCGTATATCAGTATACAAATGAAGTCAAGCAGATGTTTACATTAACATTTAATTGAATTTATAACAGGCTACCACATGTTACATACATTAGTAATAAGCATTAACCAAAATAAAAGAAAACATTATGCATGTGCTCTAAGTAGCAGCATGACATGAGAAACAGATCCCTCAGCTCTTGAAAGTGTTGCTGTTGATGGGACAAGAGGTGCAAACCAGCTGTACTTGTTCATGCTTGTTTTTTCTTACTTTTCCCAATAGAAAGGGGATTTGGCCTGTCAAAGTCATCTTCAAGGCCTTCTTGAGCCCATTGTAGGGAAACTGAAGCCTTGGCAAAATGAAGAATAATCACAATGAGTCTCAGTGTATTTTGGAGAACTTTGAAGGCTGGGCTGAATCTGAAGCTTTCTGAAGTTAACAGGAAATTTTCTGTTGGCATCACAGGGTTGTGGATGTCACAAAATATCTTCTGTCATTCAGGAGGCCCACAGACTACCTTGAGGGAGGATCCCATGGTGATAACAGCAATAGGGAGAGCTGATTTTAGTGTTATCTTTCAGAGTGCTGCGGGTGGTTTCCAGGCCCTGATTTCCATCTTAGCTCTGTTTCCACTACATCCCATCTAAAATTCCTGCTTGTATGAAACAACTCCTCGTCTAGTGACTCATTTTTATTTACCTATTTCACTATACTCAATAATTGCCAGCACATGTCTATAAGGTGGTGCTAAGCTTTTCTTGTTTTCCTTTTCTATGTTGGAATTCTGTCTGTATACTCACTGACTCTATATACTTCTGGCTTAAATAAACTTTAGGTTTAGCTTTTAGTAGCTCAAGGCAATTGGTATATCTAATATCCCAAGGTTTGTTCAATATCAATTCAAATTCTACATTTTCCACTTCTGCTGTGTAGGTTCTCGAAAGTAGGACTGTTTTCAAATAAGATTGTGAAGGACTGTAACCAAATCCTAATGTCAGTCCATGAAATACAGGTATAAATGAAAATGTCAGAACCCTGCAACTTCCTGTCTGTACTTATTAAAGTCCTGGATGCTCACAGTGCTCTCAGGATGGTATCTGTCTTGTTATTTAAAGTAACAAAGCTATCATATCAATAGCAGCAGTGTTCTTATTTTAGATAATATATTAATTTACCTTTATTAGCATGTTCATTTCTGTGAATTGTCAGTAGGAAGTTTCCTCCTCATCACTTCTGAAAACTGAAAATGAATTTTAGTGATTCAGGTAGTATGAAGGCAAAGAGCACCTGGTAATTAGAAAATTGCTAGAATTACTGGGCTGTCCACAACAGCCATAAGACCCATTTACCAGAATTATAACAGTTGATGGGGAAGCTCTCAGCAATACTTCATGCTTTTGTCAGCTGAGCATTATCTATCTACAGGAAGAAATAAATACCTCTCATGTTGGTAGCAAACCTTAACAAGAAATAAGTGGGGTGGTGGTGTTTTACAATGGATGTAACTCTAGGAACTGTGAATTGCTCTTTTATCTCAGAGAATTGTTAAATCTCATATTTCAATATTGCATGCTGAGCACCAAACCTGTAATCAGGCATGCTGGAAATGGATGAAAATTTTCACCCCATTGTAATTATTTATGTGATCCAGTCGTTTGGTTTTCTTCCTGTATTTTGTTTATGTTTATGCCAGAACTGCCAAATTCACAAGTGTACTAAAGAAATCTTTGCCATAACTCTGAAATAACAAGATGTATTATTTAGGAGAAATGTAAATAATTCACTACCAGCAAGTTTAAAACACATAACCTTTAACATCAGCTACCCTCACCAGTATCTCATGGGTACCATGATCATTGATGTCTGACTGTTCAGTTTCACAACATCTTTTTGGGACTGAGAAACTTAAGCACTCCATGAATATTTTACAGTCTGTCATATACTTTTGCAATTATGAAGAATTCTATAAAATAGAATCTCAAAATCAAATATTTTGTTTCATGTCTGTTTGATAATAATTTTTAAAATATGCTTTCCTGTTTATTTACCATATTTGCTGTTCTCCAAATCAAAGTATGCAATGTCCACATGAGACTTCTTAATTTTTTCATTTATATTTTACATGATAATTTGTTTTTCAATTTTTTCCAATACATTCTCTACTTACCATAAAACAATTTTTTTCCTTTGATAATTGAATATAATATTTTCTTTATATATATATTTAATAAACATAAAACTCATTGTAACTGGAGAGGTCTGTGAAACTCAAAGTATTTATTTCTGTTTCCATTTTAAGCTATGTAGAATATATTTTAATTTGTTTGTTTGCAACCTATATAATGATTCCCCGTATATCCTATTACTTTGGCCAACCATATATAATTTTTGTGGGGTTCTTGCATAAAAGTATGTAAGATCTTTGAGAAGTCTTGCTTCATCAAATTCTGCTGAAGAACAAATATTTTATTTTTATGTTGCCTAAATTTTAAAAAAACATTAGAGCTGCTGATTTACTTGTGATCCTCTGATATATTGCAAAAAAAACAAGACGTAATGAAAATCTTCAAAGTGAGTCTTCATTCTACAAAGCACAAGTTTTAGAAGTGAAAGGGAGTATATTAATAAGTTTGCAGATAAAATTGCAAAGACACTGAAGATGCAACACAGCTAATCTTGTTTATTCAATTAATAGAAATCTGAATATGAAACATATTCTAAGACTTAGAAAATGAACATTTTATGGTCTTTGAATTGGGCATCTGGAGAAATTATACTGTATAATGAGATACTTTGGGTAATTTTCTGGTTCTTGGTCTTACACTATACAACTGTTTGCTTAATAATCATACATAGATACAATGCAATCATATTGCTTATCTTTTCCTAGAGATGAAGTAACTCAGCTGCATTTTTCTGACTTCCAATTATGCCACTGATATTGAAAGTTAGATATGAGAGCTGATGGCTGGAAAAAGTACCTCTGCAACAGCAGTAGAAAAAACAGTAGGAAATATTAAATTACTTACATTTTTCAATCCTGCAGTGCCCACTAAGCTTCTTATTTTTAATTAAAAAAGATAAATCTGCATCATTATATTCAACTATTTGTCTTTTCAAGCAAAACAAATAAAATAGTTGCAGCTACTAATTTATATAATTAATTAAAGACTGAAAATAACTAGCAGTCTCAAAGAATGAAGTAAGTTACTAAGCATGAAATGATAGGAGTCAGGAAAAAAGTTCTGATGTTTGTATTAGAAAGAAGATTTAATGGGTGTAAAAGGGAACTAAAGTGAAAAGTGGTCCCCATATGTAGCAACTTTGGTGAATTCAGGAGAGTTTAGGAAATAGAACTGCTGAATCAGTAAAAGCAATTTGTTACAGTTCATTTTATTGATTCATCCCGAAGGTTTTTCTTTCTGCTGATAATTTGGTTTGAGGTAATTCCTCCTTACTCGCTATCAGAAGAGGCAGTTTGAGGTTCTAGGAACTCCCTTTCTCTGCTGATGCAGACGCCTTGACTCACCACCAAGAGCACAGCAGCTGCCAGCTCTTTCTTGTCATCCTGCCAACTGTTCGTTCCTGGGTGAGGAGGAAAAGGGAACACTGTTCCTGGAATTCCCATTTTTTCCCTTTTCTGCAGTGGAAAAACGTCACGGAATTTTGATGGGTCTGAAAGAAGAGGTTTGATCTTCATTCACGGGTGAAAAATGAGCTGAGAGACTGCACACAGTGTAGCATCTGCCAAAGTAGCTGGGCAAATTTACCTGGCCTAGAACATTTCAGAGCTCTCCCCTGGGAGCTGTCTGAGGTGTACAAGGAGATGGTTATGTTATGCTGTGTGTGACATTATGTAGGGGACTAAGAAAGCAAAACTTCCTTTAGAAATGCAATAATAGGATGATTCTAGGACATATTGCAGACAGAAACAGACATGCACCCAGTGGAAAGAGAAAGAGAATCATTTTATTGCAATAGTTGATTTAATTTTCTAGTAAATTGAAATTACCAAAAAACACCCCCAAAACAGTGAGAAACAAACCACTTAAAACTAAAATAAAAACAACCACCAGACTACAAGGGAGCGAATTATAGGCTCCCTTAAGACCTAGAAACTGTCATGTTTCACTGATGTGAAAGGGACAGGTTTGCTTGAAAGATTGATGCCATGTTCCCATTCCACCTGAGTTCCTATTGCACAAAGCAGCTGTGCTCCTTCACCCAGGAGACTTCCCTGAATTGGTCTTTCCCCTGAAAAAAGCTGCCAGAGTCAATCTTGTCAAGGAAATTACATACATATTTTTAATATAATTTAGAAGCAAGTTTGTCCTGTATAATAGACACATGATATTTCCTTCAAACACTTAGCAGGGTTACTTTAACTAATATATGAAATAAAAGAATCAAAACCAATCTGAAATTTTCAAGTTGAATGTTGGAGTTGTGTTTGTCCAGACCAAATGCTTGGGTTAAAATTACTGTGAAGTACTCATTTTCTATTGCACATCTCTGTGCTGCTTTCAAAGCAATTTTAAATGTTTTATACTTATTACAAAATGCTGATCTTCTATTTCATTATAGATCCATTAATCCAGCATGTTTAATGATTTGACAATAGAGAGGTAATCTATTGCTTTCAGTGCTGAGCCAGTGATTTTTAAGAAGTGTAGAAGGCTTTGCTAAGTGGCCACTGAGTCTGTGTGTGTTCACATCTGCATTTGCTGTGCAATTTCACAGTGCATTAGCTGCATTCCTCAGGTATGCCATGCACCCGTCCACACACTGCATGCTCAGTCTGCGTTGGCACTGAAGGCTAAACTCGAGACTTGTGGAATTTATCACCATGTGTGGAATCAGTGCATTTCAGTAAAAGGGTTTAAAATTCCATTTTTGATCATAGGGTTCAGTACTAAAAGGAAAAGTAGATCTCGAAGAAGCTCATGTGACTCTGTATTGTCTGTTGTCTGAGCAGAGTGGACAGGCAGAAGTGTCTAAAATCCCTTGTTTTAAATCGGGTATATTTAGGGCTTATCCTGTCTATGGCAGCAATGGACAGCAATAACCTATTTCCCAAGGTGTTACATGTAATAAAGATATTTTATAGATTTCTCTTGGCAGTGCATTGTTCAGGTCAGTCCATTGCACTGGTACCCTGGATTAAACATGCCATGACCATAGAAAATAGCTCTGGTGGTGTTGAAATACCACAAATTTTAATTATCAGGGAAAGTCCAATAACAATTTTTCTTGCATTGGTGAAATCTGACTTGGTGGAGTTTTCTGGTGTGAATCAGTGATGGAGAGAAGTTTTGCATTATCAGTGTATTTCACCTCGGAAGGGATTGATATTCCAGCCCTGCTTTATTACACTCTCATATTTATAACACCTATGATATAGTTTCTATTTGTGTTGTTATGTATGCGTGGTTGTCAGAATGATGCGAACTATTTTCTTGATTCTGAAACTACAGCTTGTAAACAAGCCAGATATTTTAATAACTCTTATTATTAAATACATAATGAAGCTACACCATTATGCAATATAAAACTAATTTCATATGTCTTTTAAAAATTACATGGTAATGTTTCATGATGTATGGCACAGGAATTTCTTTATTCTAATTTATTTCTGATGGCTGCTTCATTCCCAATACTTTTCTCATAATAAGTGGAACAATCATATTAGAAATTTACTTCCTGTAGCTGGAGTAAAGAATTGTTAGAGTTTACTATGCAGTTAGGCCATTTTTTTTTAATTATTAAAATTGTTATCTAGATGTGCTCACTATTTTCTGGCTTGGCAATTATTAGCCTTAGTGCAGATATACTGATGGTCCATAACAATAATTTTTTGCTTTCAAAAAATAGATCTGTACAGCTGAACAGTAGTTTTGATGAGTTTCTTGCCCTCGTGCAAAAACAAAGCCAAGCAAGCCCGGGATGATGGATTAGCTTATAGTCTCCTTATCTGCAAAGGAAGGATTTTGTAAATCCCTCACAGAGCACTATTTTATGAGCTCTGCTGTCCCAAGCCCAGCACTGGACTTTAGGGATCCCGTACCAGAGTTCCTGGGTGTGGAGTTCTGTGGCTGCGGGTCACTGAGGACCCAGTGCTGCCCATCCAGGGGAGCCCAGCTCAGCAGAGCCCAGCTCAGCAGAGCTCCGTGCCAGGGCTGGGGCTGGGAGCACAGTGCCTGAGCCCCACGACCCTCCCCTGCTTCTGCAGCAGCAGGGCTTGGTGCTGCTGGGAAAACTGGCACTGCTGGCTGTGGAGGAGGGATGGAACTCCAGGAGAAGGATAATCCCAAGTGTCACTGAGGCTGCTGGCAGCACATTCCCAACAGCATCCCAGGGAAACTGAGGAGCAGCACTGGGGTTGCTCTGATGAGGCCACATGCAGAAGGTGAGACAGACACAGATGCCCTCGCTGGGACATTGGGCAGATATGGACACAGGAGTCCAAAAAAAAACTGGAGAAGCTTCTTGCACTCTCCCCCTGCTGTGGGCACAAGGCTGGGCAAGGTTGTGACTAAGGCATTTAAAGTGCATTTCCCTGAAGTTTAACGTGTTAGGAGGGCATTGTTACACCACCTCAGTGTGAGATTCATCTTCCCCCCGAGGTCAGCCAGCTTCCCAAAACCCTGCTCACTTTCAGACAGAACTTTCTGGAGTTTGTGGCCATAACAAGTGCAAGGCACACATTAAATTTGCCAGCTTCCCTTTCCTTCCACTCTCCCTTCTTGTGACCAAAACAACACTACATCTTGGCATCATTATCTCCCACAAACTGGGTTTTATTTCACTGTTTCTACTTGGTCTGATTTTGGCTGAATATCACAGTTCAGTTCACTGCATTTTTTGAGTAGTCTGATAACTACTTTCCAAGGATTTATTGTCTTTCCAAAGTGAAAAACTGTTCATTTGATCATGACACTCGAGATGGTGAAAATTTCTGGATTCACCACTGTTTGTACCAGCTGAAGCTATGACTCAGTACTTGTACTTTTAAATGCTATTTAGAAATACAGCTTATTTATAGCACTGACACAATGTCCATAAAGGATAATTATCAAAATGTCTTCTTTTATCCTTCAGCTATATTACTGATATGAACTGTGTGGAAAATATTACCATTTTAAATCATATTTTACATAGAGAGTTATCTGATTGCCACCAAAAGGCTTTGCAGCATTTTTTAATTTAGCCTTATGTATTTTTAACATGGCAGCTGGAGCACAGCATGCACATGACACATTAATAGAGGAGACTACGAGTCAGTTCTGTCTGTTCTTGCAAAGAAAAAAGCAAGAAATAAGTGAATATGTTTAAATTGCATGTTCTGGATAAAAGCAACAGACACTGCCTGGCAAATTGGGGCAGTGTGAAGAGATTATTTCATTATTCCATCTCTGATTTGTTTTTCAGGGGCTAGCTGACTTTTTGTTTGTTTTCAATTAAACTGCTGTAGTGTACGCTGAGAGATCTATCATTTATCAAACAAAAAGTTGGGCTTGAAATGCAACCTCCCTGTAAACTCCATTTTCAGTGGCTCCTCACTTTGCAAACAAGAAGTCCTTTTGACTTGAAATGCTCTGGGTTTGATCATAACATTTTGGTGCTTGTTTGTTTCAGCAAATCTGGGTCTTATTCAGCCTGCTTGAAGGTAGTGTTTGAAAACAAGCATGCACTAACTGATTAAGAACAGGAACGTAAATGTTTTATTTTTTTATTCTTTTATCCTGGAAAGAAAAAGGAAAGAAACAATGTAGAGAGATCACTATTTTTAGAGGAAATAAGCTCACTAGCTTTAAAATAATATGTATGCAGTTCTTCCACTCTCTCATGATACTCTCAGTGGGATTTTTCTGGTAGGCTTCTTTTTTCAAACTGAATTTTAAAATGTATAGGGTTTATAGGTGATGTGGTACATGGTATAAGTTTTTTGCAGCTACTTTGATGAATAGGGTGGATCCAAAATGAGCCCTTAAAATTCAGCTTCATCAAAGATCATTGAACTTCAAAGAAGTGTTAAAGGCAATACTAAAACCAGTATAAAACTATGGGAAAAATAACTAAAATAGCTTCTCACTGTTCTTCTCTTTTTAAAGAGAAAAAAGAATCCTATTGGAAAATGCAAACAAAAATCTTGGTCAACAAAGAATTTAAATTTGGGGAATATAGGGTATAGTTTAATAAATATATTTCAATTCTTGTCTAAATTTATCGTCAATGTTCCTCTTAATTTTTAGTATAGTAAAGAATGTAAACAGTGATTTGCAGAAACCTTTTATTCAAGAAGTGGTTATAAGTCTGAGAATCACAAATAATTCCTTGATTTGTGATTTCCTCACAAACTCACTCCTTTTCTAGCATGTTGCAATTACCCATTCTTCACTTGTTTGGCCTGTGTTAGTCTGGTCTTGGGCAGCTGAGTCTGTTTAACTCCCTGCAGGGGACCTGCATTATATTCCTGGCTTGACACTAACAAACTGGCCAGCTTGACAAGTTTTTCTTTTTACTAGAAATAATGAACCTAAACTGTTTTTTGTAAAGTGCCTTTGAAAATTCGCATATGAAAAAAAATGTTATATAGCATTAGGTGTGATTTATTTTAATAGGGTTCCTCTGCAGGACTGTGGTAAATCAGGGAAAGTCTGATTAAATGGGTCTGTAGCATGACATCCTCTTTTCTTGAGCAAGCCAACCTCCCAAAATGTAAATACATTAAATGTCACTCTCATTAAATACACATCATGGAACTGCTAAGGAGGATTAAGGAAGAGCAATAATCTTCATCTTACTCTGAATAACTGCTAATGGTCAATGTGACCTGGAATCAAATTTTTATTGAAGAAGGTAAGTAAAGAGAAAATTTTCCCTTTATGAGCTCAAGTTGCCTGCCTTAAAGTTAATGACCTCTGAATCAACACTGGACGGTTTAGCACATAAGCAATTCGGGCTGAGATGGGATTCTTTAAACACCTATTGGCATTCTGGAGCTGTTTACGTTCTGACCTTTCATGACAGAATGAGTTCAGCCAGCGCACAAGAGAATGTCAGAATCTGCTGCAGAAACTGACTGCAATTATGAGACTAGAAAAGGAAACAAAGGCCTTAGGCAATATTTTTAGATTACAGAGTGGTGGGCAGATTATGGATACAGCACTTAATTGTGAGGTGACATGCATTTTAAAAGGTCATACCTGCCTGAGCTGGGCGTGGTTTGGTTTGCAGCCGTGGCAGACTCTCCTTCTGAAGTGGTTTCCATTTGTGATGGCAGGCATTGCCTCTGTAATACTCCTGGAATATGGAGATATGAAAAATAATATTTCTGGAGGTTGGATTGCTGTTTTGCAGACTTGATGAGGTGTTAAATAGGGTCCATAAAATTATGATAATTTCCGGTCTGATTTCTTTACTGACTCTATGTGAAGATTTTAAATTTGATCGTCAGGTGGTGACAGTTGTTTGTTAATGTAAACTCACTCAAGCTGAATCACCTTGTTTACACTTTGCAACATGGCATTTTATATAGATATTGCCATAGCTTCTGGTGTACTTGTACTTCTACTAATAGAAGGAGTTTCTTCAAAAAATGAAATGAGGTTATGTTGACAACAATTGCTCAAATATACAGATTCTCTGTTTGTTTTCCCTTCTCCATACTGGCCCATCTGCAAGTCCTGGAGAAACTCAGTGAATGTGAATCAGGGTTTTTCATTGCCCTGTTTCAAAGAGGGTGATGCAGCCACTTTGCTTGTCAATTGTTGTTCTTAGGAAATCAGAAAACCAGTTGAATGTTCTCGAACTTCACTGTCTCTTTTATTTGATTTGTGATCTGAGGGAAAAAACGCCTTATAAGAACTGTAAGAAATGTATCAGATGAATGTTGTGTCCTTCACAATTTTTCAAGTGCTTTTGATCTTGGTGGTGGTTTAGCAATGTGGTAGAAAATGATGGGACTCTGACAGCAATTATTTAGGAATTTTTGTATCTGGCATTGAGAAATGCATCCTCTTTGATTTACCTGATACTTGTACAGTGGATTTGATTAGAGGCTAAATTGTTTCTCTGCCAAGTCTGGGTATTCTAGGACAGCTGGGGTTACTCCTGACTGCGAGCTGCCCTGAAGGACCAGTCCATCATATATTCAGTTGCAGTGCCACAGAAGTTAAATTTAGCAGAATTTTTCACTGTAATAACTTGGACATGCGGAAAGGATCTTGCAAGAACAAGATTCAAATACACAAAAATGATCCCTCATTTCCTTAACTTGCATCAAGTATATTTTACACAGTATCCCTCAAGGATTTGAAAGGCAGGCCATGGCACAGCATCTTCAGTTTCCAGACAGAACTGTCAACTTCAGCAGTCATTTCACTCTCATGACTGCAAACTTCTTCAAACAGGCTGTAGGCATATGCAGGCTTTTATACTCTTTGAATTTTTAAACAACATTGATTTAATATAATCAGCTAAAACAAATCCACAGTG
The DNA here is from genome assembly GCA_013397175.1 of Platysteira castanea. Classification (NCBI taxonomy): domain Eukaryota; kingdom Metazoa; phylum Chordata; class Aves; order Passeriformes; genus Platysteira; species Platysteira castanea. Next base: position 171,853 of record VYXC01000927.1, on the reverse strand, counting down.
CTACCCTAGTGATATGAATAATACCTGATTTTCAAAAATAGAATATGTTCAGAATAGCTGAAATATTTTATGTTTCTGATGGGCTTTGAATGATGTTATATTTATAGAACTAATCCCTGAAAAAGTTAGGCTTCTGAATTTTTTTCCTTTTTTTCCCTTAATAATTTCTATTTCAGATTAAGAAGTCTCTGCAGGCAAGGTACTTCTGGAAGATTATTTCACTGCTTAGGTGGCTGTGTGCACTTGACCTTCAGTCCCATGTGACACATACCTGAAGAATAGATTAATCCTCTGAAAATGCATTATTTGTTGTGCCTAATGCTTTGAATATCACCTGCCTTCCTGCTTTTCACATCTTAAGAACTGCATTTAACTCTTATTTTGCAGAAGGACAATGTAGTCACAATGCCTACAGGAATTATTGTTTGATTCAGCAAATAGTAGGATAGTCATTTTATGGCAAACAGAATGGACGTAGGATAAGGCAAGGAACCAAGTTCTCAAGGTCAGAAGGAGAATCTCCTCTTCTGCTGCTTTATGGTGCCAGAGGAACTGAAAGCACCTGAAGGCAGCTCCCTTCCCTGCCCCTCTAATTTTGTGCAGATCAGTCTGCCTCCTTGGGAAAGAGCTTCAAGTGCGTGTTCAGCCACAATGGGAAATTATGGAGCAATTTTTGGGTTGGGAAGCAAATGGCAGTGGAGATTTTCTACCTAGAAAGTTTGCATAGCAGATTTTTATTCCCAAAGTTATTTTGTCTGCCTCAGAATGACCCAAGTGCTGCATCAAGCCAGCTCAGGGGAGAGTAGATGTCTCAGTTAAAGCCGAATTTCAGAGCCTGGGACACTCAGGCAGGGTATAATACTTGCCGAGGGACACTGGTGCTTTGATTACATGTCACAGGAGGGCTGTGCACTCTGGCAGCCTTGAGGGTTGTGCCACACATCTTCTCCAAATGGGATCTGTGTGCAAAGACTCCGTAAAGGGAAGGATGGCTCCCCAGCTGCCTATGGACATTAGTTGATAGTTTTAGCATTCCTCCCTATCCTGAGAGCAGCAGTGCAGAACCACCTACCAAATCCTCTAGTGCAGAAGAATCTCTTTCTCCTTGGAGGAAAACAAGTGTAAAGCCAAGTGAGCAGTGAGGCAAGCTGAAAATTCTCTGCTACTGTTTAATATCAAAGTGTGCAGGGCTTCTTCCCCTGCGTGTTTCTCCTAAGAAGAATGTCTCATGCAGAACAAGATTTCTTTTTTTAAATCAAATGCTGAATTACTGCAGTGAGCATCTAACTTGTACCACTTGTTAATGTCTAGAACAAGCACCAAAGAACCTTTTGGGATATTCATCGTGCCTGTGTTGCTGTCATCCACCTGCTGGTATTGTAACCAACAGGGTCCCTATGTCCCATTAGCCTCTATGAGACCAAACCAATTGCACTGAGGAATGACAATGCCAAATGATAATAGGGTGGCCAAAGTTAGTGTGTTTTTAAGTTTGAAAGTATAGGTTTTCCCAGATGGCTGCAGTGAACCACTTAGAAACAAAGTGAAAAAAGGTTTTTTTGTTGGTTTGTCTCTGGGATGAGGTGTTTAGAAGCACAGCTGTCTTTGAAGCCAGCTACAAGGAGTCACAAGTCAAAATGCTGCTGAAGATGTTGGCTGTACATCTTTGCACTTAAATTACTGGACCCCATTTGTCTCACTGTGGCCCAGGGTTCTTTTGTTGGTGGCAGTGATTTCTCACCTCAGCCCACTACTTAAACATCCTTGCTCACATGTCAAACAGCAGCTAACTAACTAAGAGTCAAAATAAAATCTGTGAAGGGTTATAAAAGAAAAGTTTAAACTGGAATTCTAACTTTATAAAAGATTGCAGGATTACCCAGAACTTCACAGATAACTGAGTTCAGATTCTTGCCCTTTGGTGCAGAGGAATCCTGCAAGATGATGAACTTGCTGCTAGTTGCTCTAAATCTTCCCAGATTTTATCTAGCATTATTTACTGTCTTTACAACTGAAAAATATTGCATGCAATACATGATTTTACAAAAAAAAAATCTAGAATAAAAATAGCAGAGAGGTATGGTGTTGCAGCATTCTTGCCCCTATTACTGCTACTTTATTAATGCATTTATAAGGAAAAAGATTAAATATTTATAAGGTTTATTTTGACTTGGTGTGCTGATATTAATCACACTTTCATGTGATAAGGTTGGAGCAGAAAGCACATGTATCTATATACATGCTGCTCTCTGAAATTTTAATTTACTCTACCCAATAATTTAATAAATATAACACATTGCATGTGAAAAGCTGAAGTAGGAAAATATGGTGATTGAAAAAATAAAAAAGCAGCAGTTTCACCACCAAAGTGTGGGGATGAGGCTGGGATACTTCCGTTGCTCTGGAGGTTGTTACTCACATTTATACCTTCTTGTCATCACCTCTGTGTTTTTACAATATAAGTGATTTTTCATATGATACCACTTCTTTTTTCTCTTTGCTGTGCCCTACCAGTTCTAGCCAACTCTCAAGGTAACATTCCTGTAGTAATTGACTGTTTGTGCTGAGATGCTGAAGGCCTTTGGCTTCATCCTGTGCCTTCTATTTCCAAGGTCTCTGGTACTGCCTTGTGCTTACACTCTGGGGATCCCTGCTTTGAAGTGTGCTGAGAACATCATCAGTCTTGCTGAAATGCTGTGGCTCTGTGCAAAGACTCAATGTGCTGCTTTGGATGAGATGCTAGACTGATGCTCAGCTGGTATAAACTGGGTATAAGACTGATATAAACTGAAATACTCAGCTGGTATAAACCAGTGCAGCTGCACTGACTCCATCAGGACTCCACTAACTTGAACCAGCTGAATATGTGGTCTCTCTTCAGATGTTACTCTCTCCCAGCAGCTGTGGAGTTTGGTTAATTTTTTCTCCAAGAAGTGGTACAGTTTTGCACACTGGTACTCACCGAATTTAGCACTCTTAGAGTGAGCAACCTCAGTTCGTTCATAACAAATATCAATACAGAATTGTTATTATCTCCTTTTTCCTCTGGGTTCCTTACTTCACACCAGACGTGAGATTTACACAGTGTTGTATCTTACCAATGCCTTCATCAAACCTCTATGGTAATTTTTCATTTTCTAAAAGTTATTTAAAATTCTTTTTTGGTGGGTGTGTATATTGGTGGTTTATAGAGCACTTCCTTGTTTGAACAAAGGGTTGATGCCAGATTATTTTATGCTACAGAGTACCCAGAAAAAATTTCTGTTCTTACTCAAAATAAAAAAATGTGGAGGATACTTCTGATAATCTCTTATCATTATGACTTTAGAATTGTCAGTTTATTTCTTACTTTGATTAGAGACATTAAATTGTACTAGAAATTCAATTCTATTGTTAGCTGATGTCAAAATGTTGACTTTTCTACATGGTCTAAAATCTGCACATTAATTCTTAAATCACCCTGTAAATTACTATGCCAGACAAAGAAACAGAGTTAAAGTTGGAGTTTATTAGAACAAGGGGCTCCTTAAACACATTCACTTCAAACCAATACTTTTTAAACATTCTTTCAAACTTTTTTGTACATCTCTAGGGATCAAATCACTTTGTCATCCTATCTTCCACCTGATTCCGTTGTCTTGCTTGATTTCAGTGCCAACTTGCCTAATATATTGGGCTGTTATGATATCCCCTGGCTGAAGCCAGGCAAGATAGAGCTTTTTGCATATTGAGTTAGAAGAAGTTAACCTCAATTAGCTTAACAAGCATTTGTGCCTGAGAATCAGCTCTGGTGCAGCTGTCCCTGCTGCCGGTTGGTGGCTGCTAAATCAGAGCTGTCCCCAGCCCTGCACGGCGCCTCAGGGCTCCTGCCAGTGAAATGCAGACGGTGGCAGGCCAGTGTACCCAATAAAGTAATCCCTTCCCGTGTGCATTTGAACAGGAAATTATGCCCATCATTCATTTGGAAAGCAAGGCAAGCTTTAAAGTGTGTTTTTCATCTCAGCTGCGGTGTGGTTTAAAAACTAATCTACCTCAAGCTAATGCTGTTCTGTAAGTAGAGTCTTTTGAGATTTTCTCCTCAGTTTTTAACCTTCCCCCTTTAATATGCTTGTCAGAGATTCAGTACAGTTTATTGCAGTTACACAGGCCCTGCCCCAGTGTTTGTCCCAAGTCTACAGAATAACCCTGGGCAGGTCACCTGCGCTCCAGCAACCTGCCTGTTCCTTCTGTTAATGAGAGTGCCAAAGCTGACACTGCTGCAAGATCTCCTGGAGAAAACTGAAGTTTTATTTAGCAATTGAATGCTACACATCTCTGCCAATCCATTTGTATTGTATCTTTCCTTCTGCTTTTGTTTTTCTGTATGTGTGACTGAATCTGAGAGGATGGCGAGGAGCTGTGAGCAGATCCTGACAGGCAGCCATCAGTGCTGATCTGGAGTCCTGACATGACACAAGTCAATGGATTTAAGCAACTCCCTTCAAAATCGAGGATCACATACCAAAGGTGTATTTATTACTACCCTGAGAGCTTCTTAAATTGTTTATCAAGCTGACACCTTCCTATCACTTTTCTCCATGCAGGAGAAAATGCAATTTGTATAATGCCTGACTGACAAAACTCAGGGCTAAGGATGTGCTCAGATGCTATGTTGGCTTTATTCCCAAATCCTCTTGTTAGTCTTGGTCTCAAGTAAAGGTTCATACAGAGGGTTAACATTTATCCCTCAATCTCTTGTTTATCTGTTTGTTCTTGTATTTCATTACAGTAAATATTCCTAATAACTCTGCCTTCTGATAAAATAATATTTGCTTTATGATTGTCTGAGAATAGCAAATATGTTATGTATAATCACATTTGGGAGAATATAACTTGCATTTAAACAAGTTATTTTTTTCCCACAGCAGATGTATAATTCAATTAACATTAATGTTAAATCTAGATATCACTTTACCTCTGCTGCTCCACACAGGTAATTACTTTCCGGTTAACTTAAATTTCTTTGTAGCTGCAGTGATGAAATTATTTTAATTCACCTGGAGTATCAAGTCTTGTTTGTAGAACTAGTGACTCCTGTGTCTGATTCTGTACATTCTAGCTTTGAACTGCTTATGAAAATGGTGTGATTCCCTCTACTATAAATGCTCTAATTATAAACAGTGTCAAAAGACATGGATTAAAACATGCAGAGTCAAGGAATTATGACTCAAGAGTGGAATCTATGAACACTTTTGCCTGTCCCTAAATGGGATGTCTGTACCTCCAAACACAAGGGCTCTCACAGCAGTTTTGGGGAGTTACTCACACTGAGCTAAGAATGTGTGTAGGTGTCTGCGTGTCCAGGTTGTTGAGCATCGTAACCCAGAGACATCAGTTACAATCCAACACTTGATCTCTATGGCATGTGCTGATTTTGACTGAGATACCGTTCATTTTCTGCATAGAAGCTGGTATGGGGCTGTGGTTTGGACTTTTGTTGAAGATAGTGTTGCCAATACTGAGATGTTTCAGTTAATTCTGAGCAGCTCTTACCCAGAGCCAAGGCCTTTCCTGCTCCTCACCCACCCCACAGCCAGAGGCTGGGGTGCACAAGGAGCTGGCAGGGGACACAGCCAGGACAGCTGACCCCAACTGACCCAGGGGACATCCCAGACCACACGGCACCATGCTCAGCATAGAAAGCTGGGGAGGAGGAGGAAGGAGGGGACGTTTGGAATGATGGTGTTTGTCTGCCCAAGTCACCATCACAGGTGACGGAGCCCTGCTGTCCTGGGGATGGCTGAGCACCTGCCTGCCCTGGGAAGTGGGGAATGAATTCCTTGTTTGTGTGTCCCACCATCTCTGACAGAGGTGCAACAGGTTTTGTACCTTTGTTATTAATGCCCAAAATTTACATGAATTGGCATGTCCTTGTACGTTGGTTTAAACAAGTTTTACCTGGGCCTCTTTTTGCTGAAACAACTTGCTAGTCACATCTAATTCTGTTTGTTCTTTCAATATAGCTCTTCTCCAAAGTTAGTCTTTAAACTGACAAGATTTACTGGAGTGATATATTGACAAAAAGTCAGGGAGTCTGCCTGAGTTATTCTTAATTTTTTTTCTGGTATTCTCAGAAGTGCTTTCAAAATGGAGAGCTCCTTTTAAAATACCAATTGATATGTAAAAGCCACAAAATATACACTTCAAGGTACAAACCCAGTTTATTCTCTGATAAATGGCCCTTTGGGGAAAATCAATTGCACTGCCAGGAGATAGAGTTTAATCATGCCTTTTGAAAGGTCAAATGAAAATGAAAGGTCATACTCAAATTTATGCCTTCTCAGAGGAGGAATATTTTGTATCTAAAACTGTCTTTGACTGTACCTCTCTCTATGTGTGTGTGTACCTATACTCATACATATATATGTATATATATATGTATGTATACACACTATCACCCCCAACAAATGCCCTCTTCAGTGTTTTCTGTCAAAGCCATCTCATCTTCAGCTACTCAGGTTTATGATTAGTGACATATTGAAGGATATATAGACGTGTTCTTGTGGGGGCATAGCAGATATGTCAGGACCTCCTATTTTTGCCTTAAAAATACCTAAAATTCTCTTTGAGGAAGAGAAATAAGAAGGAGAAGAGAAAGAAACCTTGGGGCGGCTTTTTCATAGCAATTACAAATAATGCAAAATAAGTCTATTATCTAAGCCTAAAAGACCTAGATTCATCTAAAATTGATTCAGAGAATCCTTATTTGCAACAACCCCACACTGTATTTTGCTGGGGAATGAAATTTTGATATCTCTGTCCTTTACCATGTAATAGAACATAAGGTTGTTCTTAATTGTTGCTCTAGGGGTAGGTTTGCAGATTTCCCTCTCAAATTTAATCTGTTCTTGCATGAAAAATGAAACCAAATGCTGAAAAATGAGGAATGTTCATGTTTGGCAGTGTAAAAATCTCAAAGTGAGAGTCTTGGTTTTAGCTTTTAAGGTCTCCAGCTTCATATTGCAGAGAATTCTCTTCAGTGCAGGCATGGCTAGGTGCTATTAAATGGTCTATTAGGTAAGAAGTCAAATACTAACAACAGTAGTCGCCTGTGGCCTTGAATTTATGATTTCCTTAAAATCAGTAGCACTGTGCAGGCTTTGATGAATGTTTACCATGCTCACTGCCCTTGGAAGTGAATCTATCAACAAATTTTTGCAGAATGGAGGGGAAAGTTGCCCAACTGATGGCATTCCGGCTCCTGCAGATCTTCAGTCCAACCCATTTGTTTTTCTCTAGACTGCCAATTTCTTCAATGGAAGCAGCTTCTGAGAGTTTATAAATTTCATGCCTCAAATTCTGTGTACTTTATTGATAGGACTTGCCCCTTGTTCACTGGCTTATGTTTGATAGTGGTTATCTCATCTGCTATGGACCCGTGCTAATTAAATTTATGCAAAGTTTGCACTCAGTGCCAGTGGGACTGACACTGGAAGTCTAAAGAGTTTCTGCATGACTTTCTTCACAGAGTTGATGCTTTTACTCATGAGGAGAGTAGGCATCATTTTGAAAATGGTGTAGGGTCCCTAAGCAAGATGTGCCACTTGTGAATGTTGGGTTTACAAGCTCAGCTCTTGTGTGCATCCCTGTTATTATTCATCTACACTGATTCTTAGACAGGAATTCAGAATTATTTAGATCCTTTTTTTCTGGCGGCTTTCTTCTCCTCCTGTGTCATTTTGGACCAAGATAGGTTGATGTTGGAAAGACCCCACAGAGCTGCCTGTCAAATTCCATCCCCCTGAGACCAGGGTACGATGCTGTGATACACTGGGGGTGTGAGAGGTTCTGTCCAGTGGAACCTCTGAGCAGAATGCTAAATCTCAGTTCAAATGTTTAAATTCTAGTGGTTTCAGTAGTAACTCCATGAGTCCTCTTAAACTTTGGAACAGGAAAGGCCCTCAGCTTTCAGAGTAATCAGCAGACCCTGTCTCTCCCTCCTGACTCTGCAAACAGAAGCAAAGCTGGTGTGGTTGCAAGTAGAGATTCTGAGGGGAATAGAAGGCTCTTCTTTTATTGCTAGATTATTTTATTTAACATAAATATTCCCTGACTAATCAGAAGATGATTAAGGCATACCAGATCACTGAAAACTTTTGTCATCATTATCATTTGTAGAATCTAACTGGATATAATTTTACAAAGAATTTTTTTTCCTTCACATAGAAAAGGAAGCAATAAAGAACTCATCAACTAATCCAGCTAACACTCCATATTTCACTCCTAGACTGTTCTAGTAATCACTTATCATGCCATGCTTCATCCTCATGTAACCTAACCCTTGGGCAAAGAGAAATAATCTATTTGAGTTTTAAAATCCTCCTGAAAGTAGGTGAACTTGATCCAAAGAATGGTGAAATAATTTAAAAGGCTTCCCTTAGCCTTGATGTGGGTTTTGGATTATACCCTTTTTGGAGAAATAAAGTATTCATCGGATGAATAAACTATATTTTTTTAATAGCATTGAACATAAGAACTGAAATAATTTAATAGTGATTCCTAAAGATCATCAAAGGTCAAGGTATTCCAAGGTTTTGCTGGGCCAGATTTTCCCTGGACAATTTTTAACATGTTTGTAAATATCCATAAGTGCACTAGGCAGTGTCACTTTTTTTTGCTCTCTCAGCTAGAGTTGCTTACTACCTTTGCTCTCTCTTGCAGCAGCAATCGGAAAAGCTGAGTGAAGGCTAAGGGGAGGTATTAAAAGGTTGGCTGGAGGCCAAACTGAAATAATATAGCACTTTGGGGAAAGAGTGCATGTTGGACACTTTAGATGTGCATTAACCACACAGGAGGAAGCAGCTACAGATGTTGAGAGGTTAATTATTGTGAGTGAAACAAACCAGCAAATGTGGTGTCAAATTAGCCTACCTGACTGTGTCTTATGAGCAACAGAAGCACTGATATGGACTGTGGAAAGTAGTTTAGAATCAGTCTTGATAAATAATATATTAATTATCTTAATAGTTACATGTAACCCAATGATATTAGTTAGATAAATTTTAAAATTCAGTTTTATCATTTATTATCAGCAAAAGTCAGAATTTTCTGGATAAAAATGTTAGTCTGTTAAAATAGTTCACTTCAGTACTCTGGCCAGTATGACAACATATATCCTATTTTATGGCAGAGGGACTCAGATCCAAGCCAGATCATCAAGACGTGGCAGAATCAATGTAATTAATTTCAGAGGTGTGATCCTGCCCCCTGTGACATAACTGACTCTGCAGGCATCTTCCCTTTGGGTTCTTCACAGATCTACAGTCATGCCAAGAACTATCTCACATTCCTTGGGGCTGATTAGATGCAAATCCAGTCAGTGCCCTGTTTAAATCCCTACGGAAATTTCCTGGTGGAGATTCTCAGGGTGCACCTAGTAAAGGATCACAAGTTCCAGCTGCTCATTCTTTAATTTGCACCCTAAGGAAAAACATCTACCCTCCTTCCATATACTAATGTAGAGGCCAGAGGATTTGTGCAGGAAATGGGAGATCTGAATTGGTTTTTTCTTGTCTGCCAGAAGGATTTAAAGCCATGGCTTCTCAGGACAGACTTCCATTAAGTACAGTTTGTGTGATATTTTGAAAGAAAAATGTGGGCTTCTGTCCATAGGGCAGGAAAGGAAGAGCTTCCAAGAAGGTGTGATCTCACAGCAAAGTAAAGGCTGAGTAAAGGCTTCCCTCTCCTGTCTCTTACCCTCTGTGCAGTCACTTCTGTCAAAAGCTTTTCTTGATTTGCTAGAATGCAGCAGTTTCCAACTTTTGGATTTTGGATGTTGTTCAAGGAGTTTAACTCTCCATATTAAGATACCTCAGTGCCTAACAGGATTTACTACACCTAAGTCTAAGCCCCTACAACAGAAATAAAACTGCATCTAGCTCAGCTGACTTGAATCCATTACTAGATCTGCAATTAGTAGATTTGCAGCAATTAGCAAAGGAGGAAGCTTCTCAGCAGAGGTGTCAGATTGCTGTGTACATAATGCACATCCTAATGATTACAAGGAGTTAAGATGACCCACACATGCTGGAACACTGTTGGTTCCAGCCCCAGCATCTCCCAGGTGGTTCTGCATCACGTGTGCTGCCAATTGCAGAACAAAGCTCTGCTCCTGCTCTGTGCCTGTCCCTTCTGCAAGCCTTAAGAGTTAGCTGACCTTTCCCACTCGTGGGTGGCAGGCATCCAGCTGTCCATCTCAGAGGCACGGCTTGTTTTATGTGACAAGGGTAAATGCACACAGCGAATCTTAATCTCACAGGATGAGTCTTTACTAACTGTTGTCTCAACAAAAGCTTAGCAAGGGCTAGAGATTTATAACTGGACTGCACTGCTGACTTCATCAGGAAAGATGCATGAACCTCTTGCAAGCTGTAATCTATGTGCAGTAAAACCAAGGCACCAGGAATTACTTTGCTTTTTTCCAGGGTATTGTGAGCATGGGAGCCTCTTTGATTGAAAGATTCAGTGTGCCTGAGACGTTAATGAAAAATAAAGCACTTTTGAGATTCCAATAGCAAAATGGATGTGTAACATGGAGTGAGATTTTTCTTTGCCTAAATTGTAATTCCTCTGATAAATGCTTGGGTTTTTTACATGCAGGTCCTTAACCTCAGGTCATTCCATTCCTGCTGAGAGGAAACACATACTATCTCAGTGCTGGGTTAATGGAACTATGAGCTTTTTGAAGCATGAATAGCATTTTCTGTTATCTGGCTGAAGTGTACTGTCCAGATAGATTTTTCTTGTAGTTAACCATTCTCCACTGAATAAAACACATTTTGACATGCCTATATACTGTTTTATGTTAATAACTGTTTAATCAGTTTGTTGAAAATAACTCTGTAACACACCCCTCAAAGTTCTGTTTCCTGTCAGCCAGTGAAATCATCTAATTTTCTGTTGCTTTAAGATATTCTACCACACATATTTCCTCTTCATCAAGGTTTAATTCTGTTAGGCTCCATTTACATGTACCTAATCTGACTAATTGGACAGGATGTCCTCATAGTCAAACTTCTGCAGAACTCAGGGGATAATTTAGGTCTGCAAAAAGGCTGTTATATCTCAATTTGTGATTCATTAAACCACAGGAATTTTGAATTCTTGCGTATTATCACCTTTTAATCTTTGCATCACATACAACAAAATTAATCAAAGAGGATTTTTAAAATATAATTAATAAATGCGTTCTTTGTATTTCCTCATCTGTGTCTTCAAGTCTTGCATCTTGTACATCCAGTGGCACTGCCAAGATTCTGACACAGAGGTACCTTGGGGTTTCCATGATGAAGTGGAAAGAGATTAAGAACTGCTGGAAATCTGTGAAAGAAAATGCAGCACAACTGAAAAGCATTGCGAGGTCAGGTTGCAGAAGTGTGATCCCCCGTGAGGGTGGAGACAAGGGAAAGTAGCTGTTATATTTACTATCATATTTTTACCTGAACCAATAGAAGCAGCCTGTCTGTTCAAAGCAAGGTAATCAGCACTGCAAAAACCTGGTGAAACGTTTTCTTCGAGTGAGGCACTGCAGGATGAGGTCACCACTGTTTGTGGAGGAAGGTCCAGAAAGGTTTCGAAATACAGAGATGGCTGCTCTTATTATCTTCATGGGCACTTGTGCTCAGTGCCCTTTGTGTCCTGCCAATCCCACATTGCCAGAAGAACTGTTGGGATACCCAGTCCTGTGAGCTGGCCTGGTCAGCCATACAGGTACAGCTCACAGATCTGTGACAACCTGAAAACAGGAGCTGGCAGAGTAAAAGAACCATGTAGGAAAGATATTTCACTTGAGCAGGTAAGGATATAGCATTGCTGTGCTTCACTGCTCAGCATGTAAAACATCTGTTAAATTCCTCTGTTTTCTGTGTCCTTGTTGACATTCACAAAATTCTATTAGACAAGCGTATGCTAGTAAAATATTCCTTTTTGGTACTGTATACTGTAATTCAGTGCTTCCATTTGTTTTAGCAGCTGACATAATAGAATAATTTTGTACTGTGATGTCCTCCAGTTGTCCTCTGCTGAAATATAAGCTATTGTGCTGAGGGGCTGAATGCAAAAGGTGGTTTTCAGACAGATACATCCCAGGAAACCTTAGCCAAAACTTCTTCGCATGTACAATAGATGCTTACCAGTCTTGTAACCTCAAAACTTAGTTGTAATTCAAAATGGATAAATCATTTTTAAAAAGTTATTTCTACTTTTTAATACTGCTGCATGTGAATATCTCTAAGTAAAATGGAGACATCACTTCAACCCTCAGCATGCTGTACGTGTATCTCTGCCTTGGTGTGGGCCTGTATGTACAGAATGCACTCTGTCTCTCTCTGCCCCCATAAACACACACAATTTGGTCGTTCAGCCTGTAAAGAGGGAAATGCATTTTGATGCCATTTTGATGTGTGCATTGGTTTAACTTAGTTGTAGCTGTCATTTGGTGCTCTGGGGTAATTTTGAAAATTACAGTGAAAAGTTCATGACATTTTATAATAGAATAAAGGAATTTTTAATTATTATTATTATAGGAACAGGGAAAGATTGCTAAGATTGCTACTATTCTTCTTACAAAATGAGGGCCAAGCCATAAAAAGGTGTTGAATAGATAGTTTAGGAAGTAGGGAGCCTTTTCTTTTCTAGAGCTGAGGTTGTACTGCCACATGACTGTTTCACATTGCTGAAATCTGTTCCCTCACCACAAATCACATCAGCAAAACAACTTCCATTTAACAGGATTCCTGACAGCAAGAAAGTGATTTGACAAAACTACATTTCTGTTTTCTAATTATTTGTACAGCATATATATGGTTGTGCGCTTGGCTTGGTGTTTTTCACTTTTTGAAGGATCCATGCTGAAAGAGCCATTGTTTCTTTCAATGAGCAGGATCTGAGCAGAGTAGATATCTTCATGTCTTTGAGAAAATGAAGTAACTTTGAAATCTCAGAGTTGAAGTGGCACTGCAAGACCACATGTAGCTTCTGAAGGTACCAAGATAAAAGATGGAGCTGGGACCTCCCTCTGGTGAAAAGGAAGGGAAGTTCTGTATCTGGTGTGCAGCATGTACTGCAAGTACCCAGGCTCAGAGCCTCCTTGAGCAAAGTCTCATCCAAAACTGTAGCTTATACAGTACTTTGAATATTCTAATGGCTTTCATGGATATACAGTGGGTGAAAAAGAGGTGAGGAAAGAATGAAAAGACTTTCTTTTATTTGTTTCTCAGGTATCAGCTTCCTGCTTTGACTTTTCACCAGGATTAATGCAACTAAACATGATCATTTCTCCACTTGGTTCTCCACGTGATTTTGTGTATGATCAGCCAAAGCTTTTTTTCTTTCTTTTTATTCTTCAGCTTTGATCTTTTATGATCAAAACCAGAAAAGATAAGTGCGTAGAAGATGCATTGCTCACAGGATCAGAAGTGTGTGAAATTGGGAATAAACCTTTAGCCAAGAGTTACTTCAAACAAATTGTGCGTAGCAGGTAAAGCTGAATAAAAAGAGGTTGCTTGCAAAGGGGAATGCATGTGACCCCATTTTGAGGCCAAACCTTCACAAAGGCATGCTGGAAGAAATGCTGCCAGCCATGGAAATTGGTACTCACAGGAAGGAAAAATGCCACATAGTTGGAGGAAAAATGTTTCCTGGACACAAATAGAAACAGAAAATATAAACTGTAAAAGATGTATTGAATGAAGCATTCACTGTGGAGTAATTTTCCAGTGCTGCTGTGACTGCTGGTTGTCTTTGCAACTTCAGACTATTTCTGTTAAGCCTGCAGATAGATATAGACAATATTTATAGGGTTGGTAAGCTTGCTATCACGTAAGATTTCCTCTGATGTGGACAAAATGTCAACAAGATGAGCATATACAGTTTATTTTCAGTTTCAAAGTTTGATAAAGACAACCAAATCAAGAAAGCAACCAACAGAGATGTAGTCAAAAGCTTTTCATCTTAGCTCAGAAAACATACAAGTACAAAATTCTAAAGGGAGAAATATTTATGAATGTTTATGAAATGGTGAAGTCATGCTCTTACTTCCTTGTTTTCACAACATGTACTTTGCGTGTCTCCATAAATTTGAGAATGCTCATACAGAACAGATTACTAAAAGAGATTTGCACCAAAAGCTCCAGATTTATGCTTACCAGTTGCTGAACCCAGCAGCACTGAAAGATTTGCTGTTGTAGTTTGACTTGAATGGTTATGTCAGTTCCCACCAATACAATGTTTGTGCAGTGTGAGCTTCAACATGAAGGAAAACGAAGAACATTGTTTATTGGGGCTATCTGAAAGCCATTCTTGTGGAGCAGGCAAGAAAGAACAGCTGTTACCTCTTGTAGAGAACTTCTGTTACCCTGCATCCATGTAATGGAACAAGGAATTCCTCTGAATTTGCTTCCTGGAGCATAAGCAGTGACACGAGGCAGAGGGGAATAGGGCAGGAATGGGGGAAGGAATGGGCAGGCACTTTGGCTCCATCTCTGCCAGACCACTGACAAGGAGAGATGAATAAAATCACCACTTTCCCAGCTGCTCTTCCCAGGAAAAAGCAGAGGCATTCATCAGGTCTATGTCAGCTCCATCCTTTGGAAAAAGATGCCTGAAAGTGTTGGATGTTTATGTTATCTGCTGATATGAACATCTGCATGAGACCCTTGTTTCCATCCCAGTGCACACAGATCAGATTAAAGCTGAAACTTAACTCGTATGGAGTGAGTACTAAATAGAATCAGAGACTGGCTTGGGTTGGAAGGGACCTCAAAGATCAGTTATTTCCAATCCCCCTGCTGTGTACAGGGACACCTTCCACTATCCCAGGTTTCTCCAAGCCTCAGCCTGTCCCTGAACACTTAAAAGCCACACAGTAATTTTCTCCAGATACCTGTTATGAGCCATAAAACAGGGATGAAACAGCAGCTCCAGGAAGCTGCCCTTGCACAGCAGCTGAGATAAGACTGATGTACGTCTGCGTCTGACCACCAGATCCTAGACCCTGTAAAAAGCTCCTCAGTTGTAGTGGGAAAAGAGAATATTTCTGAGGATGAAGACCTCTGTGAATTCGTATTAAGATATCATTTATCACTTTGCTATTCACTACTGAGCAAAATGAAAAGCCTAGCAACAAATTTTAACTGATTTCAAAAAGGCACAGATCCAGTTTTCCTCTGAAGTGTTTTACTGACTGTCTACCAGAGTAGGCTTACTGATTCTTTACTGGCAGCCACCCAATTAGTATGCAGAAATTAACACTAATTAGAGAGCTACAGGAGCCTGAACTTGCTGTTACTCACAGAGCAATCTCTATTCCATTTAAGCAATGCAACCAGGGGTTCATGTGGAGCTGAAATGGTGTCTCCCAGCTGCAGCAATGTGCAAGTCAAAGGTAGCTGCTCTGTGCACAACACCTAGTTTTGTGAAACAGGCTTTTTACTGGACAAGCACAGTGATGAATTTCCAGGAACTGATGCAATATTTGTAATGGACAGTGAATAATGTAACTTTGTGGAAAGAACACTGAACGGGATGATGGGACAGACCTGGATGCGGCCCAAAGTTCTGTCTCCAATATGCGTGGTGAACCCTAGGCAAGAGATCGTGTCCCCCATATGTCTCAGTTTACACATGCCAAGTTTTGCTTTTGAAGAGCTTAGAGAAGCATTTAACTACGTAAGTAGATATTTTGTATATTGGAATATGGCAAGCACATGATGCTTTATACAATTTGAGCTACGGACTTTTTTTCCTTCATTTCCAGGAATTACGGGTTTGGTTGTTGGGGGTTTGGGGGCTAACTAGAATTAGTTGTTTATGGTTTTGTTTGGGTTTTGTTATGGTTGAGGGTTTTGGGGATTTTTGGTTTTTTCTTGTAATTTGTATTATTTTGATTTTTTTAAAAAATGTTGATGGCTAACATCTAAAAGTGCATTTTTTTTAAACTTCAGCTTAGTATCTTCTTAAAAATGGTAATTTTGTTTTCATTATGTACAGCTCCTACCTTAAAGATTTTTATTTTTCTCTCTGCAAGTTGGAATGACCTAGTTTATAATTAGAGAGAGAATTTAGAGAGAAAGCCTTTTTCAGAGCAAAGTGATTAAATTATTTGGATTCGTCACATGTGTTCTGCCCTTTAGAAGGAGTGTGTACTGTATTAACAGAGACCAGGATGCCAGAATATGCTATAAAGAACTTTTCCTCCCCACGGATGAAGTCCTGCATGAAAAATTCTGAACTCACTATACAGCCAGGAAGTATGGTTTAGGTGCAATTATTTCAAGCTTAGTTGCTTTGTCAGAAAAAAACCCCAACACGCTGTCCCTTGCCTTTAGTACATGTAGTGCCTTAATCCATTTACAAGTGCTGAGGAACATTCCGTGTTCCTCAGTGACGCCAGTTTGTGCCTGCTGCTGCATCCCACCTGAGCAACAATAAATCAGTCACTCGAAATGTCACCAGTGGGTGGATTAGTGGGCGTTAAGGAAGAGTTCATGTCCTTGCAGGTGTGAGAGCTCTTCACTGGAGGAGTGGTTCAGCACTGGAACAGCCTGCTCAGGGACGTGGCACTCTAAGCTCTGGTTTAGTGGGTGTGGCATTTCTGTCAAAGGATGGACTCGGTGATCTTGAAGATCTTTTCCAGCCTTAAGGATTCCATGGCTCTTATTCCATATGCTTGCCCCATTCTTGTCTTCCTTCTTGCAGTCTCAGAGAGCCACTGTTGGAGTGGGGGACTGAGCTAAATTACCCAGTGAGGGTGTTGTGCTCCAGGTGTGAGTTCAGGAGGGGTCACAGGCAGCGGGGTACTGGTGCTGCTTGTGCACTGGTGCTGCTTGTGCACTGGTGCTGCTTGTGCACTGGTGCTGCTTGTGTACTGGTGCTGCTTGTGCACTCGTGCTGCTTGTGCACTCGTGCTGCTTGTGTACTCGTGCTGCTTGTGCACTGGTGCTGCTTGTCACCCCTGCTTCGGGAGCCCCTCAGCTCCCGTGTGCAGCTGTAACTGTGGCTGAGCTAACAAGCTGTGCTAAATTCAGTGGGCAGGGAGCCACGCTGTGCAGTTTCCAGGCTGGAGCTGGGTTGTGATCCACCAGGCTGAGCACTGGCAGAGCCAGTGTTGGATTGCCTGCACCCTTTCATCTGCATTGCTTCTCTTTTGGCAGGCTGGGGAAGACAGTAACGGATCAGCAATGCTTGGTGTACGTTTGGAACATGACTTTTCTGAACATGATGCATGGGAAATGCTTATTTCCTCCATCTCCTCCCTTTCCAAACTTAAAAAAAAAAGAAAGAATGAGGTTCTGCATAATCCTGAAAACTCATATAAATACATGAAGTAGTTTGCTGTTTATCCAGGAGACATCTGATATGCCAGATCTATATAAAGATGAATTGTTATAACAGAAGTGTTGCTTATTATGATCTAAGGGAATAGATGGGGTTAAAATAAAGGTACAAATTACCATGTAATATGGTTGAAAAATGACTCTATTTGGACTCGGTGATCTTGAAGATCTTTAAACTGCATTGCAACAGTAAACCCTTCATCAGTTTGGATAGCCGTTTCTTTTTCAAATTTGGCAATAACTTTTGAGCCTGAAAATGTCTATGTTTCTGTAATAATATCAGCTAGTCCAAGATGAAATCATAGTACGAGAATATTCAAAACTTTTAGTGCAGAATAAGCTTGTCTTCACATACATAATGACAGCTTGTTTCAACTTGGATACAGCTGGCTGTATTAGACTTCAAGGCTAAGCCAAACAAGTTTATTTGGAATTCTGGCAATGGAATTTGTTAGTTTGGACTGCAGAATGAGTTAAGCATAACCCACAGAAATTTTGCCTCTTACCCCTACTGCCTGGTGAAAGATAAACCAGTTCCACTCTGACCTGAAGATAATGACAAGTTGTGCAGATTTAGGTGAGCACTTCTGCCTTGAATCTGGTGGTATTCCAATTTGCATCAGCTGGATTCAACCATGTTCTCATAAATTCTTTTATGTTCAGCTTTCCTATTCACTGGATTCCTCATAGAAATGTTGTATTTTATGGAAGTTTTCAAGAAACAAATGAAGCACAAGCACCTGCATTTGCACCCACCCTTGACAGAAACAAGGCACATCATTCATGTGAACTGAACCTGTGCCCTTCCCTCACTCTGCACCCACTTGGGATGGGGTCTGACAGCTTGGCTGAAACCTGCTCACGACAGCACTGCCAGATGTTACTGTGTGTGGGTGAAAAAAGGGGTGTGATGGAACAGAACTGATGGGGCAATATCCTTCAGATTTCTTCATTGTATCCATTGGACTGGTGTGAACTAAACGCGATATCAGGAAACGGTGCCCTGTAGGTTGATCTAGGAGACATCACTGGGGGAAGTTCAGCCCTGTTTAACTACACTGATTCCTGTGATATTTTCAACAAATATGAATGGTGAAAAGTCCAAGCCACGCTTGTTTCTGGGATTTGGATCACTGATTGCTCTAGTCAGGAGATTTTTTTTCTTAACTCATGTCTGTTAGTTACTCAATTTTCAAAGTTGTCTTTATTAAACAGAGAATATGTGTGCATCAAATAGTTCATGAACACAGATACAAGCATACAATGAAAGGACAGGAAAAGTGACTGCTTGTTAGGAAATTACTGTGGACAACTTTTCTCAAGGAATATTTACCTTTCACATGAGGAATGAATTATTGTGGTCACACTGGCAGGAGTTTGACTGTTGCAGAGTTTTCATGTGGATAGTGAAACTGTCGAATATAGAAGCAAAAGGCCTATGATTTTAGTCTCACGTGGAATATCTGGTGACTTTCCATGGTGAAGCAGAATGATTGGATTCATGGTATGGCTATATTGTAGAGAGGCTTTATTAAATCAAGGATGTGGTGACATTCACAAATCCACCACTAAGGGCTCCTATGCAGCTCGTGGAATACACACATTAAGGAAAAATTAATAAACTGTCTCACAGAAAAGAGCATGTGGTGGAATCACCCCAAGCGACCTAAAAACAGTGTTCCATCAAATGGGCTACAGCAGAAACATCATCTGATCAGAACAATGGAGGCTTGTCTGTACAACTATAAATGTACATGAACTTGCCTGTCCTGGAATTTTTTTACATATTTCCCAGTATATTGTTTAGGAAAATCCTTCATGATACATTGCTGTTTCTGTACTCTCTTTTTTCAAAGCTCACTGCTTTGGAAAGCTTAGGGAGAACTTCATCAATAGAGCACTTGCAGCAGAGGGGAAAAGAAAATTAACCAGTGAAATAGGCTGGCTTGTTTTTTTGTTTTGTTTCGTTCTTTCTCTGTGACTAATGTCACTGTCAATTAAAATTGAATTTCTCAGATATAAATGTTGACATCCTTCAAACTCCACTTTGTCTTCCAAAGCTCACTGGACAAAAAGTAGAGACTCAGTATAGTCTTCTTCAAGGCAGTCTGAGAGCTTTTATCATAGGACTCCAATCTTTATCCAAAAGCACACTGTAAAAACCACCCTCACTTCTTCTTGAGGTGGAGTTATAACAAATTTGTTTTAATTGAAGTGTTTAAACTTGCAACCCGCTAATCTTTAAATGTATTCAACACTACACAAAACAAGTGCAGAAAATTGCATACCTATTCTTATGATTAAACTTGACTGTGCTTAAGTTATTGGACTAAATGAGCTGAATTTAATCTAATCTTCTCAAGTCCCTGGAACTTGTGCTCAAAACATGACAGTATTTATCATGCATGATTGTTTTTCCTTTGTAGTGCTCTTCATTACCTCCCATTGCATTCTGCTTTTTACACTGTCTAAATTCCCTTATAAGTATCAAAATTAATTTCAACACACCAGAGAAGCAGCAGAAAGAAATATGTGCTTGTTTTGTGATGTAAAAATACTTATACAAGTCCTATTTTTTTATAAAAAATCAGTGAAATAAATAGAAGACCTTGGCGGGCAGAATTTAAGACACCCCAATCGGAGCCTTTTGTATTTGAAGAACCAAACTGTTGTTGTTTCTACTCCTGGACATTGAAAGCTCTCCTGTGCTGTCTGGTCCAGCAATCTCCCACCTCTCCACCCCCAGCTGACTGCACCTGGCTGCCAGCAGAGCAGTCCCTGGGGTGCTCCCCCAGAAGCAGGAGGTTGCTGGGTCCTGCCCCGGGACAGCCCAGCCAGGCGCTGGCTCCTGCAGAGCTCATGGGGCTGGGCAGGCACCGGGGCTGCATCCCGCTGCCAACCTGCCAGGAGATCACTGCTCTGCTTTGATGCCTCGGGTTTAGTTTGGTTTTAAATGCCTGGAAGTTCAAGGAGACCTTGAACTTAATTTAACCAGACATTGGTCAGTGATTTATTTCTTCTAGAGCATGAGATCATTGCTTGAAATTTGAGATATTTGTGTGGATTTTCAATTCTTTTTGACCTATGTAATATCCCAATCAGTCACCCAGAGGGAAAGGTTCCTTTCCTAGTTAGAACTGCACATTGATATTAATTAAGCAATAGGAGGACCTTTAACTAGACCACTGTGAAGTTAATATAGTGAATATTCAATGCAATCTAACCTTGCAAAATGTGAGTGGGAAGACCCTTAAAGAAGCTGCAGCCAGCTGTGTCATCCATCATTTTTCAGATCAACATTGCATGGATCACAGTTAAATTCATTGTTATTGTCTGACCTATCTCTCAAAGTCTCCAGTTACAGATACCTACAGACAGATTGGACTCCTCCTGCAATAATTAGTTTTTCTTTTAAGGGCCATATATAATAAACCTTCAGGTTTATTTAAACCTGAGGATGGTTGCAATCCCTCTAATGACTGATATCAAACTCCTCACAGTTGCAGTGGTTAATAAAGAGTAACATGAGCAAATATAAGCCATGGTTATAAACACTGAGTGTATTAAGCTCACCTTCAAGCAATCGACAGCGTACTAAGGAGAAAATAGTCACTAGGCTTTGCTCTAAGCTGATCTAGGCAGCCTTTACCTTATCTTATAGTTGTAATTTATTCTGCAAATTATGTCCTTTGATTAATAAAAAGCAGTGTGAGAGAGGAGGGGAAGTGTCTGCCACGATTCCCTTGTGATCCCTTCTTGGATCTGTTTGTCGGAATGGCAAAATGCAGACAGAGCACAGGCTCTTCTGCAAAAGGAGAGATAAACTGAGCATCTGCAGGATTTGCACTGAGATAGAAGTTGCAAGATGCCTGACAGAATTTAATCTGCTTTATAACACATAATTGTAACTGTGAGACAATTTATATGCTCTTGCGATGGCAGATAAGAAAGAGTTAATGGAATGACCACTTTTTCCATGGAATGACCACTTTTTTCCCTCCACCTTCATTGCTTCCCTCACTGTGATTACAAAGCTAATTAGTGGCAGCTTTCCTAAAAGGCAGCAGCCCAGCCACGAAGGGACAGCCTGGAACTAGGCCAGAGAAATCTTTCAGGCAGGAGAAGAGTAGAGCCACATATTGTCATATTTTCCTGCAAGAGATGATGGGGAACAGAGAAATTAAGAGCAGCATTTCTCTGCCTGCCCCAGACCCCTTAGATGTACCCCTGCCCAGGTTTGGATTCTCTCCTTCTCCCAAGGCAACAATCCCAACAGGAAAGAATTAAACATCACAAGGGAGAAAACCTGGAAACTGTTCACAGAATTAGAGGCTTCCGTGGTTGATTCACTGTTTTTTAACGCCGGCCGAGGGGGAAGAGCGGCGAGCGGCTCGGGCGTGCAGGCGCTGCCGCGGGCACCAGGGGGCGGAGCGGCCCCGGCTGCGGCTGCGGGCGCTCCGGGATGCGCTCCCGATCCCACGAAATTCCTTCCCACGGAATTTCAGCCCAGCAGAGGCGTCCCGCGAGATGCCTCGCAACGAAACGCTCTGTGGCGATTCCGTTGCCAACAACGCACTTAAAGCACTTAATTTTTTATTATACAACTTGAAGGATCCTGTCGTGAGTATCTGGCCACCTGGGTAGGACTAAAAGCCCGACGCGCTGATCCGGAACATCAGTGAGTTCTTACACCTAAAGCAGTTTTGCAGCGTGGCCTCCCCGGTTCTTCATGGCAGGACGGAGCTGTGCAGTGGAACTGTTGGCAACGTGTATGATGACAGAATAAATAGATTTTAAAAGTTTCTTAAATAGATGCTAATAATAAATACCACGGCATTATTCTCCAGTCTTGTGGTATATTTGCTGAAGTGAGAAATCCTTTCATATTATTGTCAGGATGCAGTTTTCCATGCAAAATCAATTCTGATGATAACACCAGCATTTAGCTGATCTCAAAAGGCTGTTTCATTGTGTTTGTGAAGTCAACCCCTTATTACTTGTCTGTAGAAATTCATACACAATATGCTGAAACGTTTGCAGATAAATATCTCAGTGTACATCACTGCATCTCTTATTATGGAAATTGCTGTGATCATTTAGATGCAATAGATTTGGGACTCTCTAGTTAGCAACTTGGTTTCTGTGGAATAAATGAAAGAAAAATATTGATAGGTAAATTTGGTTCAGCAAAATGAGAAGAATAGTGTAAAACCTAATAAAGCAAGGCTGTTCAATTAAAAAGCTAATAGTAAAAGACATTGCTGTTTATGGGAAAAAGAACCCCACAAAATAAATTGAAGAAAATTTCAATAGTAGATGTTGACATACAAATTGAATAATAAATGGGTTGAAAGGATTTTTGTTACTTATCTTGGTCTAAAGAAGCAAGTACATAATTGTAATTGACTACAGTTTAACCCATTTGCAGTTCACTGTTCAGTGAATATTTTTAGGATAAGCAATTTGAGTTGTAAAAGCAAAATGAGATAAATGTGACACTGATAGTGATATCTGAAGCATAAAATGTCTATCTTCAACCTATAACCTCTTAAAAATAGAGCTAATGTACGTGAACATGGTGCCATTCATTAGCATGTCAATGGTGATTCTTTAACACGGTGCCATTAAATTACTGTGGTGATAATTGAGACATTAAAAAAGACAGATTCTAGGTCTGTTTCTAGGCTCTTATAACCCTTTAGTAATTAAATTTCAGTGAACTAACATAACACAACCAGAGCAAAAATTAACAATTGGGAATATTTTTCTGTAATATTGCCTATCCTTAACTGAATTATTATTTTTAAAGGGCCAAATTTTCAGTGCTTGCTTGATGTGATTTCAGGATTGTAGAATGGGCTGCAGGCTGGCCTGAAGGGGCTGCTCAGGATTCTCATAATGGGGATGAATGGGACATGGATGGGAGAAGTTGTTATTAAAATAAGCTGTAGATTAAGTTTATTTTCTGCCTGCAAAGCACGGGGAGCTGGCGAATGTGCCAGGGCCAAACCTGCAGTGTGCAGAGAAGGTTCGGCTGAAAGCAAACAGGAACAGAGTGAGAAGTAGAGGCAGAGGCATGGGAGAGAGGACAGAGGGTCCCAGTTTGTGTCCCTGTGGAGCAAAGCTGCTGTGGCCCTGTCCCTGCCAGTCCTGCTTGCTGGCAGCAGTGGCAGCCTGGCCTCCCTGGCACCACTCCCATGGCTGCCAGAGAAAAGGGGTCCCTGCTTGGGAAAAGCTGCTCCATCACATCCTCCTCATGTGGGAGGGGGGCAGGACCGATGAACAAAAATCCCACAGCAAAAAGCAAAACAAAACATGTGAATCCCACTGACCCTGTGGAATCAGAATATTTTGTTTGAGTAATTTCATAAATTCTTGCTTTCAAAATTCATTTACAGGGTTGTTTTTCTTTTCCACTTCAGGCCTTCCACGTTGTGACACAATAATAAAATTTTTCTGTATTTATTAACATCAAGGACAAGGGCTACGAAATATCAACTGGAACACCTTGTTTTCTCAGCCAGTAATTGCCTTGTAATGAAGCAGTTTGATACATTGACACGGAGCCATTGAATGCTGTAGAGCAAATATGGCATCGTTAGGAGCACTGGCTGCAGCCACAACTGCCTGCTGTAGATGCTGCTGGCCCCAGGCATCTCTGCTGGCTTTCAAATTCTCTCCCAAATGGAAATCTAAATGCTGGGTATTTTGTTCAGAGCACTGAAAACCAAGCAGCACAGTGTGCAGTGCAGCACATCGCTGTGTTCCTGAGACAGCTTCTCATGTAAATCCTCCTGTCAAACCTTGCGACTGTCAAACCTTGGGGCACAAATTGCAGTTTGTAGCAAACTTGCCTGTGTCTGAATGGCAAAGGAAATTATAGTGAGTGTCCTGTTTCCTCCTCGGTCCTGCTGGATTGTGGAGGACCAGCTGCACTTGTCAAGGTCTAAGCTAAACATGGATAAACTTTTTGCTTCCCTCTGACCTTGCAGAATCTTGGGGATGGTAAATTCCAGGAACCTTCCAGGGAAATGTACAGAGAAGGACTGAAAGAAAAGGCACCAACTTCTCTTTTTCAATCCGCTTCCACCTCAGGTAATCTAAATGCTGAAATCAGCTTGTTAGAGGCATCCAATGCCATTGTATGTGAGGGTTACTCCCAATTCATACATCAGGAAAAGCTGGGCTTCTTTCCCTGCACTGGAATGGCTGTGTTACCACACAAGGCACACTGAATGAACCTGGTATTTGTTGCAGTGATCTGACGCCTTCCAGTGTATCCAGTATTGCAAACTACCCATAACAGATCTCATGAAGAGCTGTATGACAGCTGGGGGGGGTCTCTCTTGTAGTCAAATGAAACCTCAGGACACAAGAGCAGCCACTTCCACAGGAAAGGAATTTCCAATTCATCAGCAATAAATTGCAGTGTAAAAGTTCTACCTGCACACCATGGTTCCTACTAATGCAAATAATCTTATTCTGTGGGTTTCCTCTGGGGTTATGCCTATTTAGACCAACTGATTTGAATAGTTTGCCTTATTTATAGAACAGTGGCAGCATATGGTTTTTAAAAAATTCATGTTGCTGTACTTTAAATCAGAGCGAGCATTAGCATCTCAAAAAGCATCATAGCATGGATTGAATTATCTGTAATAGCTTCAATATGGCAACACCTGGCTCTACAAGTGTCTGAAGTCAGAGCAGGCCATCTGTTAGTGGTCCAGTTGGATGCTTCCTAAGTGCATCCTGCAAGAAAACAAGGACACTGGGGGATAAAGTTGGAGAGAGTCTGAGCAACCTGGACTCAGAATGCCCTGTAGGGAAGCAAAGGAGGAATGCATATTGTAAATAACAGATCTCATTCTGTGTTTCAGTCTGCTGGGAAGGTTGGAGGCTCTGTGAAGTTTTTAAATAAAAGCTAGATATAAACTTGGAGACAATCACCAGCTGTTGATTTCTCTTCTGGAGCATGTGGAGGAACAAAGGCACATTATAGGCCAACAAAAGGATTGAAACAGCATACAGCAGCATCTGTGTGGCATGATTCCCACAACCACAGGGGCCTCTGTCTTTATAGATGAATTTCATAATGGTGGTAAGAGACAACTGGGGAATGTTTCTGCCCAGAGTTACAGATCTGTCCTTGTGCATGTCTGTGCTAAGTCATGCTCTGCTCTGAACATCCGTGGCTGTGTTCAGGAGGATGTCTGCAGCAGAGCTGTGCAGTGAGGAATGAGCCTTTACTCAGGCAGGGCTGGCTGTGGATCCTCTAATGTGTAAAAGCTGCTGCTTGTGGTGTTAAAGCTGAACTCTAATGCCTTTGCCACATTCTTGAGGATTGGCAGCATGGCCCTTGGCATGCAATTGTGTGCAATTAAACTCACTGTGCTGGCAAGAGAAGAGCCCAGACAAGGATACAAAGCACCAAAAACCTCGAGGTCCTGGCTGGCCATTAGTACTGATGTGAGGGGCCCTGGCAGACACCACCTACTCTGTTTCTGGCGTGAGGGTTCCTTGTGTTTGTTGATTTGCTTTTAAGGCAGAAGAGAGCAGGGGGAGGGTTGTCTGTGTGCCCCACCTGGGCTGACCAGCACTCTGGGTCAGGCTGTGTCTCCAAGGTGATCTGTTCCCCAGCCCTGCATTCCACATAGGAAATACTCTGGTGCATTAACACAGCCCGTGTGAGGCAGATTCACTCAGCAGGGACCCGGAGCAGAAGGGCAAGCCAGGATACTGTTGAGAGAGTCAGAAGCAGACATGCTGTCAGACCCCTGCATGTAGGATGGAAAGAGACTTTTTACAGAGAAGCTGTGATGTCGCACAAAGCTGTTGTCTCCAGAGGTGGCACTGAAAGCTGCATGGGCTAAGAGCAGGCCTGGAGGAGATTTGCCCAGTGAGGATATGAAGAGAGGTCTGGTTTCACTCTTTTCTCTTTGAGCTGTCAGGTCAGAGCTTTTGCTATATTGGAAATTTGTTTAATTTATGTTCTAACAAAATATTGGAGCAGAGATTCAGAGCTTTCTTTGTCAGCTTCTACCTCACCTAACATCAGCAGGTGATTCAGCTCCTGTGTGTCATTTAGTGAGTAACCTTCCCTTTTCTGGCAAGTTCAGCTCTGGAGAGCACTAATTTGTTTTCACAGAGAACAGAACAAAAGTGATATCTATCTCCCTGTCTGTAAGAGAGCAGGCTTGGAGGGGTGAGGCTGCAACCCTTCCTGTCCTTGTAGCATTCCTGCTGGTTTCAGCTCCTCAAGCAATGGTACCGTGGCACACTGGATGGAAAGTGATTCTTTCCCTGTTACTTTTGGCTCCACCATGATTTGAGGAAATCAATCACAGCCAGTATGTTTTCAGAACTTGTTTCTCTGTCATGTAGTGCCAGAGGGAGTGGATACTGCTAATTCAGAGAACAGTTTCTTATTCATGTTCTCTAATGCTCTTAATACTGTAGGTAAAGGAAAGCCACCCTGAGCATGCCATTTTCATATGTTCTCGTCACATAAAATGAATTCAATAACACCTATTGTATTATCATTGGGAAAGGCTAAATTGTAGGTTGTCTCCCCATTAATGTCTGTATTCTTCATGTAAAAACTCCGCCCTACCAGTGCTTGAAAGTAGTTTCAATCCTGCTTCTCCATGTGTGAACACATGCCCAATTTTGCCATCTGTACTTTGTCCAGGGTAGCACAGTGAAACAGGAACACAAATGTTCTCAGTATGTGAATCCAGTTCTTTTTGCCCAGCTATAATTTGGATAAAAACCAGTAGAAATACTACCTAGCATATTAAATAATGGAAATAATATTCTCATGCATGAACTTTCCAATTGCCTTGCTGGGGAGCACGTGGCCTCATCACCAGCACAGCATGAACAGCACGATCTGCTCAGGCTCTTCTGTCAAAAGTGCAACCAGCCTGACTTGGTGGAACTGAGAGCTTTTGCACTGACAAATTTGTTCAATGTGTGCAGTGTTGGATAATGATGGTTAGCCTAGTGCTCAGCTGAGACATCAAGATGTACCTTGTTATTAAAGGCGAAAAGAAAAGGCCTTCTTTTCTCTTGCATTTTTATTGGCGCCCATACTGGTGTAATCCAAGCTTCTGAGCTTTACATCTGCATTTAGTAAAAGCTTCCAGGCCACCTCCTCTAGTCTGAAGTCTATCAGTGAGGAGATGTGTCCTGATGGCATCCTCTCCTCTGGAGCACAGGAAGGGCTGAATGGCAGCTGTCTGCAGACAGAGCTCATCCTTGCTCTGTGGGAGGTGCCAAACACTGATTACGGAGGTTTGGATTTGGCAGTGCCCCTTCCTGCAGTAAGCATCCCTGAGCAGGATGTGTTCATGAGCAGAGACCTGTCATTCCTTCCAGTGTTTTTCCTTATGTGTTGGAGAGATCCCAACATTCACATATGTTTGCCAAATGTAGGAAATTATATTGTTATGATTCTGCATTGGAAACCATTTGCTCCTGTGAGGAGGAAAATGGAAACTACACGAGCAAGAAATGGCAGGGCAGCTTAGAATTTATCTGTCCTATATTAACAGGGGATTGATCAGCATTTTAATTTTTCCTCTAAGATATTTCCTGTGTCAGTCTTGTGATTTGAATGCTAATGTTGCTCACTAGAAGATCATGTTATGTTTCCTTGGTGTGGGGTACAGCAGGCAAGTGCCTATATTGGTTTTAATGAATATGAAAAATGCCAGGGCTTCAAAGCTTTCATTTTCACAGCCTTCATTATCTGCTCCCTGTGGAACATGCAGATCTTTTTTGTGGTCTTTTGGTGTCTTATATGAGAATTTACTGACTTTCAGAATCTAATCAAAATATTTGGGTCATAGTTGATAGATTAATGCTTTTCTTCATGGTAGAGAATTGAAAAGAAGGAAATATTCAGTATGGGGAATTTTAAATGTAAGTGAAACTTGTGGATTCAATTTTTTTCAAGAGTTTGCAAGAAATATTTCCGCGCAGGCTAGGGTGGATCTGCAAGTCTCCACAAAACACATGAAAGCCATTTTTGATTTGAATGTGCCTGGGGTTTCACATCGAGTGTGTATCAGGCCTGAAAGTGCTTTTCTTATTCCTTATGCAAGAGAGCCCAGAATGTGATGAGAGGTTAAAGCTGTCCATCTAGCAGAGATCTGTGCAGTCTGTCTTACCCAGCAAGGGCAGCCTCTGCATTCAAAGCAGTCACCTTGCCATGAAAAATTACAAATGTTTAGTGGGCTGTGAACAAGTGGCACACAAGTCTTTCCAGCTGCCAGGTGTGAAGGAGAACAGCTCCATGGAGGTCTCCTGGGCTGGTACAGCCCAACCATGTGTTCACTCAAGCTTCATTTTTATGGAAAGCTGTCATGGAACCGTGATGACCAAGCCATCTTCTGTGAAAACACTGCTGCTTTGGCTGCTGTTGGTCAAAGATTTGAGAAAATGAACAACACTGGTAGGATGTCAAATATGTGTATAGTCATCCTTCCAGATCCTGTGCGTGAGAATCGGAAGGAAGCACGATTGTTTTTCACACAAGTCTTTCTCCATTTGACCTATGGTTTGAGGAAAGAAACTCCTCTCCTTTCAAGGCTATAGGTTGTCTTAATGAAGAAAATATGAGTTTGCCCTTCTTGGTATTTATATTTTGAAATCAAAGTACAAATTTTAGATTATGTTGGGGTGATTATCGTTTAAACCTGTATTTTGTATTGTTCTGCAGTTTATATTCTCATTTATGGTCTATTGAATACGTGCATGCTGTTATCATTCCAGGCTAAGTGCAGTTCCAGATCCTTAATGAAGCATTAATGTAGGAGGCAGTAAAAGATGCCTCCACTACTTGCTTAATTAGTTTTTTCTCTACCACCACTTCCCTGCTACTTCAGGCAGCTGTAACTTAGAAAATAGATCTATTGGCATTTTCATTACAGTATTGCTGCTAACTTGGGAAGAGCATCCCAATTTACTGCTTAGATGGACTCATACTCCAGAGTGGGGGAGGATTGTCACTGCACTCCCAGCGCAGACAGGGACTGTGGTAATTTCATTTCATTCCCCACGAGTGCCAAGGTCGTTGGTTTGGGAGCTGAGCTTGCTGCAGTGAATGCCTAAGTGGGAATGAAGTTGGATATCCAAGCTTTGATTTCAGTAATTGAGGTGAAAATGAACCCAGCTCCGAGCACCTGGCTGCCTGGGGGAGGAGGGGGTGAAATCCCGCAGCTGGCTGACACGGGTTTGCAGTGACCACAGAGTGACTTATTTCATAGTGGAGACGAGAAGGCAGCTGCAGCCAGAGGCTGAAAGGGGCAGGAGTAGCAGGTTAATGTTCTGTGCTGGGAAACGCTGCTGCTGGCCTTGCAAGGGTCAGGAGAGCAGCAGCCAGGCTGCTCTGCCCCCAGACCGCTGCAGGGACAGGAGTCCAGAGCTGCGAGTGCAGCTGCTTGAGTGACAGCTGGAGATGGGGGATCTGATCTCTGGCTGAGAGCAGAGTCTGCTCTCCTGATAAAGCAAACGTAGCATGGCTCAGCTTACAGTGGGAGAAGTCTGAAAACACTGAAATACAAGGAGTTTTATGATTTGGAATCAGATTAAACACGTGTTTGTACAAAAATCAGAGCAATATAAAGCAAAGGATGATTTCAATATTTGGGGTTTCATGATGTTTGATGAGTGTTCGTATTGTGGTAGTTTGTGGGTGGTTTCTTGTCCAAATGAATGGGAAAGGGGCAGACTGCAAGGAAAGTTAGGGAGTGAAATGTAAAGGAAGACATTTCAAGGTCCTCATGTTTTTGAAGGTATTATGACACAACAGTTTCTTTTTACCCTGTTTTGGTAAGACTGAAGAAGTCCATCATGAGTCTGCTGAAATTTATGCACTCTACAGGCTTTTTCCTGAAGAATGTTTTTTCAAATGAAAGGGCAGAAAAGGAATAGAACTGCAAGTAAATTACAACTTTTTACTCTATCTTTCCCTCTAGTCTATTAAAATCAGTTGTGCTCTCCGCAAAGAGAAATGCACTGAGTTTTATTCCAACTGGGAAGAACACTGGCATAAATATGTGCTGTAATTAATAGCTGTTCATTCAGTATCTGCTGGACAGAGCAAACACCAGGGCCTCAAACCCACCATTATTGGCTCTGAATGGGCAGCTGCTTTTTTGTCAATTCTGGCATAGATTGTACCTATTTGGGGGCTTCTTAATCACTGTTAATATCTTACAATATCCTGAGAGACAAATGTTATCTGAAGCTTGCTGGAATATTGTGCTGCCTTTTAATGACAGGCAAGAGACCCCTGCATAGAAAATATGAATTTTGCTGCATCTGCTCTGGGAAAGGTTGAAATTGGAAGGTAACTTTAATGTTTATTTGTTTTGTGGCTTGTGGTTGGTTTTGTTGTTGTTGTTTTTTTGCTTACGGTCCCAGTAGCATTGCTAAGATGTAAGGAAAGGTTCTTCTGTAGGTGATTTGTCTAAAATAACAATGTAGGTTGAGGTTTTTAATAAGAAGCAGGGGATTTATGCATATCCCTGTGTGTGTACTCACCTTGAAGGTTTAGTATTAAATATTTTATGGTTTCTATTCCTGTCTCTAGTGTATTTGAGTGTATACTAGAGGCATGGTAATTATAGGAAACAGAACAAGGAACATATGCCAGCAAGGAAGAGAACTTCAATAGGCTTCTGTAGCTGCAACGTAAAGGATAATTCTTAAATTTTTGGCAGAACAAAGTCAAGGACATTACCAATATTTCATTATATAGGTCCACTAATGGCTGCAGTGACTATTAAAGAATATTCTTTATTACAGAATTTCATCAAGGCTGTACATGCGTATGTTCAGTTAAAACAAACACCCTCCTAAAATTTAAGTAGGTGCATTTTATTTACCCAGTCTTAGCAATCACAGAGTCTCACTCATGCTGACAGTTATTTCATAATGTATACTAATTAGCAGTGTATTCAAATAACTGCAAGTCACTGGCCATAAATTCAAATGTGGCTTGACAAACATGATTGTCCTTATGTATTATCTAGTGCTGTCAAGGAATCAGGATTTTCCCTTCTCCCTCTACTAATTAAAACCAAATGAAGTGTCTAAACATGCTGCAGCCCTATGCTACAGTCTATGTAAAGTGTTACCATCATTCCTTCACTTAACTCTCTTACGTACAAAATTTGTGGAACATGGGTACATTTCAACCTTATTGGTGAAAGGAGGCTGGTTTTGAGATGCTTAAAATATGGGGAAGAATAATCCTCACTCTGAGGGGATGATGACAGTGTTCTCATCCACATGTTTCTATGTAAATCTAATACTGAAACAAGATGAAATCTTCAGGAATGCTAAACTACTGGGTAATCCGCTCTACTCTCAACGGGAAAACAGGCTGGATGCACCACTACCCTTTTCCAAAGTCTATTGAAACCAGGAGGAGATTTTCACCTGTTCCAGTGGGTTTTGGATCAGACCCAAGTAGCTTTTGAAACGAATACATGGTGTATGTTCTCTGCAAAATCAAACTGGTAGCAGGCAGTCTCCTCACCGGGGCTGTTCTGTGCTCACAGGAACATTCAGAGCCCACACCTCCCTGACAGGGATGGAGTCACCTGGGTGTTCTGTGCTTCTGGGCCACACATATCAAGGATTTTATCTTGCCTTTCTCTCCTCGGTAAAGCAGGACAACAGAACAGATAAGGCCAAGATTACCAGCGTGTTTTGGGACTGCATGATTCATTCCACACATTCATTCTTGCCACAATAAAAGAAAAAATACTTGGCTTAAGGGCCTGAGTGCTCACATCACCTAATTTGATGCTATTACAGTTTGACACTAATAGGCTGCTCTTACAAAGAGCATGTGAAGTACAACGTGAAAAAACCTCACTTTGTTAAGAATTGCAACTCATAAATGAATGAACAGGCTGGGTGAAATTTAGGTTCCACTCTTTCCCCTTGTCTTCAAGAAAGGCATTATTCCACCTGCCTTTTTCTTGTAGTTTCCCATCAAGCTTATCAAAGGCAAGAAATTAGTGATCTGAATAAAGCACCCTTCCATTTTCCTCGTTCCAGAGAGAGATCTGAGATCAAGAAAACAATAACAAGCTCTTAAGGGCAAAATCATATTTTTCATTTTATTATGCAGGTTTCTCAGGCTTTGGTGGTAGAGGAGGAAGTGTCTGGTCTTTTGCTGTCATTTGTTTTATTCTCTACCCTGAGGAAAAATAAGGAAATTCTGGAAAGCTGGGGAGTTGCAGAGGGACAAAAAAAAGATGTTTTGTGAAATGCTTTGAGTAATGACAGAATCCTCAGTGTTGCAAACTATATTACTGCTACATTTCAGTTCTTTCAGATGCAGTCTAAAATTAATTAGGAGTTCGAATTCTGTTATTTTTATTTCAAATATGTATCAGTATACAGGTCCAATGCCTATATTCTATGTATTTATATATACCCTGGAGCTAGGTTTCAATGAATATGTAGAATGTTGCATTCATTTTCTACTTTTTACCTCTACAAAACATACTTTCCCCCTGCATCTGCATTAAAGTTCTGTGGTTTTTATAGGGGTGCACCTCAGAAGCTGTGTGTAAATACCTTTCTGGTAAAAAGTCAATAATATTGATGTTTTGTAC
This sequence comes from Platysteira castanea, assembly GCA_013397175.1. Classification (NCBI taxonomy): domain Eukaryota; kingdom Metazoa; phylum Chordata; class Aves; order Passeriformes; genus Platysteira; species Platysteira castanea. The sequence continues at coordinate 138,843 of VYXC01000927.1, read as the reverse complement.
TTCTACTGTGTTAGTTTTTCCTACTTTAGAAATGTTTACAGGCAAACAGTAAATGTAAATACCTTAATATGCAAAACAGCTCTGTCTCAAATATTGCCTATATTTGTCATTATTCTAATATAAACAACATACAGGTATTTATTACACAGACCTGCCCAGTCGTATTTTCTATTTCATAAATAAATTATGCATAATACATTTTTCACTCTTGAAAAGGTAATTAAATACTACTTTCAAAGAAGAAAATAACTAACGTAGATATAATTATAATTCAGTTTCCTTTCTCTTAATCAAATAGGACTGGAGATTTTGCATTTTCCTTTGTGGTTTTCTTTTCCCAGACTTCCAAACTTTCCATTAACTTTACATCTCTCCAGATAAAAACCTTATAGTATCTATGTAAGGAATACCACACCTGCAGGTCATTAACAGTAGTACAAGAATTGCTTAAACAACTTATTTGAATGACCTGCTTTTGCTTCATGGAAATATCTTTCTGTGAGGGTGAGGATTTTGTTGTAGGCTTCAGGACTAACTTTATTATTTTTTCGCCTTTTCTTAATAGATCACTTTTGGCAAAGCAGCTATTATGGAACTTATTTTTTCACTGCTCCATATTTTATATTCAACTATTCCATACTTGCTGGAGTGAAATATCTGCGTGATTAATTCCCCTCTCTCTCTTTATCTCTTTCCCACCTTGGTTGCTCTAATTTGCCTCTCTTATTTATGGTTTTTATTTTTCCATCGAGTTTCCAAACTTATAAACAAGTCTCTAGAGTGTTTCTTTTTCAGTCTTCTCCAAGCACAAGAAACAAAACCCAAGAGAATCTAAATTTTATGTTTGCTCTTACCCAGTGCTTTTACATATCAGGGGTCCTAAACGGGTGACAGAATCAATAGTTCCCCAATCCCCATCTTCAAACATTCAGACTGAAAATTAGCATTTCTTTTCTTGCTTTTTAATAACCTCACTTGCCTGAACACAAATCCTCTGCATCTGGATGTATCCCCCTATTTTTGTGTCAAATAACTTACTGCCACTAGAATAAATTATTGGCTGAGCTAGACACCAGCAAATACCCTTTTGTGGCAACATTTTTCTGCAGGAGATTTCTGGGCCTGAATGTGATTCTGCCTCATGTCTCAACAGTGAGTTAGAGCTGACACAGTTAGTTTTGTGTTGACCTAATCCACACTGGGATTAGTGAAAGCAAAAGTGATCAAAAGGCAAGCAGTGAAAATTATGGTTCAGATCCATGAGAGAAGACCTCAGATTTCATTGATTTCACCCCTTGTCTGCTAAAACCAGCTGGATTCTGGCACACTAAGGGCAGGTTTAGGTTAACCTTAGCCTCCTAAACAGTATCTGACTGTTCAAAGCTGGCCACCAAGCTACCCCTTGTGGAGGGGGATGGAGATGAAGAAGAGTTGTTGACTTGTAGACATCCATATTCCAGGTGGTTTTTGATAATTTAGATTAATCTCCTCTTGCAAAGTGGTGGTGAGCAATGTCCTGGAGCTCTGATTTTGGCAATGTTGGCAGAATTAACACCTACTGGCCATTACCATCCGTGGAGTGGAATGGTGGGATGGGTGCTGTATCTCTTTTCACCTGCCACTGTGTTATGTAAACAACTTTCAGCCCTAATTTAACTAAATATGTTGGAGATGCAGCACTGACAAACAAGGCATTGTTTCCAGGGTAGAAACTTTCCCCCATGTGTTAGGGTAGTTACCTGGGGTTGTTCAGATTTCGCCTAATCTTAGTGATTAGTTATCTGTAAAAGTCCTTGCACTTTGTGTAGCCCTATAGGAAATACTGAAACTAGTTCCAGATTAAAGCACTGTTCAGTAGGAAATTATGTGAGAGAACTGACGCACTTTAAGAATTCATTCATATTTTTTAAATCTTATTGAAAAGAAAAATAATTCAACTGAGACCAGTGATAGGCACTTTCCCTTTCTCAATAACCATTGTAGAATAAAAAAATATCTGCGTTCTTCACTCAGCTGAAGACTGATTCTTGTTGCAACTGTGTTTCATTGCTGTTGCTTCTGTAGTGGATTTGTACTGAATGAGGTCTAGCTCCACAACAGCAATGTGGGAAATAGTAAAGGCATATTTTTTTTTACGGCTACATAAACAGTACTTAAACCAGTACGGGCCTGGTTTCATTTTCAGCCCTATGTTTGTTTTGGAAGAGACAGTGGGAAGTAGAGGAGAGAAATATTTTAATATGAGAGGTGATTGCCAGAGGAGCAGATAGTGCTTGTTTCATAATCTGACCTTTTGGACATTACTCAAAGCCTGCAACATTTCACTGGAAATATTCCCATAACCTTCCCTGAGCTGCAGCCTGGATCAGGTCTGAGCTAGCAAGGAGATGCTCAGAGCTCTGGAGTAACCTGGCCCTTCATAGCCCCCAGCCCTGCACCTGTAAAGAAATCAAAGGAAGCCCAACAGAGCCACAGGAGGCTGCCCGGGGAGCCAGTGCTTGGCTGGTTTTGTACAAGCAGCTGCTTTTTAGGGGCTTGCACTCTGGAACCTGGGGAAAGGAACTGGGAGTTTGATTTGTTTGACAGCATTCCCAGTGTGTCCATCTCTATAATTCAACCTGATGTCTCAATCTGAACATGTTTTTTTATTCTTGGTGATTGGGAGTAAGCTGTCACCCAAAGTGCCTGCTAGGAATTTCCTAATTAAAATGCTAATCGAGATTTGCCTCAAGGTGTTGCTTAGAATCATTAGTAATACAAAGAAATAGCTAACAGACGTGTGGCAGGACTTGAAGAAAAGAATGTGTCCAGAGAATACTGTTTGCTTGTATCAAAACCATAAAGGCAGTGCAAATAACAAATTAATTAAACTGGGTTATAGTGAGTCACGAGGCCACATGAAGTGTCCGGTCTTAATTAGTTAATATTGGATTGTGCTTTGAGGCAGGAGAGTGGTAAGGCTCTGGAGAGAGCCCTGGGAAGGTTCTTTAGATAGAAGTTTTGGAAACTGTGTCTTGTGGCAAAGGAAAACAGCTTTGAGTAGTGGGACTGGGCAAGGCTCTGGTTTGTGCTCTGAGAGCTTCTGCTCCCTGCTGGCCCTCGGAGCCAGATCGTCCAAGGTCGATGTCCTCATCAGCGTCCCTGTGGCATATCGTGGATAAATAAATGAGCATTTTTCACTCAGCTAGAGACCAGTCCTTACTGCAGCTGTGTTTTATCACTGTTGCTATCAGGTCCCTCCAGGCAGAGCTGCACACCAAGGCTTTTCACACTGGGTGTCAGTTCTGTGTTTAAACACAACCTGTCAGGTTAGTGTAGGGGAAAGAGGATTTCCTCTGGAGGAGGCCATAGGACCCACAGCTCCAAATTCATGATCCTCTACTGTGTCATGAGATATTACCTAAACAACAGGGCTCTGGAATGAGCCAGCTCCACAGATGGAAACAGTCAGGCAACCAGAAGCACTGGCACTTCCTTCCGTGGAGGTACAAAATGTTTGTAATGTCTTCCACATGTTAGCATGAGAGGCACCTTAGAAACGTGAGTGATAAATGGCAGCACCACAAATTATTTCTATTATAAGGAAAAGCAATAGGCAGGCAATAATTCTGGCACCTGTATCTATTAGCAACAGATTAGTGGGAAGCTTGACAACAAGACAGGGTGGCATAATAAGGTTAATGATCTCACCATGCACCTAAATACATTCATCTGGGTGGAATTTATATTGCTGATTGACTTGGTGAGAAATCCTTTGGTGGGTCACTGAGGGCTTATGGGGAGTATAGCTTTCTTCTCGATTACCTGGAAAAGAATTAGGGATTAATCTTGAGTTTAGCTTGGTCTGAGACAACAAGTTTAGCTTGATCTGTTGTTGACTATGACAACAGATTTCGGAAGGTGTAGGGTGTCTCTTAGGGAAGGCAGTCAGCTGCCACTTATGGTTTAAGACTAAATTTACTTTCAGTTCTCTATATTGCACATCTGACAACACGGTACTCTTTCTTGTGGTAATATGCTGGACTGCAAGGGTTTGTTGTAAGTACTAGTTTGTGTTTAAAAAAAATGGTTTGAAATGAAAAAAAAAATTAAATATGAAGAAGTCTCTTAAAATTAAGCTGTTTGACCTGTACTATATAAGTTATAAAATTGGACTTGCTAGTCAACCATTATGATTGTGTAATTTTCTGAAATTTTGATGCATGTTCAGTGACCCATACCATGTGTGGACATTAACAGATGTTTATATGTTCTCACTGTTAGAGCCTATTCCAGTTTAAGTAGAATATCACAATCTTTTAGATAAAACCCCGTGCATTAGAGCTGTATTTGTGTGGTTTTCTTTGCTGTGCAGCTTGTTTCTCACATCACCAGGAGGTGACAGGCTGCAGCAATCAGTGCACGCAAGGGGACTGTGCACAGCCTTGGAAACACAATTGCTTTGTTCTTGGCCTATACTTAACTGTTCTTCAGTGTAACAGCAGGGGTTTATATTTTGATGATTTGCCTAAGAAATGTAAAAAGGAAGTTAGACTCGATGCCTGTGGAACTGCGTGGCTGTCAAAGGTTTCTGGTAAATTATAACTATTTGTTGGGAAAGAAGTGGTACTGACACAAACTCGTTTAATAGCCTGCATTTGAGTAACAGTGGGTCACCAAGGTCACGGACATTTTGCCTTATCAGATCATGTTTTAGGGAAATAAAAAATAATGGCTGTAAATTGCACATGTGTAGATGGGGGGAGGAGAAGGTGGGCAGCTATGGAAGAAATTGTTTTGTATCCTGCGGCATGTCTTTACTTTTCAGCATTAGCAAGCCTTTAATCAAAGTTTCATCATTCACAGAAGACCAGCGGCTTGAGTACTTTTAAATCAGTTGTCCTTGTGTCTGGGAATATGTCTCAAACAAAAGCTGGTAGAGATCAGGATCAACTAAAGTTCTGTGGTTGCACAAAACTGTGAAAGGATTTGATGTGATCGAAGTGGGATTTCAGAATATGGAAATCTCGTCTGATTAAGAGCATGAATAAACAGTTTGGAATTGTTATTATCTTTAATAAATAAAAGCACAGAAAAATTACTTGAAGCTAACTATGTTGTAAAGTAAATAATTTATCTGTTGGCAGACTACTGGCCTTATAATCTTACTTGCCTAGGTTCATCATTGGGTGTTTTTTGTGAGTTTTGCTATAAATGCCATTATATAAGCCAAGACATGAAAACTGCTTTTTATTGAACTTAAAATGACTTTCAGAATTATCTGGATATTTGGAAGTTCTTTTGTTTCTACTTGTGATATTTAGGACACTTTACAAACCCCAAATACTTTGGATAAATGAGTATTTTCCCTTTAATCTTGCTTTCTGTATATGACTATAAAACTTAAGGTAACTTTACTAGAGAATGCAATATTTTAATATATTCCCTGATTGGCAAATTATAATTATTTTAGGTTTAATATAGGATATTTGAATATGGTTTGTATTTCATTTAAATATTGCTATTTGAGAGATCTCATTTTCATTCAAGATCTTTGAAATTTTCCAGACATGATTCAACCAAATGTATTTTGTCATATTCTTCCTGTGTCTGCCTAGTTCCATCACTTTGCAAAGCAGTTATTACAGAATAGCTTTTCTTTGCAGCAGAAGTAATCTGTGAATTATTTGTGAACAGGAAAGAACTTTCTCAAAACTATTCCAGTATTTAAGATGATATCTCTTGCTGTTCTCATAGAAAGAAATATGGTTCCATAAAATCAGGACTATTGCAGGAATCTCCATACTAAGTAGGAAAAAGGAAAGTATGGCTTATTTGTAGGTGTTATTTCAACTTTAGTGCATCTATCCAAACAGTAATCTTCCCTAAATTACAGCCAAGCAGTTTGTCCAGCACAACTGGGTGAAATTATGTCTACCAAGGTCATTACCTTTTCTTGTTATCTTAGGTGGCACTGACAACCATGTGTTAGTTTCTTTCCCTATTTATTGAGTTCTCACCTTGTAAAAAAATGTAATGCCAGCATGTTTGCCCTGACTGGATACATTTATATGTGTGTGTGTTTATGCTCCAGGTGACTAGGACTGCCAAAACATTATTTCTCCAGTAAATCTTGAGAACCCAAATTGAGAAGAGTGGATTACCACTCTGAGACCTCTGTCATTGTTAGGCTTACCTTGTTGACTGGAACTGCTCAGATCTGCATTATTTTGTATCTCTATTTTAACATCACTTGGATTATCAGAGGATTGGACGATCACAAGCAGCGTATTTGTTATTTGCTCTCCCAAAGATTGCTGGCCCAGCTGTGTTTTTCACTTGCATACTTGGTTACAATAATATGTGATTAGCAAAAGACTGCCTAATATCTCAAGTGCATAAATTAAAACACCAACACGGGATACACCAAACCTTATCTGCAGTTGTTCAAAATGTATCATTGTTGTATTGTGTGGGCTGTTTTAAGCTCATTTTAAGCTCAGGTGCTGCCAGTTTATCTCCCAGATATGGTGCATTGGATATTATATTTTCAACAGTTAAATGAAGGATCCAAAATCACATGCACAGGGTGGGGAGAGAGGACTAATATTTCTGTATTTTGCAATCTTGATTGATACCAAAGGTTCATTGCACTGTATAAAAATTTTAAAACCCCATCGTACTTTACCTATTTACATTGCTCATTGTCTTGCTGCTTTTTCAATTTGCAGTCCTAGCAAGTGCCAGGTAAGGGTATTGCATCTGTAGTTAATATGAATAATTACTGAACTGCCGAGAGTGATCTTGGAATCTCTATGAATGAGCTACGAGAATTGATAATCCTCTTCTGTTTTAATTAATTACAGGAAAATAATCTGTTAGTCTCTTCAATTGTTTTCAAAGTAAAAAAAAAAAAAGGCAACAGGGTCTAATTTCAGTTAAATCTTAAAATGTCAAAACCCCCCACCAAACAAAGGAACAACTTGAAAAGTACTCTCGATATAAGTATTTGCAGTATTTAATATTTGCCTACAAATCAGAAATTTATTTTAAATAAACTATGCAGCTTTAAAACATAATTTGCAGCTTAGTTGCTTAGTGACTGAGTTCCTTTGGGGAATCCATTGTGTTTTAGGGTGACTGTGGAGAGACCTGTGTTGCAAGGTGCTCCTCTCTCCCTCAACCCCCCAGGGCCATCAGCCCTTTTTGTTGTTGTTTCCTGTTCATCTTGGAAATGCTCTGTTGAAGCTGCTGCATTGTTAATGAAAACTCGCTGTGTAGTGCCCAAGATACTCTCCTTTGAAAAAGGAAATTAAATTTTAAAAGCTTAATTAAGATAATGCTGAAGATCTGGTTTACCTACAAACAAATGGTATCAGAGTTAAGGGAATGAATGCTGCTATGCCAAAGAGATTCCAAGACAGACATCCTTCAGCTGATCTGGTGCTGGTTTACTTGTAAGCAATTGTGTAGCTTTCTTAATTATTCCTCATCACTAGTGAGGTAGCAGATAATTTAATTTGTGACACTGCTGACAGAGAGGCTTCCTCATTACCATCAAGTTAATTTGTGCTATTAAACATGTCTGTTACCTTCCCACTCAAATTATGAGCCTTTGTGGGATGTGTCCTGTTGCAGAGCAGCTCATTCTATGAACACTTGCTAATTAGAGAACTCCAGTGCAGCCTGTGATTAAAGCATTTAAATTTCAGAGTGTTCTGAGGACCTGGGATGAATTAAGAAACTGCAGAGTGAACTTCACTTATGGCATTTTTGATGAGTAGCCACAGTTCCACTAGGACTTGTGTTGGGATGTGGTCTGGCATGTACATACTGATATGATATTAATGGTTTGTTTATGAAGTGAACCCCCCCGGTGACATGTTAGGAGACATTTCATTTTAGAAATTTCATTTATGAAAAGAAATTCAGATCTCACTCCAGGCATTCATCTTCAACTTCCCAACAATGAATGTCTCAGTCCAAGAAATCAATTAAGTTTCATGACAATTCCACTGGTTCTTTACCTGTTTATTACAAAAATAGGGTTGTCTGACAGCTACCTGATAAATCTCCTGTATTCTGAGAGAATGAAGAGTCCAAACTTCCTTTACTTGTTAAAATAACATAGAAAATATATAGATTTCTTTATTTGAGATAGTGTTCAAATACAAACTCTATGTTTTACCTTTAAAATATTGGTTTGTAATAAAAGTAATGTTTATTCTGTTCTTACAGGATAGCTGAGTGATTATAAAATACATTAAAAGTGGGACAAAAAAAAAATAGACTATTGATACCACTTACCAAGAACCAAAAATAAAAGTAAGAAGCACATGATTATAATAAAAGGTGTAGCATTTGTGTGAATGAATGCTCAGGTTTTGTTAACCGCCACACTGGAACAGGATTCATAATTATGACCTCTTCTGTTTCTATCCAGAAGATTTTCAAGTGCAATTTTATAGAACAGAAGAAAACACAAGTGGGTTGGGGGAAAAGAAGGATAGCAAGGAGAAGCAGTTTTTGCCTTTCATCACTGTACTCGATGTTGAATTTAAGCACAGAAATATTTAGGGCTTCATTCTCTGCTTTCCAAGGCTTGTGGTCCTTGTCTTTAAGTCTTACCATCTGATCTCTATTTCAACACCCCCTTTAAGAGGAATTAGTCATAACACAGCTCCCTGAAATAGAACTAGTGGTGGGTGGGGATAGTTGAGCCTACTACAGCAAGAAAGGAAAAACTTATGTTAAAAATATGAAAGATGCAAGCCATTTTTGTGCCACCTCTGAGATCTAGGAACAGAGCTGTCTTGCTGGAAGCAGATGCAGCACTGAGAAGCTGAGTGGGAAAGCCTCCGTAGGGCTCCTGAGCACAGTGTTACACATCTCATCTGTGCTGGTGTCACTCAGACAGTGAGGTTCCTTGAGGGAATATGTCAGAGTGACATTCAGTGACAACACCTGGAAATACAGCTTGTTATTAATGGTAGGCAAATCTCACAGGGCTGCCTTCTTCCCCTGCCTTTTCTCAGCCAAGTGATGCAGGAATCCTCTCTGAAAGTGGTCACAAATAGGAGTCTGAGAATTCTTATACTGAGAAATGTTCCGTGCCCATGTGTCTTAGCCAGATAAACAGTATCAAGCAGAATTAACCTTAACATGAGGGAATACTGCAGTCTCTTGTAGGAAATCAATGCAGGCTCTGAAGTTTCTACTCACAAAGGCCCCATGTTCACTGAGCACAACTCTGCTCCACTGGACGTATTCCTTTCTGCTGGGAAAGCCCGGGTTCCAGACCCTATTAAGCTTTAAGTCTCTAGTGAAATGAGATTTCCCCAAAAAAAATCAACATTTTCCCTTGCTTGCTTTTTTCTTCAGGCTAAATTTAAAGTCACAATTCATTTTTCTGTCTCTCAATCACTCTTCTGGAGTCAAAACAATCTCTCAGTTGTAAATGCTTGGCTCTAGCAGAATACAGCAGATGTGTTCCCTGATTAAAATATCTCCAAATTTGTCCCTTTAGGTGCAGGAGCACACGAGAAACATGAAGCATCCAATGCTGGCGCTCAAGGGCAAGAAAAGTGAGGTGTGAGTCACCATTCCTGATAGTCTGAGGCTGTGCATGGGTGGCAGTCAGGGGACGTATGGAGAGAGCAGTTTGCACGTCCCAGCAGAGACTCAAGCAGGAAGCTTTGTCTCCGTGTGCACGAGCACTTGCACACACACACAGAATTTCCTGCAGGTTCTCTGCAGCAAGCTGGCTTTCAGTGGTGCTCACTTCCAGCACAGCCTTTAATTCAAGGGTCCCCGTGATCAGAACTCTGCTGGGCTCTCTGATTCTCCTTCCAGCAGCTGCTGTACAGATGTGCCCCTGTCCCTGGACAGCTGAGCGTGGTGGGTCCCACCCAGGCACTCTTTCAGCACCCACTCCTGCTCTTCCCTCGCTGTAGCCTTGGCCTGGAGGTGCTTCCAGTGATAGTTACCTTCCTTCTTGGGGGATTTAAGCACAAAGCAGTCGGATTTTTGCTTGCCCAGGCTTTCTGAGTGATGGGTCTTGATAATTCCCTGCACCCCCTCTGCAGGCAAATCCCTTATGGTAAACAAGAATGATTTTTTAAAGTAATGAAATAGCACTCCCCCTTGAACTTGTGCTTACAAAATACTGCTGGTATTTTTCTTTGTTTGCAAGTTTTGGAGACTAGAGAAGAATTTCTCATGCAAGTTAGACTGACAAGAGGCTCTGTGGACTCTTTCACTTTAGGTTAATTGATTGGGGACTCTGGGTTGGGTTGAAGCACGGTGTGCCTGCCTGTGATTCATTTCTAGCTCTTGGCTGGTATGACACCCAGCTGGGGGTCAGAAAATGACCACTTCCACAAGTGTAAGTCCTTTATCCTATTTAGGACCCTAAATAAGAAAAAGAAACGTGAGGTTCTCACACCCACAGCTTTCAGGACACACATATTCCCCTTTTCAAGAAGGGCAGTCTGCCTAGACAGTTTGGTATTTGGTAAACACAATGCAAAATAAAGGAAGCAGGGTTTTAGCTATCTCACTCAAAAAGTTGTACTTCTCATTCTGGAGTGCATCTATTTGTCTAATTCTCTTCAACCCACTCTTCTCTGCTTTATGCATTACTCAGTTATTTGTATACATTCCAATTTACCTGTAAAAGTCAGTATTTTTCTGTCATTCAAAAATGCTCCATTAAGAATTTTCATTTAAAGAATGCATGTGGCAACTTTCCTGCCCTCTTCAAATGACTTATAACCAAAAGCTAAGGAACCCCATATTTGAGTGTACCATTCTTCATTTTCAATTTGAGCAGACCATATTAAATCTTTGCAAAGACTTGTGCTAGGAAAGCTCTTTCACTGAAGTATTTGGGAAATGTAAGCAAAAAGGAATATGAACAAAGCAAATTGATATTCACATGACATTTTAAAATGTATTCTGCAGGCTCTCTGCAGAGATTCATTCTTTTCAGTTTTATCAGTTTTATACAAAAGAAACTAAGGTAATGCCTGACACTAGATCAGATCTTTTTATGCCTAGCTACTCTTGCAGGTCTTGTGGGCAGATTTTTCCACTTTTACTGGTTTCTACTTAGGGTTCTCTTAGCATGGAGAAATTCCAGGTGACTAGAAGCAAGAGAGATGGTTCTTTATATTTTTTCTTCTGGAGTTTCTGGTACAAATAAGGAGAAAGGAGATGGCAGCTGACACAATTTAGAGTATCCTAATGCACTTCAAGATCAGCCTGTAATTGAAGGCAAGTTGACAGGGGCTTTTCATTTGTGAGGAACCAGACTGAGCATGGGCAGAACGGGAACCAGTAATAAATATTAAGGTCTTTTCTCTCCCTTTGGTTGAGCTGTAGGAGACTCAAGTTTAAATTAAATTTGGCTCATTTACATCTTGCTCCTGCCTTGTACGTAAGAACTTTGAGGTGAATATTGAGGGAGACAGTAAGAAGACACAGCTCAGCAGATGACTGATGTATATATAGACACAGCCAGGGACCATTATGACAGAACTGAACTATTTAGTAGCTCTCTTCTCTTTCACACTCTCTGCAGCCCTGACACCTGACGGCAGATGTTTCATGGGTAGAAATTAACTCCCTGGAGCCAGAAGGATGTAGGAATGTTTTTGATCTCTGGGGTTATCAGTTATACAATTTTCAGTGTGTTTTAAGTAAACAAATCTGTTCTGTGAGGAGATGTTGCCCATGCATGTTTATAGTTGGCTGATGGGAAAAACATGCCACTTTACTGATCATTTGATGAATGTCATCTGCAACACCTGGAAATAAGTTAATTTTCTCAATCTTTATCCCTTTCCTTAGTTTAAGATCAAATGTGAAATATCTGTTGGTTTTTGCTCTCTGAGCTTGACTTTTCCTGTCTATAGCTCTGCAAGTGTCCCCTTCAATCAGGCAGAAACCCCACTATGGGACAATCCACTCATGGCAGCAGCACCGATGCACTTTTAGCTCCTGCTGTCAAGTGAAAACAAATTACCTTGATTTTTGTTTGGTTTTTTGGTGTTTTTTAATGGCAATTCCACTTACTCAGAGGTAGGTGAGAGGAGAAATGCCATGTTATTTTCACTTGCATGTTGTTGTTTGTCATTTTAAAATCCATAGTCAGATAACAGCTGAGACCCCATGAGGCAAGAATTTGCACCACTTTTGTAGTGTTCTTCCACTGCTTTCTTCTTGTGGCTTTTTAACAAACGATAAATTTAAGGCAAAAAGAAAAAACCTTAATGTAATGGAAACCTTTAATGCCCTAACCTGAGAAGAAAATGTTTTTGTAGAACCTTGGTGAACCCAGGCTTAACAGATGACTCTGAAGGAACATCTCCAGGTCTGCCTCGATGAAAACAAACTAAAACAAGAATGTAAATATATTGATGATGAAGATAATGATTATTATAGTTGCTCTAATAAGTAGTAAGGTTTAGCTGGGTAGCTTGAGGTGTCTTGGCAGAACCATCTGACTGACATCACTCACATTTAATTTGAGATTTGTTGTCTTGCATTCCACCAGGAGAATATAGGGCACAAGGATAATAATATTTGTGCCATTTTATGATCACAACAGTCCTGTGGAGTACATAATCCAAGCCCTGCTTGGAGTGAGCAAAGTAGATTCATAAAGGAACTTTTACTTTTCATCAGCCAATTTTCCCTGGTGGAGTTAATGATAAGAGTTCAGAGCCCAGTGATCTCTGTGCAGACAGGGTTAAGGGCTGTGAACATAAGAAAGGAAGGCACCTTGGAAAGCCTACTTAGCCAGAAGGACGTGGAAAAAAGATGAAGAAAGACCAGGATCATTCAAGGGACTTTAGGAATACCTGGTGAATTCCTTTTCCTGAAGGCAAGCCATTCTTGTCAAGACAAAGGAGTTGGCAAGCATGACAACATGATAAGACTTTAGGAAATCCTGGTTAGTCTTAAACAGGACCAGCTCTACCCAGAATGTTCAGAGAAAAGCCAGTTTTAATGGTTGGAATACCCACACATCGGTGTTGAGTCCAGTTTGAAGGGGTTTAAAAGAAGTAGGGGTTTGGCTGCAGGATTTTCTAGGAGCAATGTGCTCTGTGACAGCTAAAAGAGACAGGAAGATCCAGATTCTCTTCAGGGGTTCTTAAAAGGAAGCTCTGCTGCAAAGAAGGGAGAGACAGAACAGCTTCAGGATATATATTATTCTTGTAGGAAGGTGGAGTTGGCAGGGACAGGAGGTGTTTTTGGTAGTATCAGCCTTGGCCTCATTGCCAGTGTGGGTTCTTTGAGTATCAGGGAGCTTGGGGGTTCACGATCTCTGAGAGGTCTCTCACTCAGAGAGAGGTGGTGCTGAAGCCCCTGAGGCCCAGGAGAGCTCAAAGGGCCTCACTCAGGACCGCTGTTTATAGGGTCAGAAGGTGATTGACTTTGGTCATCAGTAAGTTTCCATCCTGGCCATAACCCATGTTGGTAACTGGGCTGTAGCAGTGGCCCTGCTCCACTCAAGCTGTAACCAGGTAAATGTCTCACCAGGGCTGCAGAGGATAAATGCTTAAGGCTGGCCTTGTTTGGGCAGCTGCTGTTTCTGGCTTTTCCCTCCTGTCCCATTCAAGAGCTCCTGGTAAGGTCCAGAAGTGCCTCACTGCTTGACCAGTGTGGTCAAGGGACACTTCACCTCTCAGATGGTTCAGTCAAGGCTTATCAGGAGCTTCTGAGATTGCAGCCAGGCCCAAGGATGGGGTGGGGTGAAGGGGGAATGCACCACCACACATACAATATTAGAGTAAAATTACAGTTTCGCTGCTTCTTGGATGACAATTAAGAACAGCTACTCTGCTCTGTTACACTCTGTTGCCTGGAAAACCCAGCAAATTACAGGAGTGCAGCATTACTTATGTAGAAGGGGACTGCCAGTGTTGAGGAATGTTGAAGACCCTAATCCTAGGAATTAAAATGACAGCGAATGACCTGTGAGTGAAAAGAATGTGGCATTATCCCCCAAGATATAAGCTACATTTATGCATTGGTTTATTATTTATGATGCATCTGTCATGTGCACTTGAGAAATTACACATCAGGATCCATAATAGTCTTACAGAATATTTCATAACCTGTGGCTGCTAAATTGATAACCTTGGGTTCTTTACTGAGTCAACTTTTCCTGTACACCCCATCCCATCATTTTACTCACCAATTCTTTGGAAATAAGGAAAAGTTTGTCTCTTAAATTCGCCTTTTTGAAAGACACTGTACTCTCTGATTCATCTAATCAAAGCCAGGCACTTATTTCTCCTCCTGTGCCTCATTTAGGCATTCCTTGTCAAACACCAAATCCAAGTCTAAGTGACTGCTGGCCTGGGAGCTCTGTTTCTTTTATAGATTCTGCCAAACTCTGGCATACTGCCTGGAAGGAGCTTAAAGCAAACTTATCTCATTTCCACTGAGGTCTAATAGGTGTGGGAATTCCCCTGAGGTAGTACAGAAGTAATTTTCTCATCAGCTGTCAATGGTCCCAATCCACACGGCACAGATAATTTAAGTATCTCAAAAGGGTAGCTTTAATTTAACAACAGCTCAGGCTGGGTCCATGACCTTGAACAGAAAATTCGGGGTTTTTCCCTGGTTGGTGGAACTCTGCTGTGTTTTATTGACCTCCTGTACATCTTATATTGTCTAATGAAAGAAGTCACTCTCACAGGAGATATGTATGCGGTGTTCTGTGAGCCCTTGAAATAATGTTATTGATGGAGGCCAGTTTTGCATGTTTAGAACAACTCAAGGCTTGCACTGAGTGTGACTGAGAGAACATCCTACAGAAACTTGTACCATCACTTGATAAAAAAATAAAATTTTTGTTCTATCTTCAGCTTTTACTGCCAAATGACAAATCCAGACATTAGAGACTACTGAGTGAAGAGCTTTCACAGAAAAGGATGTGTATCATATGTTTGTAGGTGCTATCGCTGGGATAATATTTAGGATCAGGTGACATTTGTGCACTGCATTTTGCCTCTGGCCAGAGGCAGTTGCAGTGCTCAGTTTTGTAACTGAGCAAAGGAACAGGGAAAGGAAAACCAAAACCAACCAAGTTGGCTGGAACTGAATTGTTCTTCATTTGTTGGATTTTGCTTTTCTTGGGAAAGTTCTTTCTTGGGAAGGTTGGGGGAGAATATGGTCTTAAAATAACTTTTTGTTTTGAGACTCTATTTTGTTCATGATGCATAGGAAGCGAAAGATTTTGAACAGGGATTTTTTTTAACAAAACTGTGAAAGTATGAATGCAATTTGATAATTTGGGATTGGGAAAAATGTCCTGATCTTCAGTGAATATTACAAAAAAAGAGTAATTGGGGAGCACTGAGCAAATGCACTCATTGGGAACTGGAATAGCACCATGTTCTTACTGAACCAATTCCAGTGTAAGACCAGGTAGGGCCAGGTGTGTGGAAGGAATATTTTATAGCTGGATCAAGACCTCTTTTATTTTAAACAAAGGAATCGTTGGAGAAGCAGCACTTACATGCAAAACACTGACAGAGCAGCATGTTTCCATTAAGTCTCTCTTCATTCTATGTCCTAAATATAGTCCTTATAATATTTTTTCCGTCTGTGTTTGACTTCTTAGAGGTTTTTGTTTTGTAAGAGAAAGGCAAAAAACAGTAGGTCTTTTTAAAACACTCTTAAGTTGTTATTTGCTACAAGAGAAAGTATATACAGAACTCACAGCAATGTGCAAGTGTGTGAAGGATTTTATTGGAATTTAGTTCTCCTTCCCTGAGTAATGCCACAATCCCAAACCTCTAAAAGCCTTCCTGCCTCTCAGCACTGCCATGAATCTTCCCCCTCAGAGATCACAAATGTAGACTTACATACCTTTATATCCTGGCGAGTGTGTACCATTAAACTCACGTGTGTTGTAGGTTCTGCTCTAATTTTTTGTAAAGATTCACAGGCAAATATTTTCAAATAGAAACATTTGACCATTTTGGGGACCGAGGAGAAAAAGAATACATCAAACTGATTTTAAGATAGAGCTTGTTTGGTATCCAGAATGTGTCACTAGTGCTACCTTGAGACCAAGCATCCAAAGCCTGTTCTGGGCAGGTGGTTGTAGCACCTGGGCTGGATTTGTAGCAGCTTGGACTCACCAAAGAAAAGCCTATTTTTGCTGGAAGATGTAATCATCCTTGCTTCAATTCAAGGTAGGAGTTCAGGTCTAATAAATCTCAAATGTTTCTGGTGTTTAGGATGTTATCTTTTTGATTGGTAAACTAAGAGTTTCAAGAAATATATGTTTTTTATTAAAAGCTTCAGGAAATAAAATGTGCTTTTCCTTACCTCATTCCTACCCCAATGATGTGCATAAATCAGACTCTGCAGAAGTGAACAAATTTCTTTCTCTACAGGACCATTCAAGAAAGAAAAACCACCACCTAGAAACAGAGTATTGCATTTATTTCAGGACTTTCATTTGTGTTCCCTCAAAATTTTAAATTGTGCTGCCTTTGATTTGAAAACATCCTGGTTAGCTTTCAGTTCCTAAAAAAATTCTCATCTGCCTCAATAATTCTTCTCCTACTCATTTCAGAGTGAAGCAAATTTTTTCTAAACTGTGACGTGTCATACAGGTAAAACATAGTCATACTGATTCCTTGTAAGTTTCAAGGGGTTTTTTTTGTTTGGGTCAGGTTTTTAAGTTGCCTTGATGCAGCAGAGCTCAAATATGAGTGTGAGAGGGGTTAGGGAGACAAACTGAGCAGGGTAGGATATTTAAAGGCTTATTTCTGACTGCAGTGGTTTGGATTGATTAAGGGTTAATAGAAGGCAGTCCACAACTACACTAAGAGTGATTATATGACAGAGTAACTCACTTAGGTGTTTTAAGGCAATTTATTTATAAAGTATTTGCATGTTAAAGGTAATTGTTCTGCTTTAAACTAAGTTTGCATTAAGCTGTTAACTAAGTTTCAGGAATGATGTATTGAGTGAGCTCAGCTTCTGTAAGTTCCAGTATTCCGCCTCATGAATAAAACTGTCAGGGTAAAGCAACCACTTACTCTCTGTCTTGACATTATATTCAGTATAACAAATAAATCCTTAGGATCTCAACAGACCTGGCAACTTCATTAACAGTTATGCCTGAAGCAGAGAATGAAAGAAAATCAATTCATGGAGTCTGATATTTTAGGGTTTACAGAAGAGAGGGGTTAGTGGACTGCTGATGAGCCTTCTGTGCTTGAGCTCAATCTTCCTCCTACAGAGGGGAACAAAAATTGTAAGAGAAAACTTCCATCCAAGAAAGGAACAGTGCTAGAAACAAGCGAAAGGGCGTGAATTAATTATAATTGGAAATAGAAACCACAACCTGTGAATCCTAATTCCATTTTACAAGAAATATCTATTTCCTGTAAAGCTTCTTAAGGAGGTTGGCCCCAGTCTGCAAAACCTCTTCACCAGCTCAGGATCTGGTATTTGCAGCTGAACAGACTGATTCCACGGGGCTGTTTTATTTTTTTTAATTTCAAAAATATTTCCTAATTCTTCTTCCACTGAACATGTTACAGTTTATCTCAGATGAAACATAGACTAGTATTAAAATATTCTGATTCTATTCATTGAAAAGTCAATGAATGTGTCTGATATGATAGAAAGTATCTGCAAAACAGTTGTTGAGAAAGTTTTAGTGAATTTTAAAATTATTTCCACTTAAAGAGTCCAATATGTATGCCTGGGGCTATGAAACCAGGAATAATCTTTAGGGATGGGGACTAACCTGAAGTATAACAATTAGCTAAAGGTGAATCTATTGACTTCTATGTTATGCATGTATATGAATAATTTCACTATTTTAATTCCTCTAAGTCATAACGAATAGACAAATATGTTATCTGCCCTATCAAAATAGTAGATTGGCTATAAATTAACTGAATTAAATCTCACTTGGTTTCCTGTTATGTAGGATGCAATTTACATAATAAAGAAGATCTTTTTAACCTTCAGAATATTGAACCAGATAGAGGATGAGGGAATACTGCAAAATCTTCAAATTGTACATCAGTTCTAAGCACTTTCTCTCTTACCTGGGCTTCCATGCTGGCTTTATTATGAAATTTATTTTGGGGAGGTTCTTGCAGGCCTACAAGTTCATGCTATATGTTCATGCAGTGAAATTGTACATATTTATACTTAATGATATTTCCGAATTCAGAAAACTTGTAGATAAAAGGTCAGGGCATAAGAGATGAGCAAATCAAGTTGGCCAGGATGGCAGAAAGGGAAATGTAATGAAAGCAAGTGTCCAACTCATATCCAGTCAGTGACAGTGATCATTTTTCTCCATCTGCCTGTAATATTTTATTGCATACTCACCCCTTTTTCTTTTCTCACCATAGCTCAACATGGCTTTGCATGACAGATGCATCTGCTCAAGCAGCTTTCTGAAGAGATGATGCTATGTGATATAATGCTAAAGACTGCTGCAGCTCGTTAGGCAATTTCCTGCACTCAGAGATCATCCTCTAATGCCAGTGTCTCTGTACATACAAGATTTGAAGGATCACTTTAAGCCAAGCATCTTTGTCATGTCAGTTGGAATGAACAGCCAAGACAGATTGTGAACCCAAGTGCACCTAAGGGAGGATGTGTGGGAGAATACAGGAGAGAAGCTCTTTCCTTTCTTTGTTATAGGTCCAGTGGTAACAATCTGAGCCCAGGTTTCCCTTGTGCTCCTGGGACAAAAGAAGAGTCAGGGCTGTTTCTTTAGAAAAAGACCTTGGAAATCATTAATCCTACTCTTAGAGAACTTTTTCCTTTCATAAAAGTAGAAAAGCAGTGTGGACGAACTAGGAAATAGCTTGACTTCATCAAGTAATCAGTTCTATATTTTCCAGTTGATGTGTGTAATCAGGCTAAAGTCTAGTAGGGCAAGTTTTCTGAAGCTTCTTTCCATACTTCTGATGGGATTAAGAGAAACTTAAACTCTCCTCAATTTTACAATGTAACTGGTTTATAACAGATAATTGGTCCCAACCATTCCTTACTAATGCTGAACACTGTGAGCTGTTTACTGTTAATTATCCATATGAAGGATAGATACAATGTGGAGCATTTCTATTCTGTAGAATAATTCGCCTAACTCAGTCCATAGAGACACAAGTTAATGGCTTCTGACCAACTGTGAATTATTACTGTGGAGTTGCTGCTGCTAATCATTATTCGTTTAATTAGTGCTTCATGGTACAACAGAAAGATATTGATTGTGGAAGATTTGGTGATTTGAGCAATGGAATGTTTGAAGTCCAAGGTTTTCTTCAGTTCAGTGTTTTTCTTGACATGCAAGCCTTTTGGTTGGATTATCTAGGACCTAATCCTACCAGGTCTGCTCTGACCCTTTTTTTCTATGGCATCTATCCTGCACCTGGTCAGTGATATCCATGAAACTTGTGTTAAATTCTCTGAAATAATTATCTTTAATCAAATTTGGCTAACATCAACCAACAGCCTTCTAAGGGAAAGCTGAGATACTAAGGAAGCAAACATTTCGGCCAGGAATAACTGTGCTCATTTGCTCTGTGGTATTATAGTGCCAATTCAGCTCTGATTTTCACTGATGACAGCCAACAGCACTGTCAGGTCACCAGTGATCCCAGTGCCTTTTATTATTTCTGCTGCTCCTGTGGCTCCACTGAGACCACTGCCTGTGATTTCTGTGCAAGAAATGGTGAGAAAGTTGTGTCCAGCCTCAGATGAATGATAAAACAGTCACTCAGTGTCATGGAGGAATGTGCTTCATTATTCTCCTCCAAAACATCCTGCACCATTAAGGTGACAAAAAAGTTGACCTTGACTTCAGCAGGAGAGCTCTGGGCAGTCCCTGTTTATTGAAAGTGAGGTGCAACAAGATGCAGCAAGGCAGGTCTTGGGTACAAGGCAAGTGGTCATTCCTGCAGGGCAGGGCAGCGGGAGCTGTGAGGGAGGTGAACAAGCTCTGGCTGTGGAGGATGCGCTCTGGCTGCTGAGCTGCAGAGCTCTGGGAGGGGTGATGGCCTCAGCCAAGGCAGTGGCACTGCCCCAGCACTGACCCATGAGAGCAGGGCCAGCCAGCTGGGCTCTCACAGCTCCAGCTCCTGCCCCTCCTGCCTTGTTTTCCTCCCCNTACTTCAAGGAGAACTGCAGCTCTCACCTGACCGGACTGCTACCACCACCCTGCCTGACAGGGTACCAGGTCATACCCTGACTCTGTCAGCTTAAACCAGTGTTTCTGTATTATTGCTTTGTTTTATATATATATAATAGTAAAAGAACTGTTATTCCTATTCCCCATATCTTTGCCCGAAAGCCCCTTAATTTCAAAATTATAATAATTCAGAGGGAGGGGAGTTGCATTTTTTTCCGTTCCAAGGGAGGCTGCTGCCCTCCTTAAGCAGACATCTGTTTTTCAAACCAAGACACCCTCCAGTGCTGGAAGGAATGGCACTTCACACCCGGGGCATCTAGCTGGAGCTGTTGCCCATCACACTGAGGGGTCTGGAGCCGGCTCTGAGCTCAGGGGAAATGCAGCGCGGTGTTTTCCTGTGAAGAGTTACTCACTGCTCTTCAAACACTTCTGCTCTCTCCCTCTCGTAACTGCTGCAATCCTTTTAGTTTAACATGTCCTTCCCTGTATAAATGGCACTTAGGAAATGATTTCTGTCTTCCCCACCTATAAACCATGCTGAGATTTCTTCAGTTTGTTGCCACATAAACGAGAAAAAGTTGTGTGTATGCCAGGAAATAAAAAATACCAATCTATTGTCTTTTCCTTTTTATATGGCTACTTTCATCTGAAGATATTAAATCACCTTAGAACTATCAGTTAGCTGAAAACAGATTTTACTGCATCTCTGAAGTTTAAAAGTAGTGAAACAAAAAGACGTTTTAGATTTTAATCCATATTTTTGGTGCCTTTTTTTGTTCCTCTGTGCCCTACCGTCCCCCCCGCCAAAGAATTCCAGAGCTTAGTGAACTTTCTCCCAGACTGCTTTTATATATATATACATATATATATATATGTAATCTGATCATTGTAGTTACAAAACCCTAACTTAATGGACTCACCAAGCTGGGCCACACTGGCAAATGTCTTTCTACTTATAATGAAAGCCCATTCCTGTAAACAAGATGTTTGCATGAAACTGCAGTATAATTCATTTTCTGTATTGTAGAGAGCTCAAAAGGTTTCCATGGTTTTTCTAAATATTCGACTCTTCACATTTCCAGGACTGCAGCTGTTCTCAAGATTTGTGGTAGGAGGGGGAAGGGGGATTAAGGTCATTCAATTTAGATTCTGTCATTGCCATTTAGATAGACTAGGGTAAACCAATACTTTGACCTTGAATGAAAAGTTCTTAAACATGCCTGTGATATTTTGGTTATGCCTTTACATATTCCAGATATTTTGCTGTGAGGCAGAAAAGTTAGATTAAAATTATATTAATATTGGAAGTCAGGCAGAAAAGTAAGATTAAAATTATATTAATATTTGAAGTTCATCTTTAGTGGAATCTGCACAGGCGCAGGCATAATTGTCCACTGTCTAGCAAATCAAACAGTACCTTCTTGTCCTTAAGAACGTTCTTGAAATCATTGTTCCATGTACTTTCTGTGCTTTGTTGGATTAAGACAAAGTACTCAGTGCTGCTAAGTGCTCAGTGCTGCTCTAGGGAATTTCTTCGTGAAGGATGTCAAATACTTGTATGTCATGAACTTGCTGAGAAGTCATCATCAGGATGTTGTGGGTGCCTTCCTTACGGGTAGGTTTATCTCAATGAATGTCTCTGTACTGTCATTTTAATACCTTTCTCATTACCATCACTCATTCATTCAATGCAAAAAAAAAAGATGTTTTTTTTCTGTCTGAGTGATAGGGTTATCTAAATTGTCATCTTCCTCGGTTTAGCATTGCAATTCATGATGCTTTGAGAAAAACAATTTGTTTCCCATTACACCATAAATTAATGCTCTCTATTTGTTTCTAGTGTATTTATTTCAGTCAAAAACTTTTTAATGGGAGCTGGGGACTTATTTGTCCTCCTGGGTCTGTGAAAACCTTTCCCTGGTATCAGTTACCTTTGTAATGCCCTCAGAAGAATATGGATAAGATTTTCAGCAGCAGTGGGATGACCTTCAACTTCCATTCATTTCATTTTTTCCCTTCTTAACTGCTTTGATGCTTTAAAAACATATTTTCATGATTGTTGTGAGAGCAGTATTGAGCGATCACTCCTCAGTGTTTGGCGTTGCTCCACCTCCCCCAGCTTTCTTCTGCTGCAGCATTTTTACCTTGAGCTACTTGAGCTCTTTGGAAATGCAGTATTTCAGTGGAAATAATGTCATTCATGAATACAATTATTCATTATCACAGGAATCCCTTTGCTCATCTCCACCTCAGTTTGATAGTTACCACCATTACAGAGTGACACAAATATTTGGCAATACTTTTATTTTTAAAATGGTAATTAAGTTTTTTTTAAAATTTGTATTTGATTAGCTGCGAACTGCTAGTTCTGTTAAATTTGTTTCTGATTTCTTATGATATTTTTGGTCAGTTGCAGAAAAGGCAATATGCTGTCATTTATGTATAGATAGATTTAGGTAGATGAAAAAAGATTATTCTGGGGTCAAAATCAGCATTAACATACGAGATATATTTAGATGTGTTATTTAGTAACTTGAACATTTTCAGTGTTCAGTAATTCCATGCTATATTAAAAGAGATGATTTACCAAAATCTACTGCACGATCAATCTTTAACAACAAAGTAGATTACTTTACTTTATTTGCCTAGCCGCAGTACTATTGAATTATCTATGTGAAATGGTGTAACTGTGTAAAATGAACTCTTCAAACGAGGCATCTTCTGAAAAATATTAATATTACCACACTTCCCAGTTCTGCATAAAGGTGTCAGTTCAAGAAAATATATAAATTTTAATGTGAAATTATAAATTATTTGGGGACTAACTGGAAGCCTGGTGGCCATTGTAGTTCTGTTCTTGACATATTTTCAAAACTTCAGTCACAATGGGTGAGATTTCCAAAAGTGTTTGAGTAATAGAGGACAAGAATGTAGGAAGTGCTCATACTGCAGTTCACAGTCTGGAAGTTTGGGGACACACAAGTGTTTGTTGCAGGAAGTTGAAGGGATGTCCCAGAGAAAAATTCCCTGGATTTCTGCAGTGTTTTGTGACCTCTCAAGCCTGTGCTACTTAGAGAGAGCTGGCTTTCCTCTGCTCTCTTCTAACAAGTGCTCTGTTTGTATTGAAATGGAAAAGTAGAAGCCTCATAAAATACACAAGTAAAAAAACAACAAAAAAAGAAATATTACCAAAAGTTTTGATTCTTAACACATCATAGACAGTTATAATCTGTATTACAGGAAGTTAAAGGAGCACATGAATGATGCATTTTACCTTCACTGATCTGTTGAGAGAGAAATTTACTCTTTCTGACAGGGTAGAGGATGTGTATGTAAAACTGCTCTGTCAAAATATTTTCTATCCCGTTGACTTAGGATCACATGCAGCTGAGGATGACACACATTTGTAGGTAATGTACAGCTGGACGTACAGAGCTCTCTGAGAAGGTCACCGAAGGTCACGGCAGCTGGATGTTTAACCAGAGCCTGGGATTGTAATTCCTAGTAAATGCCTGGAGGTGTTGTTAGTATTTAGACTTGTACATCACAGGGGAAGAGGTGCTCAAACAGACTTAGAACGAGCTCAGGCTGAAACCAAAAATGATACTGCCACATTAGGTGGGTTGTGAAGAAAAACCAGCTTCAAGTTCTGATTTTGTACTAGCTTGACTAGCTCTATCACCTAGAAATGCCTGAATTTGGAGGAGTAATTCTGAAAATACCAGAGAATTATTATCTTCTTTTTTCTCCTGTCACCAAAATAAAGGCATGACATTATCATTAGAATGACAGGAAAAGGAGAGGAGCATAAAATCAGAATCTGGTTTGTTTTGCTGGCAGTGTTTCTGGGCTTTGGTTGGGAGCTGTAGCACATTATGTATTAGATCCTTGTTATTGATTAAAGTTCAGTTAAAACTGAAGAAAATGGATACAGAAGCCCACTCTCATGTACTTATTCTGCGAATGGGTTTAGCTGTGTGTGCTTATAAAAATCCATCCACTCCTTGCCCCAAAGGCAGGCAATATTGTAATTCCTCAATTTACAGATCATGCAGGGAGTGATTAAGCATGTGTATTTTCTGATAGGTGTAAATTTAAAATAAATGTCAAATACACAGAAAACGCTTCCCTGAGTGTTTTTGTACATATGTAATTGACTTTTTAGCTGAAAAAAAAAATTAGATATCCAGAGGAAACTGTTGTACTTTGTGGATATTTACAACTTCTCATACCAGATTCTCCTAACACCCGAAGACAGATAAATACTAATAAACAAAGTAAACAACATTGGTGTGAATCCCCTGAAATTTGTTGCATTCAACCCTCATGAAACACCTTGTTTGCCAAGCATGAATGGTCACAGAATGCACTATCTTTAGAAAATATCTGGGTGCCGTATGAATACCTGAATTTGAATTTGAACAGAGGTAGTCATGCTCTAACACGCACATCTGCTGCTCAGTGTTTGTTATGTAGTGTTCTCAATATTCCTGCTGAGGATGTTTCAGGCTTCTGTTTGGACAACAGAAAAAAGAGGAGTTGCTTGGCTTAGATCACAAATCACAGTGACTAACAGCTAGCAGGCAGGCAAGGGAATGGTTTGGAACTCCTCAGGAGGTCTGAAATATATTCACCAAAACTTTACCTTTATCACTGGATAGAACAGAAATATCTGTTTGCCAGAGTTACACGATAACAAGGGTTACATTCCCTTATCGATCCATTATCAGCCTCCCCCCACCACGATATTATCAACTCCCTACTGCAAAGGTTTGGATTAATGTAAAGCAAGACTCCCAAACTTTCTGCAGAGCAAGTTATATATCTATACATTTTCAGGTTTATCTATAAACTCAAGTGATTTGTCTGTCTTAAAACAGCAAATCAAGAACAAAAACAGAATCTGAGACTTCTGATTCTGCTTCTCCAGATCTAAGTATTTTCAGTGTTTATTCTAAAATCTTGCATTAGAGGGGATATTAAGCTCAAAGCATCGCAAGATTGTCATGATATTACAACCTCATTTAGTACATAAATATAACTTTTAAAATAAAGAATTCAAAAAGCACCAGTATGCAGTTCTTCGTATGTTGACTTACTATTTTCCTTTTTAGTCCTTTGTATGTCTTAAAAGTCTAATGCATGGTTTTCAGTAAAGGACAGTAGCTCTGTGCTCTCTGGAACATCTTTCATGATCTGATTTGATTGCATAGAAATAGAGAATGCAGTAATTGAGCAGATTCCTTGGATGTTGCAGAAACACCAAGTTTAGTATTTATGAATAGAGTAATAACTACAGCGTGACATTTCCTGAGTATCTGGCTCGTGGTAGAGGTTAACATCCTATCAGTATTTAACTGTTTCCCAGGTAATACAATTAGAGGCCCTCAGAGTATTCATGCCTGAAAGCACAAAATCAAAAAAAGGTGTGTAAATCCTCAGCTGCTGGGGCAAAGGGTCAGTTATATAGGTAGTAAAAATGTGCCACCATACTGTTTTTCATGTAAAGCCTGAACCATTTAAAAATTTCCTTAATCTAATTACAGCCTTCCTTGAGCTGTTACACACATGTACAGTGATATAAATGGTTATACAGACTGGCTGTTTCTTTCCCACCTTCCCCTTCATCTGTTGTGAAATCAGATATCCAGATTTCTTTTCTGTCTACAAATGGTTGTGAAAAATGTATGACTTGGGCTTTGTTAAATTATTAACTCCCAAGAAAAGTAGCTGACCCAAGAAATGTCATCCAGTCTCCTTGACCTGGGAAATATTTTGGCTCAGCTGCAAGAAATATGTCAGAATAATTACTGGAGGAGAGAGAAAAACAAATTACTTTCATTGAATTGTCATGAATCCTTTTTAAAATAAGGTGCGATTGACTAAAGCATTATTTATTTTCAAGTCTTGTAATTGTTCCATTGTCATGGAAGCTTATCAGAAGTACCAAAGCTGAGTATTGGTATAAAATGAACCTGGCTTATGTTAAATCCCCAATGATCCAGTCTGTTCCTGACAGATATCACTACTAGCTAAATCGCCATCCACAAATCCTAAGTCTCATAAAATAGAAACAAAACAACAAAAAAGGCTTGTTTAGTTTTCGGTCAGAGAATTCAGTTTATATATGAGCAAGAGATTCTTCCTGCTGGGATTTTCCAGAACTCTTGTTCTAACTTAAGTTCATATTGTCAAAGTCAACAGGACTGACTGGAATAGCAAGCTGAGGAAGACTTTACCTCTAGAAAAATTCATCTCATTCTCCAGGGTAAGAAAAAAGAGATTTATTTTTTTTCTTATATGAATTTTGTGGAAGATGTGTAAAATGCAGGATCCTATAATTCCTGCTTTCTTCATTTAAAATTTTCTAGATTATCAGAAACTTCTAGAATTGAGTCAGTGCCTTTGGACTTGTTCTTGCCTAGTTTGATTTTTAAATGTGCCTGAAAATCTAGTCCATAGAGTCCTAGCAGGTGTGTTAGTGATGAACTAAAATAGGGAGGCTCAAAAAACAATAGAAAAATAAAAATAAGACAAAAAATTAAATTAAAAGGGGGAAGCACTTGTTTCATAGTTAACTTTGAATACATTTTGGATGAAGTTTTGGAGAGGCTGCAGACAAGACAGACATATTGGCTGTACAGCTGCTGTTTTCCAAACAGCCTCCCCCCTGCATCTCCCCTGCCAGTCCCATCAGTAGAAGATTTTGTACTTTGATGTTTTTAATGCCACTGTAATGCAATGCCTTGTCCTCTCTTTTTTTTTAGCTGTGGTTGCCAACTGCAGCAAGCTGTTTGTTGCTTTCAATGTGTGAAATAAACAGGCCTTACAGATAAGGGAGATGGTATCAAATTCTTTTAGGTGGTATCTTATGCCCAGTTTGAACTGTGGTCTTCAAGGCTGAAATGCTGGATGAGGACACTGAACTTGCAGGAGTGCACAAGTGCCTGGTCACTTTTCTTGTAACTAAGAGATGATTTTTAATGATGTTTGCAAATTTGGTTGGGGGAGCAAATGTTGTCTAATGCAAAGATATTGTAATTCTAGTGTCTTGCCCCCTGTGTTTTTCTCCTGTTGATCCTACAAAAGGCCTCTGCAGGAAGGAAGAGCTGTTCCTCTGCCTTTGATCTCTGCAGAGGTTCGCTGTGTTCGCCTCTTTCACTCCATGGGAAACACTTGGAATGTTGAGGTTTGAGAAAGGGAAGAAAGTCTTGCTCCCTCTGGTGTACATAAAAAATGAAATTAAAGATGAGACTGTGACACAGCCTGGAGACAGTGACAGCCCATGAAAATATCCTTAATCACTGTAGTCTCTAATTATGGGGGGGAGGGGGGTCATTAGAAGATTTTGCCAAAAAATGTTCGGAATCTAATTTATACCTTTAGTTTCATTTTACCATCCGTGCTAGGATTAACCTAATCACATTTCAGGCTAACTCCTTGTCTCCACAGATGGAAACAAAGCAAACCACGTCCAAACACCCGTGTGGATAAGGCAGACTCGACTTTGCTCAGTTTTCCCAAGAGCTGCTGAGAGCCCACACCACGAGAAAGGGTCAGCGCATGTATTCAGCTGCACTAAGCCAGAGAGAGACACTGCCATGGGCTTGCTCAAACAGGGAGGAATCAGGCATAACCTCACAAGAGTTCCCTCCTCTGTACACTGCCTGAGGAACCCCTGATGTTACAAAACCATCTGGCTTTAAGCCTGCTCCAAAATCCTTTGCAATTTAACTTGAAGGATCATAGCTCTGCCTAGGTCACCTCATTCTCAATGAGATTTGCAGAGGTGCAGAAAACTCAGAGATGTGCAGAAGAACACCAAGCTCCATCACAAAAAAAAATATCTATCTTACAGCAGCTTTACTAAAAGAGAAACCATTTAAATGTCCTTCTGGAGGGCCCTCCAAGGATGATGATGTTGCTGAGCCAGACCACTGGGAAGATGTGACCATTTCTGTTCTCCTCAGCAGACTCATTTGCCAGGATTCCTTTGTAGGCACTGACCTGTGCTCCTTCCTTTTGTCTAAGATTCAGCGTGGAACTGTTAAAAATCATTCAGGGGAAGAAAGTGGCTGTGGTTTGTTGTTATTTAAAGCAGGAGTGTTTTGTAATGACAGGCGATTAAAGGGCTGGCGCTTGCTGAACGTGACACATGACAGTGGTAATGTCACTGCACATAGTGGAGGCAGGGCTCTGGCAGACACGGGATGGCTCTGATCTGCCAGGAGGCAATTTAGTCAGGAATTAACTCGTGTCTAATCTGATCAGTGGCCTCTTCCAGGTGATTCAGTCGATGCAAGAGTGGACCAAAGGATGCTTTTTTTGCAGGCAAGTGAGGGAAGGTAACTAATTTGCAATTTTCAAGCCAGAGATAACAAATCTGTTGTCTTTCTCTTGAAATTGCTTTCAAGTAAGATTTATAATCATTGAACTTTGCCTTGAAGGGCTGAAAAATAGAATGCTTGAACCGTTGCATACACCCAATTATCGCACTGGGGACGTTAAAGCCGTATCTTAAATAACAAAAATCAGCACAGCTGTACAACTTTTACTGCAGTTTCATTACTCTGAGTGTTTAAATACCAGGGTATTAGATACACATATATATTGCAAAATCACTTTGACAGACTATAATGTTTCAGTCTTCAAATTTAATAGATCATTTTTATCTAGTGAAAGAGGGAAGTACAACTATATGTTTAGTTGCTGCTTTTTATGAAGAAAATATGATATATCAATGAAGACATTTCCATGTATTCATTCTGTCCCAGGCTGTTTGATGTATTTCAGTCTTTTAGGTGTTTTGTTTGTTTGCTTGTTACCTTTTCAAATTTATTATTTAAAACCTGCTCAAATGGATGCAGAAATGTTTTTTTCAATTTTGAGAGTGGAAACAATATTTAGTCTGTAGATACAGATTTTGTAAAAATGATGTTTTAATGAACTATAAAATTTATTCAGCTGGTTTTTTGTGGCCTTTTATAATTCTAAGGAAAGGTGTTGATACTTTGGAATTCAACATGTTATATTGGTATTTTTAGTCTAATCATTGTAACATTTTGTGCTGATTAAAACTCTAACATCCCAATACATAAGCAGTTACATATATGTTGAAAGTGTACTGAGGATTTTTTCCATTGCCAAGTGAGAAGTAGAGGACAAAAAAATAAGTTGAATGGGGAAATACCTAGAAAAGAGAAAATGAGAATAGAATTAGATTTTTAAAAAGCAGCAATTTCAAGTTTCAATACATGAAATAAACATGCATAAAGGAATTTGCATTTTAAGAGTGTCAGTTTTAGTCTGGTAGTATTGCTAGCATTGACTTGACAGTATTTAACAGAAAAATCTGATGGTCTGGATACTTCAGATCAAGTGCATGTTCTGTAGGACTGTTGAAATAATTTAGTTTAGTGTTTGACTCTCAACTAATATTTGGAGAGAATATTATCTTGTTTCAGAAGTGGTCTTATGCAATTCAATAGGACCATTACTGGAGCAAGATGTTCCCACAGCTGAAGGATAATCACACAATTATCAGTTCCTTCCTCTAAAATTAAGATCTAATTATGTATTTCCTTTACTTGAACAGTCTTGTTTACAGGGTTCGGTTCCTGATTTTTAACATGCAAAAGGGAAAGAGGTTGGAATTTTATATGGGACTGAAGACATTTCTTTTGGTAATAAAACTTCTATAAAAAGTTTTATAAAAATAAAAAGTATCTTTTCAGAGACTAGGTATTAATGTACATTGAGGAACTTCCCTGCTTTTGCACCTGCAAATTATCATTGAGTGTGTGTGGCACAATCAGAATAATAGTCAATTACTGTGAATTCCTGCAGTGGAAAAATTTTTCTTGTTATGTAAAGGAGAAGAGACAGACCACCCTGCTTCTCTAGAACACTGAAGGTTATTAGTGGCTGATGGCTTTCAATACCCACTGTGATCATTAACAGTGTCAAATATCTGTCAGCTGCAGGAGACAAAGAAGCAGTAAAAAAATGATTCTGACCGTTTTGGAGAAATGATTGCAGAGTGCTGGATGGTCTCGGGACCACTGAGGTTTGCTGAGATCTCAAACCATTCTGAGATTGCAAAATTTGCTGCTCCTTTTTTTGAAGCCTAATATTTTCTTGTTGTGCCCTTGTGAAAGAAATGTTCCCTCCTTTAGCAGCTGTCCACACTAAACCTAAGCAGATACTCATAAATAGAGAAGGCTCGGAATTTTCTTCAAACCATCTTGTTGCCAGGTTTCCTGTAAGATTCTGAATTTTAGTAGCAGACTTGTCTATTTCCTGCTAATGGCCAGTTAAGCTGTTCTCCTCTGAAAGGGTGCAAAGTGGGCAGTGCTTGTTGATATATCTGTATATGCTGTGAATTTATAGAAGTATAATAATACATTTTTAATTGATTAAACCTGTTTGGCAAAGAAACAGAAACGGTAAAGATACAAAGAAAGAGGGAAGTGTGTAGTCGCCTATCGCCGTTTCCTGGAGTAGAGAAAGAGAGAGAGATGCAGCAGGCAGGATTCCAGCAGGATTTATTTATTTCATTATTTTACAGCTCTTTTATAGGATAATTTTCTCATAGTTTAATTGGTCAATTTCCTAACCACCCCTCTGGGATGATTGGTTGAACTCTATTCAAAACATTTTTCTCTGCTTGTACTGAGAACAACTTGTAGGTGTCCATAGTTTACAAAACTGTACAGATCATTCCCGTGAGAGAGAGAAGTCCCTCACAGGATAGGAAAGAAGCAAGAAAAGTTCTTGCAAGCAGCAATTCTGTATCCACAGAAGTGGGAAAAATGGGACACAATTTATGAATTAAATAACTATTCCATTGAAAGTCATATAAATAAGTCTTAGAGTCCTTTCCAGAGGTTCTTTACACAATTATATTTTCCATCAAGTCATTCTTTGCTGAGATTTTTCTTTTGTCCCTTTCCAGGGCTTTACATCTGGCTTGTGCAGAGGTCTTGAACCCTTTACAGCTGCCATCGTGTCATGACATGTGTCCTTTTGATTCAGAACAAGCCTGATTTCTGAAGCAAGATACCAGTTGTATGTATGAGATTAACCACCACCTTTTTAAAAGGTCAAGAAACCTTTTATCCCATCTAAGCACACTTTACAGAAGGTGATACGCTATCCTAATTTACTTTTCCTCTGTAACCATCTGTGAAAGTAAAAGGCTCTTTAGTTCTTCCTCTGGTACATTTGTCATGACCTTCTCCCCAGATCTATTCAAAAAGGTTTTCACTTCTTCCCCTTCCCTCGATTCAGTTCATAATTCCATTCATTTGGCATTAATTTGCCATTAGAATTTTTTTCTGGCCCAATTAGTTCTTTTTTCCCCCTTCCCTGAATAGAATGCAAGCTCCAAAAACCTATTTAGTTAGGACATGAGTAGACTTGGGAAATGGTGTTTAAAAATGTGTTAGATCATGCATTTCAACAGACTTGTTTTAAGCATCATTACAGGACTACTGAACACCTTTTAAAATGTAGAATGTAGCTGTACTGAAACAGTTTAAAGGTAGGAAGTCCTACATGCAGTGCCCCAAACATGTTAAAATCTCTGTGCTGGTGTGGCTTAGGCGCATGCAGTGCAGTTTCACCAGCCTTTTGCAGCCACCTCTAAGGTGCTGTGGGACCTCTGACCCAACTAGAATCTACATTTTCAGGGTTAATGAGGCCCTCAGCCCAAGATAATAAGCTCAGCTGGGAACCAGGAGATTAACTGAGGTTCAGAATCTTGCTGCAAGCCTTTTGCTGCTGGTCAGCTGCAAGGAGGGGCAGAGCACATCTGCTCAGTGTGCATGGGGTTGGATGAAAGCATCGTGTACTTTAATATGTTTGGGAAACTTGCAGACATGGTAGCAAAGACTTTAATCCTTGGGGGTTTTTTAAATAGTTTGAAATATGCTAAACACATTCATCTGTCTATTAACTTAGCAGAGAAGTCTGTTACGCTTGTCATCGAGGAAGAACTATTTTCTGTCTTGGCATTCCTCTCATTTTGCAAAGGATTTTGGTTGCACGCCAGTCCAAAGCCATGTGTTGTAGTTGCTAGGCGTGACATCTCCCCATCAGTCAGAGATGCTGAGTGAGTAGTGAACCATGTTCTGTTTGGTTTCTCCACCCTAAAGGCAGCGTAGCTCTCCTGGTGTTGGTCGAGTCACTTTTGATGCAAATGTGGGGGAATACAGGCAAAGCTGAGGATAAACTGAATTCCCAAATCACATCTTTACTTTCAACAACTTGTTTCAGTAT